>CM053791.1:124141629-124741629 GCA_028749045.1 Cupressus sempervirens
TTATTGCTTGAGATTAATCATGGTTTACCTTCAAATATTTGACTCTATGGCCCAATTCTTCTTTTAGTGCCTCTTTCTCCTTGCTTGCGTTACCCTCAATAATAATGTTAACAATTTCATCACTATATCTTTGTTTGAGTTGTTGGGTCATGAACATAGGGTCAGCACTAAGGGCGTGTCATGTAGAAATGATGCCCATATTTTAGATCGCATTTGATATGCTGTCATTTTAGCTTTTCCCTATCATTTGTGACCTCAATATTAGTAAAATTCCATCAAAATAACTACAAAGCCATAAAGAAAAGAACATAATAATACGACATTTGTTTCTATATAATTTAAACAATTACAATAATTAAGGTTAACCTTTGCTAAAGAAGTTGTGTGAGATGGTACATCCTTGCATGTGGGTGGTGGTCTATCCATGTCACCTTGTGAAAAAGATTAGTAATTATTAGAAATTAGTAGTGAAATGAATGTATTTGAAATTTTGTACTTAATTTTTATATTTGTACATATGGTTTTCAAAGAAAAATTTGGTGTAACTAATATGTATATCTGCAAAATTCAATATCAGTAAAATTCCATCAAAATAACTCCAAAGGCATAAAGAAAAGAACATAATAATACAACATTTGTTTCTATATAATTTGAATAATTACAATAATTAAAGTTTACCTTCGCTGAAGAAGGTGTGTGAGATGGTGCATCCTAGCTTGTGGGTGGTGATCTATCCATATTGCCCTGTGAAAAAGATTAGTAATTCTTAGCAATCAACAACAAAATGAAAGTAATAGACTTACCAAAAAAAATATTAATAATAAAATAGATTGTATATTGGAATCAATAGTAATTGTAGGCAATTGGTTTAAATGTTATACTTATCAGTCTCATGATAGGGATTTTTTTAGTATCTACGCAATTCAAATTGTAATCTATCAAAAGCTCTTCCCCTGCACTTATTGATTTTATTGTACATACAAAACCATGATTTCCCTTGCATGAATCAAATGTACAATTTGCCAACTTATTACTTGAAATAGGTTGAGAACTATTTATAAATCCTACAATATTCCCTATTGCTTTTGGCCTTCCATCAATATACATAGCGAACATTTTACTTTGATCATTTTCTTTGCATTGTATATAATTTGGTGACAATGCATACCTATCACAATCTGTATCCAATTATTGTAATTGTAACAAGGTCCTACATACTCCATCAATTCAACAACTTTATTGTAATAGAACTTTATGCCATCCATGGAAAATAGGCCCAAACCATGTAATGAAGATGGAGCTATGCAATATATCCTTTCATTAATAGAAAAATTAGTGTTAACTGGAGGAAGTTCCTTGGCTATCCATTATTTTTGAAGATGTGTGTACCTTAAGGGAACCTTTCTATTGCCTTTGCTCTCATTATCATAAGAACATGGCCCCCCTTAGCAAGAAAAAATTGCATTCGTTTGTTGAAATTTCTTCTAGTCTTTTGACCTCTAGTTGATCTCCCTATTTTAAACCTACTAGATGTCTCACTTTTGTCTTCTATTCCTGCATTTTCCTCACTCGAGGAAGACAAATCAAACAATTACCTATTTGGTGATACCTGTGTAATGTCCTCACCAATAGGATTAGTTAGCGACAAGTAAACCTGCAAAAAAAGAATGTTAGAATCATAATAATAATAAACTTAACTATATTATTCTACCCTCTAAGTTAACCCCAATCTTAAGGATGTCTCTAGATTGGGCTTCATAGCTCATAGCTATGTCGTCGTCATCCTGGGAGTGCACCCCTTAAGATTCTTCTTGGACAGGCATCCTCTATCCAAGGTCAACGACATATGCATATGTTTGACAACATCAGAATATTTTGGCATATCGATTATTAGCCATGAAAAATAATGACAATCTTAATATCTCCATTCTTCATGCTTTGATATTGATTCTCAGCCATGGCAGACAATGTAGATCTTAATATCTCACATGCTCCTTGCTTTGAGTTCACATTGATTCTCAGCCATGGTAGACAATGGAGATCTTAATATCTCCATGCTCCATGCTTTGAGTCTCATTAATATCCACTTTGTTAACCCCATGAGCTAACGCAATACTATCCACAAGTATGATTCACAAATATAAATAAATACACAAACAAAATTCAATAAATATAATCCATAAACATACCTTTCTTATCTTCTTTTCCAAGAGTCACAACCTTTCATAATACAAATCCTTTGAAAAGTCACAACACTTAATAGTTATAATCCTTTCAAAAAGTCACAACACTTCATAACTAAAATCCTTTGAAAAAATCCCAATACTTTATAATCACAATATTTTTGAAGAATCGCAACTATTTATAATTATGACCCTTTCAAAAGTTCACATCCTTTTAATATCATTCATACCTTTTTAAAAAGTCACTTTCTTATTTTCTTCATGAAATTACTTTCCTCTTCCATTTTTCCTTTTTTAACTCCTCTCTTCTCCTCTTCCTTTTTTCTCCTCTCTAAAATAAACTCTCCTCCCTTTTATATCTTAATTTTAAGGAGTCATGTCTATCTATTAAATCTCTCTTGACTTTTCATTAGATTTAGTTAATTTATATTATTCTATGTTATATTATTTATTTATTTACTTATTTGTGTTTATTATTATTTATTATGAAATTCTATTTAGAAAGTTAACATACTTTCTACAATATTGTCTCTTGTATTTAATTTTATTTCTTTATTTACTTTTTAGAAATTTATTATTTTTAATTATTTAAAATATCATACTATATATTATTTCATTAATAATATAGATTAAATCATTATTATTTCCTATTTTTATAAATATAACCTTATTATCATTATTTATTTAATAACATTTTATTATCTAATTATTATTAAAATTCTATCTTAAAATAGCGATATGACAGTCCACCCTTTCTCAAATTGCTTGTCCTTAAGCAATTATATAACTTCTTCTGTTGAGTTTAAATTTATATTTCTTTTTGTCCAACTTCTTAGGTTGCTACCATGAATATGTTTGAATCATTTCTAATAGTCATTAAATTTCTACATTAGTCTTTCATATAAATTATTTTTCTAAATCCCCCCTAACCCTACAAGATGGCAAGACCATGCTCTAATACCACTGTAATGTACCCACCAATAGGGTTTGTTAGGGACAAGTAATACCTGCAAAAATAAATGTTAGAATCATAATAATAATAAATCTAACTATATTATTCTATCCTCTAAGTTAACCCCAATCTTAAGGATGTCTCCAGATCGGGCTTCATAGCTTATAGCTATATTGTCGTCATCTTGGGAGTGCACCCCTTAAGATTCTTCTTGGATGGGCATCCTCCATCCAAGGCCAACGGCATATGCATATGTTTGACAATATTAGAATATTCTAGCACATCGATTATCGCCCATGGCAAACAGTGGAGATCTTAATATCTCCATGCTCCATGCTTTGATATCGATTCTATTGGAATTTTTTTAGTGCTCCCCTTAGGATTCATGACAGGGATTAACTACCTAATGTGTATTATAATTTGAGTGGTTGTATCAGGCATTAATAAATAAATTTTTTGGTACAACGACAACCCCACTCTAACAAGTGGTATCAGAGTTTGGCCACAAGTTTGAATCCTTAGACCCTCGGGTAATGCTAAGGGGGAGATTGTTAGAAATTTTTTTAGCACTCCCCTTGGGATTCATGACAAGGGCTTAACCACCTCCTGTGTAATATAAGTTGAGTGGTTTTATAGGGCATTGACAAATTGATCTTTTGGTGCAATGACAACTACACTCTAACAGATTCTCGACCATGGGAGACAATGTAGATCTTAATATCTTGCATGCTTCATGCTTCAAGTTCACATTGATTCTCGTCTATGGAAGACAATGGAGATTTTAATATCTCTATGCTCCATGCTTTGAGTCTCATTAATATCCATGGTGTTAATCCCATGAGCTAACACAATACTATCCACAAGTATGATTCATAAATATAAATAAATACATAAACATAATTAAATTTAAAAAATCCATAAATATACCTTTCTTACCTTCTTTTTTTCCAAAAGTCACAACCTTTCATAATATAAATCCTTTGGAAAGTCACAACATTTAATAGTTATAATCCTTTCAAAATGTTACAACACTTCATAACTAAAATCCTTTGGAAAAATCCCAATACTTTATAATCACAATATTTTTGAAAAGTCACAACTGTTCATAATTATGACCCTTTCAAAGGTTCACATCCTTTCAATATCATTCATACCTTTTCAAAAAATCACTTCCTTTTTTTCCCTCTCTAAAATAAACTCTTCTCCCTTTTATATCTTATTTTTAAGAAGTCATGTCTATTTGTTAAATCTCGTTTGACTTTTCATTAGACTTAGTTAATTTATATTATTCTATATTATTTATTTACTTATTTATTTTTATTATTATTTATTATGAAATTCTATTTAGAAAGTTAACATACTTTCTATAGTATTGTCTCTTGTATTTAATTTTATTTCTTTATTTACTTTTTCAAAATTTATTATTTTTTAATTACTTAAAATATCATGCTAAATATTATTTCATTAATAATAGAGATTAAATAATAATTATTTCCTATTTTTATAAATATAACTTTATTATCATTATTTATTTAATAACATTTTATTATCTAATTGTTATTAAAATTCTATCTGAAAATGGGGATATGACAACCTGCAATCCATAAAATGAGAGACACACTAGGACAAAAGTTGATGTTAACGGTAAAGAGAAGATATGCAAATAAAAAATTGTATCTATAGGGTCTATTGACATATACTTGTTGATCCATGTGACTATGGAAGATCTTGGTCAAAGGCATTGAATAGCTTGCATATGTAAATCATTTATCTTAAGTTAGCAAAAAAATTGGTCTAATTAATGTGTATATTTAAAAAATATTGGACATGTACTTAATGTTTATGTCTACACATTTGGTTTTGAAAGAAAAAGTTGGTCACCGTGCTTATCAAATTCACCCATATTGTAATGAATGAAAAGTTGTCCGCTTACAATGCTCTATAAACTACAAATTATGTAGAAGACAAAAATTACATGATGCATTCATCAAAATCAAAAAAATTTCTATAAATAAAAATCATGACCCCATCATATTTGATATTGTTCATACCTCGACAAACATTTCATTGATCATCATTTGCATCCATGTCATCATCATCACCATCATCGCACTTGTCACTTTGATCATCGTCATCACCATCACCATCATCATCATCTTCATCACCATTATGACCATCATCATCATCTTCTTCTTCATCATCATTGTGTAACAGTCGTTTGTGATCATCATTTACTTCATCTTCTAATTCTTTAGTATCTTCTTCTTCCATCACATTATAATTTACCAGCCTTCCTCTTGGATCATGTCTAACAACAAATGACCAACCTAATTTGTGTAGAATGCCAAAGTAAAAAACTTTCTCACATTGGATTGGAAGAACATAGGGCTCATCTCCAACTGGCTCAAATGACCTTGTATTAATCATTGTAAATCCACTGTCATGTTCAATAATAGTCTTATTAGAATCATTTCAATTCAGCCATAGCCTATACCATTTGATGAAAAATAGAACTAATTTGAATGAATTAAAGTCACACTCAAGTATATCATTTAAAATGCCATATAATCAATTTTTAGATTGTTGAGGATGTGTTGTGAGAAAGAATAGTCCACTAAGATAACTAGGGGGTGGGTGATGAGAGGGGGGTGAATCAGTTATTTGAGAATTAAAACATTTATCTTCTTTAAACAAACTTAACCATTCAACCAAAGTAAACAACAACCATATTAAAATGCACATAGACAATTACACTAGATATGTTGACTAGGGAAACCCTAAATCAGAGGGAAAACCCCGATGGGAATGATGCCCACAAGATAATGTACTAATATAAATATTCCTTGTTAGAGGATGGACCCTATTAGGAGTCTATTGCAACATTTAGTACATAAAGTCCCTATTAGGAGTTGTTCCAACCCTATTAGGAGTTGTAGTACAATGTATGCAAGATGAATCCACTACCCAAACATGCAATTTCAACTACAAGAAGAACTCACTGATCAAACAAGTAATTTACTATTATCTTCCTCTTTCCTTTGTTCTATCAACTGAACCAATCATTGTTAGACCTTGTAAACTAGGTCACCAAGCTCAGATCACTCAGCAAAACCTCGACAATGAAGTTTCCTTCACTTCCACAGTACTATGCTCAACTTCACATTCTACACTCTCTACTACTTATCATCAATTATAAAACCATATCATTCCTTTTCATGATAAAGGAAAATGTCCTTCCTTTATATCAAATCCATAAAATAATTCCTTGAGTTAGTTGTTAGACCTTCTCAATTAATTAGTATAGGACCATACTAAGAACACATTACACTTAGTGATAACACAAATTTTCTATCTTGCAACTTGAATAACCCTCCATACGCGTAATATTATAACAAAAAAACTTAGAAACATCATTATCAACATGTCTTCTTCATGTCCTTAACCTTAATTCTCAAAATATCAACTGTGCTAAGAGATATAACAAGTTTACTAGAACATGCCTCTATAAACTCTATTTTAGAACAAACATCACCAAAACTTACATAACTTCTTCTAGACTTATCCTTTCTTCTTCCAAAATTAACTACATATACCAGATACTCAAAAGTATCTCCCATAACCTTAGGTAGTTAGAATACTTAATTAGTCGTCCATACCAACTTGATCTTTTTTTTGTTCTTCTATCAGATACCACAGAAAACTATTATGTTGACATCAATGACAAACTCAGTCATGAATATAACATATCATCATAGTAACATATCTACAATACTCCCTCATAGAAATATCATTAGATTCATGCTTCCAACCAATCTTCTAACAATCTCCCTCTTTCACATTGATGACAACATAGATGAAAAACATCTAGTTCCAAGAATACCAACAAAAGACTATTCATCTTGTCAAATCCTCTTCATCAATCATTCTCCACTATTGATATACCTCAATGTGATTTTTGCCAACTATCATTCCATGTTGTGCTTATGCCAAACATACTATACTCATGCCAAAAATCTTCCTCAGTATAATGCTTTTTACGCAATATTCTCCCCCATTGACATCAATGTCAAAGGTTTCAGCAACCAACTTTACTGCATTAAACTCTGCAACAATTGATTCATACATAGCTTGAGTGTCAAAAGACACTATTCAAAACAACATCCAACAAGACTCTTGATAACAATGGTGCTTTGATACCAATTGTTAGAAACAATAGTCCACCAAGATAACTTTGGGGGGGGGGGGGGGGGGTGAATCATTTATTTCAGAATTAAAACATTTATCTTCTTTGAACAAACTTAACAATTCAACCAAAGTAAACAATAACAATAATAAAATGTACATAGACAATTACACCAGATATGTTGAGTAGGGAAACCCTTGATTAGAGAGAAAACCTTGGTGGGAATGATACCCACAAGATGATTTACTAATATAAATATTTCTTGTTAGAGGATGGACCCTGTTAGGAGTCTATTACAACATTTAGTACATAGAGTCCCTATTAGAAGACTTTGAATCCCTGTTAGGAGATTCCAACCCTATTAGGAGCTGTGCCAACACTATTAGGAGTTGTAGTACAATGAATGCAAGATAAGCCCACTGCCCAAACATGCAATTTCAACTACAAGAAGAGCTAACTATAAGTAATTTACTATTATGTTCCTCTTTCCTTTGTTCTATCAACCAAACTAATCACTGTCAAACCTTGTAAACTAGGTCACCAACCTTGGATCCAAATATCAAACCTTGGATCACTCAGCAAAACCTTAGAAACGAAGTTTCCTTCACTTCTACGCTGCTCTACTCAACTTTGCACTCTGCACTCTTTTTGCTTATCATCAATTATAAAACCATATCATTCCTTTTCATGATAAAGTAAAATGTCCTTCCTTTATATTGAATCCATAAAAAAATTCCCTAAGTCAGTTGTTAGACCTTCTCAATTAATTAATATAGGACCATACTAAGAACATGTTACACTTAGCAATAACACAAATCTTCCATCTTGCAACTTTCCTTACATGCAATATTATAATGAGAAAATTTGGCCACATCATCACCAACATGACTTCTTCATTCCTCAACCTCAATTCTCAAAATATCAACTCTTCTAAGAGATATAACAAGTTTACTAGAACATGCCTCTATAAACTCTATCTCAGAACAAACATCACCAAAACTTACATAACTTCTTCTAGACTTATCCTTTCTTCTTCTGACATTAACTACATATACCAAATATTCAAAAGTATCTCCCATAACCTCAGATAGTTAGAATACTCAACTAGCCATCTGTACCAACTTGATCTTTCTGATGTTCTTTTGTCAGATACCATGGAATATTGTTATGTTGACATCAATGACAAACTCAGTCATGAATGTAACATATCATCATAGTACCATATCTACAATACTCCCCCATAGGAATATCATCATCATTCATGCTTCCAACCAATCTTCTAATATGTATGTCATTTCTAGATGAAATGTTCGTGACCATGAAGACTACACTTATCCCAAAATCACAAGTTTCCTTTGTTTTGTTTGACTTTTTTATATAAAAATTATGGCCATGGTAGTACATAGCTTTGTATTTTTTAACCTGCAATTATTCAAACATGTCAAGATTATTTACATCAATCTATGAGTTGATATTAAACTTATGGATCATGATTAGTAATCTTCTATGTACCTTTCTATCTCTTAAGTCATATGCTAGATCAAGTACCATTGGTGTAACACAAGATCTCCATTACAAGCTTATTTAACTAAAAATGCAACACCATCCCATGTTAATGAGTGACCATTTGTTTGAGACTATTGAATCCATACCGTCATCCAATCAAGATTGTTTGCAATATAAAAATGTAGTGCATCCCACTCACAACCAACTATAAAGAAAAAACTAGACCAATTAGAAATAAATTATATTGATGATGGATAATAATTAATTAACCAAAAAACAATTTATAATTGCCTCTCACTCTCCTTAATCTACCTTTCCCCATTAGGTACTCCCCTTAAAATTTGTTAATAGAGTCGATATCCCAAATGCGATCTACATCGATATTTTCTACAAACTTTGGAATATATTCACTAATGTACACCATGGTCTGGTATACCATATATCCTTGTATCATAAAACTCTTAGGATGTGCTCTTTGTCAAACCAAGCCCTTCATAAATTTCAAGTGCCTCTGAACCATCCACATTGACCTAGTTTGTACAGGCCTACACAATTCAATCTCCTCAACTTGATGTATGAGGTAGTCTTCTTGAACATTGAAAAAGGTTGAAGGTAGAAACTTTTACATTTCACACATAAGCTATAGAATTTTTCTCTTACAAAATTTTATATATATATATATATATATATTATCAATTTCTTTAGATGATAACCACCTAAAAGAGATTCAACGCGTAAGAACACATAAATGATATTTCAGATAAAATTATACAATAGATTACATAAAAAGTAAAGCAAGTCATAAATATAATATATGTGCAACGAATCTTAAAAAAAACATTTCTAACCTCATGTATTTTCCAAGATCATATATAATTTATTTAATACTATTGTCAAATTGGTTTGGGAGGGATAGAGGTAGGACATACTGCAATTATTAAAAAGTGACAATTTCAATATATTATTAAGTAATACAATAGGTAGTACATTCAATTTTACAAATATATTGTAAATAGAGAATATGACTTACCCTGACAAAGATATGCCAATCTTGTCTTTTCAACCCTGGCCTAAAATTACCTTTCTTTGATACAAGAGTGTTTATATTTGCAGCAAATCCTGTGGAAAATTTTGTTTTTTTATGATTTTTTTCAATGCATCACTTTGTTGTTTCGTTAATAACCAAGGAAAGGCACTCATATTTATGTGATCTCCATTATTATTTGATTCAATGAAATCTTTCAGTCATGATTGGATTCATGAATATCAATACAAATTTTGGAATTTTTTCTCTATCACTCCTTCCATCTAATA
Organism: Cupressus sempervirens; assembly: GCA_028749045.1. Classification (NCBI taxonomy): domain Eukaryota; kingdom Viridiplantae; phylum Streptophyta; class Pinopsida; order Cupressales; family Cupressaceae; genus Cupressus; species Cupressus sempervirens. The sequence continues at coordinate 124,151,768 of CM053791.1, forward strand.
TTTTCTGTAGTGTTTCTGTTACATTTGTTCTAATATGCATAACATCAAACAAATGCACAATTGAGAGATCCTTGTAGTATTGTAACTTACTAAATTGAGTAGCATAACTTTTTGTTCCTCTAGGAAGTTGGTAATTGATGCCTTGATGACCTTTACAAGCATCAATTACATCATTACTAAATATAAGATAATATCAAAATATAAATTTCAAACTTTAGACCTCAAACTAAATATTATCTCGGTGATTTAGTCGATCATATTCCAACTTCCATAGATGAGCTGTCATTCTTCATGGCCTTGATGTTGTCTCTTCTTTCTCATTAAAAAGATGATTTTAAGTAATTTGATACTTATGATTATTGTGGATAAAATGCCTAAACTCATCGAACACCTACTTTCCTAAACTTCTTGAATGATGAGATTTCATCTTTAGACCACAAACTAGACATGTGAATTTTCTCTTTGTTTGAAGACCTAAAAGACCTTGTACAATTAGATCATGTAAGATTATCATGCGTAACTTAAGCATACAATAGTAGTGTGTAAGCACTAAAACAGACCAAAAATATGAGACCTTAACAATTAATATACCACAAAAATAAGTTAGCCGAGGAGCATCATGATTGTCCATACAAGCATTGCATGGAATTGAAATTTTCTTTGTCCTATTGGTCTAGAGATGTCATACATAGTGACATCATTCCATAACATCAACAACTCATCAATTAGGGGTTCAATATACATGTTCATATCTTTAATTTGGTACTTACCTAGTAATTGAATGAACATAAACATTACATAATTATTATAACCATTTTCATTCACTATTTATAAATTAATTCAAATAACTATTAAATGAAAAAAAAAACCTAGCACAATCGTTGACAACATTATGTGATCCCTCTTTATAGACATCTAAGGAGGAATGCTATTGTTAATAACAAAAACAGGCCACACTAAGTAAATAGATCTCATATCTCCAAATGGATTGACATCGTCTGCTGCCAATGAAAGCTTGAGATTACAAGGCTCTTCTTTAAAGTGTGACCATGTTTCTTCTATCTCTTTAAATGCAAAACCATCCACATGCATTTGCATAATGTCATCTCAACTTCTATTACATGCATGGCAATCCATAAATTATGTCAAGCTAGTGCAACTGAATAATCGTTGAAGATGTGGAATGATAAGAATGTACCGAAGAACCTTGTGAGGTACCTTTTTTGTTATTTGATCTGACTGATATCTACTAATATGACAATTAGGGCATTCTATTTCAAATCCATATTTTTTATGATATAGAATGTGATCATTGAGACATACATGTATTTTCTGATACTCCATTCCAATTTGATTCATAATGGTAGATAATTCTCGGTACAAACAAGAAAAAATATTTGATGGTGGTAACAAAAACTCACCTATCAACCTACAACAAGAAATATGCATTGTTAATATAATGAATAGTAATGGTATGCTAACATTGAAGATGAAAAAAATGGCATATCTTGGCATACGTGACATTGCTACATTGAATAAACAACTCATAACCTTCAAGTTCACCAACAACACTATAGTAGAGAGAAGAGTTATTTTGGAGCCTTCATTTAGGGGCTCATGTGTCTTCTCAAGTATAGGTATATCAAGACCATCTTCATCATCATTATTAGATGCACTAGTACCATCATCATAAGCATCTTCATCACCTGCACCAATACCATCTTCTTCAATCATGTCCTCTGGCATATTATCATATTCTTTCATGGGAATGTTATCCTCAGCTTGGATATTCACACCTCCATGTTCCCCCAGTAGGAAATTTACATTCAACAATGTATGAAAATCATGGCCCCTTTCAACATGACCATGTTGCCTACAATGACTCTAGGTTGTTGTGATTAGAATTCTTTGATTCTTTAAGCCCTTACACTTTTTGCAAGGACAATTACATTTATCAACTTTTCTTCAGAATTGAGACCACAATGTAGCCATTGTCTCATTATTTACTTTTGGGTTCATATTATCAAGCGTGATCTTTCTTCATAGGAAATTATATCTATAAAAATATTGGACATGTTGTACTTAATGTTTATATTTGCACATATGATTTTGAAAGAAAAATTTGGTGTAACTAATGTGTATATCTACAAAAATATTGGACATATTGTACTTAATGTTTATATCTGCACATATGGTTTTGAAAGAAAAATTTGATATAACTAATGCGTATATCTGCAAAAATATTCAACATGTTGTACTTAATATTTATATCTACACATATGCTATTGAAATAAAGTTTTGGTGTAACTAATGTGTATATTTGCAAACATATTGGACATGTTGTACTTAATGTTTATATCTGCACATATGGTTTTGAAAGAAAAATTTGGTGTAACTAATGTGTATATCTACAAAAAATATTGGACATGTTGTACTTAATGTTTTGTATTTGCACATATGGTTTTGAAAGAAAAATTTGGTGTAACTAATATGTATATCTACAAAAATATTAGACATGGTATACTTAATGTTTATATCTGCATTTATGATTTTGAAAGAAAAATTTGGTGTAACTAATGTGTATATCTGCAAAAATAGTGGACATGTTGTACTTAATGTTTATATTTGCACATATGGTTTTGAAAGAAAAATTTGGTCACCACACTAAAATTCACCCATATTATAATATCAACAACTTTCATTGAGCCTTTCCATTACTCTTTTTTTGTCATGAGTTGAGGTCATTTAATAGGGCAAGTTTGTATTCAGTCTAGAGTATGCACAAATCAGAGTTGTGACTATTTATTTCAATAGCTCGGTATGATTAATTCATTCTAGCAGTTGTTTGGCATAGCCTTCGCCATTTTTCTTGATTTATAAAATATTAAGAATTTGATTGAAGAGAAGATTGAGAAGAAGCTCAAAAAGTGGAATAAGTGTTACCTTTCCTTGGCTAGAAGAAATGAGGTATGCCAAAAGATATTGTCCTCTTACAATATATATTCTACTTCTTCCTCAATGCTCAACCATTACTAGTTTAATGTTATACAAAAGCACATTAGAGATTTATGATCTGATGGCAAGGGGGCTTTGAAGGCACATGGTGTGAAATGGGATTGGTGTTCCATGAGAAAAAGAAAAGGGGGATTGAGCTTGAAGGATCTTAGAACACAAGTTGGCACTTACTGCTAAATAGATTTTCAAGGCACTACAAGTAATAGAACCTTGAAAAGTCTTGGTTAGATACAAAATTAGTAGGGCAGTCCCAAGTAGAGGTTCCTCATGGAAGGATTTGCACTCTTGTGACATCATTAATAGATCCTCTTCCATGGTTTGTTTCCAAATCTAATGTTATAAATCCTTATTGAAAGGATGGGAGAATGTTAGAGAAGGTATTATAGAGAATGGGAATATATCAAAAAGTAATATAGTATGTGGAGAAAGTTCCAGTTAATGAAATTTGGTGCATAGAAACATATCACTAGCTTTACTATAAGGGCACTCAACAAGAGCATGGTCTAGAAAAGGAATTCAAATTTTGTTGTGGAAAACTATTGATCTGGGAAGAAGTATGTCAATTTAAACCAAAAACAAAAACAAAAATTAGGTAAACATGAATTTAGTTTAAACTAATTCTATTTCACGAATTGTCGATAGCCATGGGTTATTTATTATTCTTCATTTATTTTAAAGTGAATTGTTATTGTGTATAAGGATAAAAACATTGGTGTGAATTCTTTGATTAAGGAAAACAAGATTTAATAGGGCCTTGAAACCCATACAAAAAGAGGAACAATCATAAAAGATAACTTAAAGTAACAATAGTAACTAAAAGCAAACAAAAGAAACAACTCCCTACAAAAAGACAGGAACCAAATAAAGTCAGGGAGAAAGGACAAAAAACTAGGCCACCCCAAAAAAAGCCAGGGCACTTAGGAAATCTCTCTTAACATTTTAGCTACATTAATTTTGAGCTCTGGAAGTTTGCCTACTACCTCCATGATCTCTGAATGTTCTTTATCAAGATCCAGAGTATCCTTCTTCCTCATGCTAGATCTTGTGCGCTTCCTAGAGAAATCCTTTGGGATCTTTTCCTTGGTGTTGTGGGAGGTCAGATCCTCATCCTTGTTGGCTCTCTGGTCTTCCATATTATTGTTATGAATTTTGCGATTTTCATTGGTTTCCTTAAGAATATTGTACCTTTGTTCCACAATACTCTTCAAGGAGCTTTCCATAATTTCATCCCTTATTGTGATTTCCTACACCTTGTCATCCTTTTTCTTTTCTTCTTCAGAGATTATGTTCTTCAGGCTGAAATTTTCTCTTTCAAGGCTGTACACCTTGTAATTTAGGTCTTGGAGTTCATAGAAGATCCATTTTGTTGAATAGAAGCGATCAACCACACTATTCTTGGCATTGTTGATGACGTCCATATCTGGGTGCTCCTTTGCAATGTCACTGAAAATAATTAGGGTCGGATCAATCAATTGCTCCATTAGAATTTTTCCTTCATCATCCTCTTTAACTTGAGTTCTAATAATTTCTCTATTTAACCCCATCTTGGTTGAGGTGGTTTCAAAATTTCTCCAGACCACCTTTCTATCTTTTCCAGTGATCGGGCACTTGTATAGACTGGTACCATAGTCCTCAAAGCCTTGAATTTGATCATCCCTTTCACTACCTTCCAAAACATCCCCCTTGACCCCTTTCTTCTCCTTCTTGGACTCAAGGTTTTTCCTTTTTTGACCCCTGATAGTATTCTCAGAATCCTCCCTATTTTTTGACATTTTGATAGTGATTATTTTCTTTCCCTTTTTCCTCTCCAAACCCTCCTCTTCTCTATTCTTCTCTACGCCTTCCTCACTCTCTTCCCCTATGTCCATTCCTTTAGCCCCTTCATTATACTCCCTATTAGAGGCAAAATCAAGGTCATGCTTGGGTTGAGGAGTGGAATTAGTTTTATTCTCCTATTTGGTGTTGTGTTTCCCAAAGCCTCTCAGTGGGGTATCATCCTTATCTAACTCTGTGTGCAAGTCTTGGTTGTCTTTAGTGTCTGATGGTAGATAGTTATCTTCCAACTCTTCTGAGTCCTCTCTATCCTTCTTCCCATCCTTTTTAGGTTTAATTTGTTTACCAATTGTCCTAGCTTTGAAGAATTCATAAATTAAAAGTAACAACCCCTCATGGAGCGTATGATTCCTAGTGTGCTTCTCCTAAAATTTATTTATATTCTCATTCATTGAAGAGTAAAGGTAAAAGGGGTTAGAAATTTTGGCCCCATGCATGAAGCGATTTAAAATCACAAAGTGATAAGTGCATAGCCAATCAAATCTGGTATCAAGGGTTATATAATTTATGATAGCCATTAAAACAAACCTCCATAGCCTCTTTATGGAACTTGGGAGATAATGGGTAGCTCTCTTCACAAGAGCTTTCTTCTCCTCTTAGTCCTTGGTAATTTCCACCATCACTTGGCTCAAGATTTTTTGGTCTCTGTAAAATTTCTTCCCTATGATGGGAATACCAATGATTTCAAAAATAACGTCCTCCATCATAGTAAATTTAACTCCAATTTTCACGATGCCCTCATTCCAGCTTTTCACCATAGCCTTGGTGACTGAGGGTTTCCAACCATGTAGCCTTTCAATAAAAGTCATGAGATCCCCTTTTTTCAAAATTTCCCAGACCTTCGACCTCCTGCGCTATTTTTGGGCTTCATCCTCTAGTTCCCTCCTGTGCCTTTCCCTAACCATCTTGCTCTCATTGCTAACCTAAAACTCGACATCAAAACCCCTCAGAGTAAAAAAGCTTCTCATTTTCTTGAGTATGTTATCAGTTTTGTTGTCTAGCAATCTAAAATCTATCATTGAATTAAGAGGATAGAGAAGATTGATGTGGAAGTACAAGTGATATCATACTTCCACATCACATTTCTGCACATTCCCCATAAAGCACTGACTATAATAATTAATTTATACATCAAATTTTTGACCATCCTCCAAGTCATATTATCTAACATAATGATATTAAATTATCACCAATATTCTCTAGATCCTTTCCCATTCAATCATATCTTTAATCTCTGATGGGAGATTATTACCTTCTGTCCACTTGGCCATCCCATTGTACTTGATTTCCCAATTAGCCAGGTTGTTAGCCTCATGATTGGCCTCATGGTACTCATGTGCCACATGAATTTCTTCAAATGATTTTAGGAGAATAATGCAATCTTCTATAATGTTCTCTATTGTCCAAGTAGGTTTACTCTTCTCCTTAAGGCAATCTATAATGTTTTTTGAATTACCTTCAAGCCAAAGTTTTTTCACACCCATATCCAATGCTAGTTTAATGGTATAATGAGCTTCTATAGCCTCTACATAATGGTTGGTTTGAGTTCTAGGGGGAGCAGCCACCACAGCAATACCTATGCCAATTTTTTTTCTAATAACACCACCTGATCCATCCTTTTCAAGGTTGCTTTTAGCAGTCCCATCAAAGTTACCTTTACACCACCTCTCAGGTAGCATTAACCAAATACACCAATCCCTCTTGCTTTTATTATTTTCATTGGTTCCAATAGAGGGGATAAGACCTTTGATAGTAGAATAATTCTCCATCAGACAATTAAAGCATTTGTGGAAAACAACCTCAGCCTTGGTTTCCTTGTCCCTGAAAATTCTATTGTTAGGCTCCTTCCAGACCCCCTAGCAAACATGGAGAAGGGTCCAATTCCACAAAACCTTGTCTTCAAACCAAAACCTACCCTAGATCCACTACTCAAACAAACGAAGGGTGTTGGAAGGAAAACATCAAGATATGTTAAAAAAGGACAAGAAAAGAGACCATATATTGTTAATGAAAGGGCAGTAGATGAAAAGGTGATCAACACTCTCACATTGATTTTTACAAAGAATGCATCTATTAGGCATCATATTTCCCCTCCTTTTGAGATTATCCACTGTCAGGATGAAATTTTAAAGCATAATCCAAAAGAAGATGTTGATTTTAGGAGTGAGCCCTGAGAACTAGGCTTTGGACCACACTAGGGGAGGACCAAAATTTTGAAGATTCACATAGCCCGAGGCCATAGTGTAAATACCATTTACAAACTCTCCCTAGATGTTGGAGTATTTCTTGTGAGATAAGGGAATATGTCTAATTAGGTCCATGAGTGCCTTGAGATCCATGGAAATCTTAGCCGAATCAGTCCATTCATTTTGATTCCTATAATCTCTTACTCTACTCCCAAACCTATTAATGCAAGCATTAGCCCATTTGCTAAAAGGTTCAATTTTCCCAAATAGGACCAACGCTGAGCTAGTCATCATGCCAATAGTTGATATCTTCTCCATTTCCAAGTTTCCATTTAGCTTTGTCGAAGGTAGAACTCTTATTCCTTAGAATTTCATTTCAAATAATAGAACACCTAGGATCAACAGCTCTGTTGATGAATTATATGAGACTAAGGTTTTTTGTGTACTTGAGCTCCATAATATCTCTCCATTTACCTTTAGAATTGAAGATTCTCTAGATTTTTTTTTCTTGGAGAGCACTATTAATCTGTTTGAACTTTCTAATCCCTAGGCCCCCTTTTTTCTTTGGTCTACAAATATTCTCCCAAGCCACTAGATGGTATTTTTTGTTCTCATTGGTACCAGACCACATGAAATGCCTCTGAATGGCCTCCAAATTTTTTTTAACCTTGGGAGGGATAGTAAAGAGCAGTACTGAAAGCATAATTAGGAAGGTTTTAGAGAGTAGACTTGATCAATAAAACTTTACTAGCCTGGCTAAAAGTAACACCTTTCCAACCTGCCAATTTTCTATTAAACATGTCAATGAGATTGTCCCAAAACCAATCAGGTAGTTTGTTACACAAAGGAAGGCCTAAGTAAGTGGAGGGAAGAGTCCCAATATTATAGCTCAAGATGCCATTAATTTTCCTATGTCTATCTGGAGGAGTGTTGAAGAAAAAAATTGAGCTCTTATCCCAATTTATGAGATGACCAGAGGCCTTGGAATAGATGTTGAGGATCCCTTTAACATTACAAGCTTCACAAACTAAGGCTTCACCTCCCAAAATTATGACATCCACAAATTGCTGATGAGTAAAGACCAGAGGGCCTGAAGAAGGTTTTAGATCCACCAAGTCCCCTTACTTCTCTTAGAATTAATAAGTCTACCTGGACCTTCAACAAGCATGATGAGAAGAATAGGAGATAGAGGATCCCCTTGACAAAGACCTCTAGAATATTTGAAAAAATATGAAGGGGTACAATTAACAATAACCGCAAAGATAGGGGAGGAGATTAGTTGAGAAATTAGCTTTCTCACTCTAGAATTGAACCCAAAAGCCTCAAGAACCCTATCCAAAAGCCCCCAATCCACCCTATAATAAGCTTTAGAAAGATCAACTTTAAGTAGGAAGCCCTCCTATTTCCCTACTTCTAGAGAATGAATAACTTCATGGACCTCCATGATAGAGTCAAGAATTTGTCTACTAGGCACAAATCTAGATTGTTGCAAAGCAATAATCCCATGAAGTAATTTGATAAATCTATTGGTGTTACTTCTAAAGTTGATGTGTAAAAAAACATTAGAACTTTAATCAATTACAAAGGGGACACTATTGTTGGGAGAGGATTCACAGTTTGATAAGAAAGGAAGTTGTGGAATTTCTCATAGGATATAATACAAGAAAAATCTGTAGGTACTTGAATTGATTCCTCAAGATTTGAATAGGTATATCATTTATAGTAACACTTATTCAAGCTCCTAGCAAACATTAGAAATCAATTTGGATTCGATGATATTGTCCACATATCCAAATATTGTTGTTTGTGAACTGTTTTACAAATCACAGAGATGAAAACTATACTTGCAAGTTGAGAATTAATAAATTTATCTGAACATAAATTGTAGAGATGTTCTAAAAGTATAGAATCTACATATACTTTGGATAATACTAAAAGTTGGTTCATTTTCATAGATGTAATTATCAGGTATTGAGAATTGAAGGTTGTAATTGACATCTTGTGACAGTATATTGTTTAGTTTTCAGACATAACATATTGAGTTGGAAGTTGAAGTCTATTACAGATGTACAAACATTATTATCTAATTTAACTTGTGCCATCAAGAGTTGAATTATTCTATGAAAGTCCTATTTTATTCATACTTGTCCAAAATTGTAAAGTTTTTATTATATATTTTGATGGATTGGTGCTCACATTAAATTGTTCAAGTGATTACAAGTAGGGGCTCACATTTGTAGGAGTTGGTGCTCTTGAATAGGAGTTTGGAAACTCACTAGAGGTGAAGTTGTAATTGGTTTAGATTTGTGAGGCTAGATTATGCTAGAGTTGAAGCCGTAATTTATTTATAAATTTATTGGCAACTATGGATTTAAGGGGAGAAGTATTTATTTTATTTTTATTTTTGATAGATTTTTAGAATCTCAAAGACTAGATTGTTAATTTTTTCTATTTATTTTATATTTTTAACTTCAATGTTTGAATATGTCCATATATATTTGCAATATGTGTATGTATGAATGAACTTAAACCTATACCAAAGGGGAAAGAATTAATGAACTCATGTACCAAAACTAGAACCTAAATTGGCAACTTAGATGAAAATTTAAGCATAAATTAAATACTCCATTTGAGTTGCAAAAAGCAACAACAAGGCTTCAAAATCCAACTTTTTAAAAAAAAATTGGCAAAAGTGGATAAGCCACTAGATATATTTAATATATTAAGTAAAAATTGGTTCAAGAGCTCAACTAGGAAAGAACCAAAAAGAAAACCTAGCATCATCACCATATTTACAATTGACTCAACATCGATACTTGCAGTCCAGCTATATCAATAAACAACCTATCAAACTTTGAAATTTTTCAAATTTAACAAAATTTCATCACATAGCAAGCATGATGGACTCAAAATCAATCAGAACAAGAATTTCAACAGTCTAAAAAACATGCTAGAAGTGAGGAGAAGAAAGCCCCACAAGATAGAAAGATACCACTAAGCTATCTTTCATCCATATCTTTGTTGGGAGCAGCCACTGCAGAGAAATCCTTCCCAAATCAAGATGTGATGTAGGGGCAACATCCCAACTCAAGCTCAGGTCCTCAAAAACAATAATGTCCCAACCCAAACTCAGGCCCTCAGCAGCAGCATTTGAAGGCACGTCCCAACCATTAGGTATAGTGACATCTGGGTGCAAATGTCGAGTGGTTTCTGGTAAAGCAAGGTGACCAAGACCAGGTTCTTTGGAAGTCAAGAACAAACAGGTGCTAGGTTCCCTAACTGAATGAATAGGGGTGGCCAAGGGTGTCTTCATATGAGCATCTTTTTCTCGAGCATCAAAAATTGGAATTCCCAAAATGTCAATTAGAGAAAAAGTAATTTTCTTCACCTCCTCAGTCAACTGGAAACCCAAAGCACGAGCAGTGAATTGCAGGGTCTTGAGTAGGAACTAAGTGTTGTGCTTCTTAAAGGTTTTCTACATCTCATCAAAGGTCATCATGGCGTCATGGTTCTTCATGAGCATTGTTCTTGAAAAAATGCCACCAACTAGGGCATTGTCGTTCCACAAGTCATAATTTTGCATCGCATGTTTTAGTTTATTGTCTACCCAAAATTTTGGTTGAACCACCTTGATGGCAATAATTTCTAGTCTCAACAAAGATTGAAGAAGGTCCATGGAATTGGAGAGAAAGATGGAGACCAAGGTTGAAGGAAATAAAACATTCCTTGCAGATGCAGAGAAAAGATCCTCCCCAATTATGGTTCAAATCACATGCTGGATGTTATATGAGTGTACAAGAGCCAACTCACAAACTTACTAAAAATTAACATTCTCTCCAAGAATTTTTTCGAACACCCCAAAGGTCAAAAACACTTTTAAAATCATCATCGCAATCTAAATGACCAACTAAGCTTAATACCAACAACGAAAACCAAGAAAGGTTGGAGGTGTGCCCTATAAGATCTAAGTCCCCTTACCAATACTAATTATCCTATAGGAACTCAAAATATATACTAATAGTCTCAACACAAATTATCCCTAAGAAAGGGGCTTTACAATCCTCTCCTAAGAATTGCTTGTCCTTGAGCAATTGCAGGTTTGGATATAATCAAATCCACCTGCTCTACCATGCAACATCTTCCACAAGTGAGTTTCTCCATTGCACCAAATCCTCTCTAATGATCCTCTTCCTCAAAGTACACTCCATGTAATCTGGGGACATGTTCTAGGCCTATTTGACCCATCCTGGAAAAAGGTCCATAAGAATGCCACAGGGATGTTTCGTAGTATTAATGCTATAGTTTTGATAATTTCTTTCAATTTGACTCTCATGTGAACTCTCAATTTAATGCAATGACTTTTGGTCTTGCTTTGTTGTTGAAATTTTATGGCTCATTTGGAAGTTTATAAATGACTATGTTTTCAGTGGCAGGGATAGAGCTCTTACTGAGTCACTGAGGAGACTCATTTTCACAATGTTGATGTGCAGGTCATAGTTACTTTGATATTATTCAAGAAAAAGTTTGAAAGGTTGTTACAAAATTTAATAGAGAGAATCATTATGTGGAAAATCTCCCATGGCTTCACATGGGCTAGAATATTTATGGGGAAGTATGTGCTTGAGATTGCACTAGAGAACATTGTAGAAGAATTGAATGAGCAACGTGAGAGGGAGAAATAAGATGTTGCTGCATAAATATCTGTGGTTGCAGTTTCCACTGTAGCAGTGCCAGGTGTTGAGATTATAGTAGTTGAAGTGTTGATGCATCCATACAGAGACTATATTCAGCAAGATAGAGAACTATGCTGGAAGGAGGGTCCTCTTGGCTGGATAGTGTCAATGAAAAGGGTGTCTCACATATGAGTTGCACTACTGGTCTATTTTTTGGGGCATATTGGAGACATTTTATTAACATAGATGTACTATTGTTGAAAAAATTTAGACATAAATATTTATGTTGATGTTGTATATGATCATATAGCTGATGTATATGCTGATATAGCTAACAGATACTCAATAATGCTTGTAGAACTTGCTAGAAAATGCAAAAAGAGTTACTCTTTTATTAAGGTTGACTTTCATGTTTTTGTCTATGTTTTAATAATTTTTGTTTTTCTTCATGTAGGTCTTGAGGAGAAATTTTTCATGACCTATGATGAAATATAGATCAAGATAGTGAAATTAATATTTTTAACTTTTAGGAAATGAATTACATATATTTTATTTTAATTAAGCCATTTTCAGAACTGGCAACCAAGACTGGAAACCAAAATGTTGTGCATAGTCCATAAAATACTTTCTCCATTTTTCCAACCCATTTAAAAGGTTTCCCTCATGCTTTTAAAGGTTCCCCAATTAGTTTCATAACTATTCCAAATAGTTAGAGCACTGCAAACACGAATTTGAAAAATCTTGCAAAAAAGTTGCTCTTAGGAAGAAAATGTTGTCATGACAACATGACAACATTTTAGCAACTTTTTCCCAAATTGGAGTTAGACCTCCAAACTTGTTCCAAATAACAAGTGGGAATATAATATGTATTAAAGGACTCAAATAAAATATCCAAGGCCATGGGAACCTTAGTAGACCATTTTACCCTTTCTAGAACCTAAGTCACCTAGTTAACAACATTTTGCACTTTATATCAACTTGGCCATTTTGGGTCTTGCAAACTCTCCCAAACACACCTAAGGACCAAATAGGACCTCTTATTAGACTATTTATGTGACTAATCATCACTACATGCCAAGAAACAAGGAAGCCCTAGGTTTCATACTAGCCTACCTAGGTGCTTTTGCACCACCTACTAGCTCACATTGACAAACTAAGAGAGTGTGTATCTTGGATGCTTAAAAATTGCATCTTCCCTAATTATTTTAATGCCAAAATTAGATATATGGATGTAATGTAATAAAATATCTTATACCATGACAGAGTTAGTTACCAAGATAGGATAAATTCATTGATTGTAATTATATGCAATACATTACAATCTGACAATTGTTATAAGGTTCTAACCATATGCTATGATTCAACTACTAAATGCTCAAGAAATTATACTACTAAATATAGGGAACCTAGTAATTTAGTTGCTTATAGTAGATCACTTATGTGTGAACCTTTCTCAGTCCAGATTTGGGATTGTTTGGTTGATAGCAACCACTCTTTGCATCTAAAGTTGTCTAGTTTGTACTTGAGCTACATACTTCATGCCTAGCACCATACACAACTTGATCAAAAGTATACACTGCTCCAAAGATATTACCCAAATAGCTCTAATGAGCTACAAAAGTCATTCCCAGGAGGAAATAAAGCTCATGCCAAATGTAACTTTAGCATGTGCTAGTGACGTCGAGAATTGAAACTCCATGCTACCCAAACTTCAACTTGTAAAATGCCCAGATTATAAGGAAATTTTTGCACTAGAATTAGGGAAAAATCCACATACAGTATACTATACTATGTAAGGTTAGAAAACTTGCAATCTAAAAATTGATTGGAATTGGAACAACATAATTTTATGGATTCAATGTCACCCTTGAAAGTCTTGTAATGACAAAGTGATTGCACAAAGGGGTGGATACATTTACTCTTTTCAATGACCCCTCTATATGAGCACTTTGATTCAAGAGGTAATAGTATCTGAGAACCTTGCTTAATCTAAACAAGAGGTCTACTGGTGACGTGTAATGCATATGGAATATTAGCATGAAAGCATTTTTCTTCACACTCTACAACCAATATAAGAAGATATTTAATCCAACCCCGTTGATCTTTATAAGCCATTTCTTGTTCTCTTTTTGGAAATTGCACTTCAATTTGTACTTTGTGAGTTGCTTATTCATAGCAAGGTTTCTATGATACTTTAAACTTTAAATAAACCTATTTGTAATTAAATTTTTCCATAAACATATTCTCATACTCTATATTAGTAATTACTTCAAGTGATCTTCCTGAAAAGCCCCTTATGACAAATACATACAAATTATTATCAAGAAGTTCTTGATCAAAATGTAAGGGCTTTTCTATAGAATTTGAAACTTTTGATGTTATCTTCTTCATAAATCCCTACAACATTATTATATCTTCATTCTTTCTTATTGCATTGTACTACAAATTTAAGTACGAAAATTGGTATAAATAAACAAATCACAATAGTTCAAACATGCATTGGATTTTGAAATGTGTATGCAGTCCTAAGAACTATATAGAAAATTGAATTGATATCACAGAAGTAAAATGCCACTATTTGGCAGGGATGGCTAGACCCTTTCAAAACTAAAAGCTAGACTTTTATTTATAGAGAGAACTTGAGAAGGTCAAGTTCATTTATTTTGATTTTTCATAGTAGGCTCCATAGAAGGGGCTTGCACCCTTTCTTTAACCATAAGAGTGGTACTATGGAAATAGAAAGTAAGAGTTATTGAAGTAAAATAGCTCTATATCTATTCAATGGGAGGTCCTCATATATAGATATAAGCTTCAAGTTGGTCTTGGAGTATTGAAAAATAAGAATATAAATTGAATAATTTCATGCATGAAGAGGATGAATATTATGAATAGACCCTTTTAAATATAGTGCAAAGAAGAAAGGGGAAATTAATGCAATGCTTAAAAGAAAATACATAGGATAGCTTGGAAAATACAATTCAAAAGTAATGAAGGGGATTGTTATCTTGGATAACCTAAATAATAAAATAGAGTAAACGATAAAGGATTATAAAAAAAAATCACTTACCTAGCAAAGATCCAATGCAACACCAACCAGGACAAATAGGCCCTAAAGACCAAAGAGGGATTCTACGACAATAGAAAGAAATCATAAGCAATGAGAGAAAAGTTAAATTAAGGGCTTTTTTTTAATCTTGTATAACCTAGAACAGAGAAAAGGATAAAGTATTGTTGAAAATTTGTAATTACCTAGATTATAAAACCAAATTATAAGATATCAGCAAGCAAATATTTAGATCGTGAAACATATTACCTATTTGCACTACAGATACCCTATGCAAAATCCAAAATATAATGTTTGTGGCACATATACCCTATAGAAAATCCAAAATCCAAAATGTAATGTTAGAATTTGATGTCCTAAAATAGCTTTAGCTTTCGTTGTCCTAACATGGGAGAACTAGACTCCTTTTAAACATGGAAGAACTAGATTCATATTTATCAAGAGTGGACTAGTTTGTCTAGACATTTTTAATTGCGATTTGCAAACCTTGATGGTTTCCTTGGTCCAACAAAAGTAATAGAGAATCTTTGTAAAGATGTGAGATTAATGATCACTTCTTGTCACAGTTAAATCATATGAATAACAACTCTTGTTGCACCTTATAATGGAAACATGTCAAAGAAGGTTATACAACTGATTATGAACAACCTATGTGGACTACACAACGTCAAGGGCCCAACCTTTAATAAAAGGCAAAAAACCTTTAAGAGTGTATAATTCCTAAAGATGTATATATACATTCATTTCATGTATTATAGTCTATATTATTGAGCATGGTGTTCTTCCTTGTCTATTCTAACAAGAGTGAGATTACATTTAATTCCTGTTAACCAGGAAAAGTATTCTATACACTATCAACCCATGTTAATGTAGAAGTTGTAATAAAAACAAGTAGCAATTTTTGTACAAGGGAATTATCACCAAGCACCAATAAAGTTAAAGAATAGAGTTGAGGATTTAGCAAGAATTTTGAGTACTAATAATGTGCAACATATTATATTTCTCAACTTCACAACTTATGTTTGGTAGAGAGAGTAGATGATATGTATGATGTGGATTTCAGTTATCAATATATACATAGATTTTTCA
Organism: Cupressus sempervirens; assembly: GCA_028749045.1. Classification (NCBI taxonomy): domain Eukaryota; kingdom Viridiplantae; phylum Streptophyta; class Pinopsida; order Cupressales; family Cupressaceae; genus Cupressus; species Cupressus sempervirens. The sequence continues at coordinate 124,167,628 of CM053791.1, forward strand.
CATTGTATGATTTATTGCTTGATTCCAATAAAAACATAGCAAAAGAAAGTCAATGTGCATTTAGTGTGGAAGAAGCCTTAAAGAGAGGTCTCATTGCACAAATGGGCAGGACATGATGTAGATGTGATGGCAAGAAATAGGGCATATTATGCATCATGTCTTGACACTATTTATCATTTTAATAAAATAGACACATTTGAAATATTCCAACAATCCTACTTTGTGGTACAAGAGTACTGCACATACTTGACTTTATGGCACCAGAATTCCATCATTGTGAGATTGTATTGGGAGTTTGAAGCTCTTTAGAATTTTGAATTAAGGTAAGACGAGTTTTAATGTGGTATAAGATTGTGTGAAAAGAAATAAATCTTTGCTTCCATGACATTTCTTATTGCAGGAATCTAGAACACTTCCCTAAGTGGATTGATGAATTTCATTTCCTAAAACAACGGATATCAGCTCAATGACTAAGAAATCCCCACCAAAAGGAATATCAAAGCTTGTATATTTGGACGTACTATTAGATTGGTATTGCAAACTATGAATGGAGGAGAATGAATTCTTAGGGTAGGGGAATTTTAGTTTGATCAACCTTTGCAAAGTGAACATAAGTATTTGACATAGATTTTGTTATTATCTTATGTGTCTGACATAACCTCATAACAAAAATCTCCTCAATATGTTCAAATCCAAAAAAATATATATATATTTTTTATCATTACACTAAATTCTTCAAAAAGGACTCTGGTATGAAAAAATATTGATAGAATATGAATGTCTTTCTAACAATATCATTGAATCTGATCATTACATCTTTTGATTATGAATCGCTAAGTACGATCTGAAATATTGACCTAAAAATAAACACAGTTAAAACAAAAACAATACAAAATTTCAAACCAATTCAAGAAAAATATCCTTCCTAAAAAATAAACTTGAAGGATAGTAGAAAGTTTTATTTCGTTTATTATAAGGAAATAGGAGTGGAGTAGATAACTTATAGCAAAGATGTATTTGTGAAGCTCTGTGGTTTTTATCGAATCTGATAAGAATACTCATGCAAGACACACCAAAAACTTGATCGAATAATAAAACTCTATCATTGTTAACATATTGCAAAGCCAACAATTAAATACAAGCACTCGTTAATGCTACAACCAATACTTACGAATTTCAAGTGTTCAAACATTGTACTACAAATCAACTGCCAATCACTAAAAAAACCACAAAAAGACTTACATCAACAAGCTCCCACAAAAATGAAAACTAAACCTCCTCTGGCCGGCATGAAATAAAATTATCCATAATTTTTCTTTCTTTCTTTGTTATGAACCCGAGTTGATCAAAATTTTGACCAACTTGAGAAACCCTAATTTGATCAAAATTTTGACCAACTCGAGCATAAAACCCTAGTTTGGTCAAAATTTTGACCAACACGGGATAAAAACAAAAAAAAAGATGAAATCATAGGCCAACATGACATTTGGTCAAAAATATTGGTAGAAAAACAAGGGATAATTAACTAGTGTTACATGAACGCTGACACCCTCCCCTGCTTTTCAATATTAGGCCTTACTAATAATATCACTCTAAATTTGAAAGAAAATTCAATAGTGTAGTATAGAAAATCCCTAATATAAATATCAATCGAATACACACCAATTGGTCCATTATAACAGTACATGCAGATTGACACAATTCAAAAAAATCAACACTTTAATTTAGGAAAATTAACATCAATCAAACACTGAAAACATAAGAAGGTTTCTACCACAACAATATTTGAACTAGTCTTCCCAAAAAAAAAAACAATGGATAGATCCACTCTTAGGATATATTATCAAGTAATAGGATAAAACTAATGCATTCCTTTAAACCTATTTTATCCCTTCTTCATTTAGATTCTTCCTTTTCTTATCCTTAGCACCCATCTTCCAAAACAACAAACCACATGCTTAAACTAGATCTTAAACTAAGGAAACAAATATAAACCTAACTAATTCCACTATTAAACCAAATAAAGACAATTTAAAAACTTGATATCCTAATTATAAGGTTGCTTATGAATTATTTTTAAACCAAAAAGAAATTTTGAGCTTGGAGTGATTATTCAAATGCAGATTTTAGGGAGGATCTAAGCAATCAAAAGTTAAAATATCATAGCATGACTCTTAAACTGAAAGATGATACATAGATTTCGGATATAAATAAAGACTCATCATTTCTTGCTACTTCAAAAGAAAAAAGATGCAAAGGAGGGATTCTCTACCTTAATCCTTAAGGGAGACAGGGACAACACCACATAGATAGATCAAACTAAAAAGTTATACTATGAAACAAATCCATAAAAATTAATAGGAGTTCTATTAAATTTGTAAAACTGAGGTATGCCCTTTTTAAGTTTTTGATTGCATAGGACATTTGTCCTGAGAAAGACTAGAGGCTTTCTTCTCTATTCTTTCTTGCTAGTGTCAGTTTGAATGAACATAATGTAATTTTTTTATTATCAATAAAATTAATATGGCTTTGGCCTTTTAACATTAAAAAAATTAGTATTTACCCAAAAAAATATGTTTTAAAATTTATATAATCAATTTATTCTATTCTGTTATTATTTTATATAATATTATTATTTATTTTAATTTTTAAAATGATCTATGAAAAAGATAAAGTTAAAAACAACAACATACCTTTTCTATTAATGATTTTTTTATGGAAATTTTTTTAAATACCAAATATTTATTTTTTATGATAATAAAAATATTGAAAAAATATTTATTCAATTTTTGGTGAAAAAAGTAATCTTAACATTAGTATATTAAGTCTGTTTAAATTAAAATTGGAATATAATGGCTCAGTGAGCGAATTTCTCTACACTGCAAGCAAAAAATACAGACCAGAAATACTCAAGAAGCAAGAATGGAAATTAGGAGAGGTACAATAGACAATGTTCTCATTTCTAGAGAACAAAGTATGCAATCCTCTTTATTTCTTCAATTCTGGACATGCACAAAAACATTGGGGAGCAAGATGGATGGATTAAGGTCAGAAACTATCGATCAAAAAAATGGAGAAGCAAATCCATAAAGGATAGCACGATAAATGTTTTCCAAATTAAGCATATAATTAACTACAAAAACTAGTTTGAATCTCTTCAGGATAATTGAGAAGTAAAATTTGGTTGCAAAGAAGCACGATGATTAGATGCCCTAACACCAGGATTGAAATCTTAAGATCAACCAAGTAGGGAGGAGAAGATTAATAATAGCTTGGAGGTTGACTTGACGAACTAGTGGATCAAATACACCTAAAGAATATGCCAAGATCTAGGTCTATTTGCTTGTTGGACAAACCCTGGGGAAGAAGTCAGACTAATTGTTGAATGGTTAAAGAGCTTTCTAGGGATGCATGAAAATATTACTATTATGGAAAACAATTTCCTTTATTTGGTTTGTGATGGTTTAGAATTGAAAGAGGAATTATTGTATGGTAATATTGGGATGTATAATGGATTTCAATAAAATTTATCGATTGGGAGCCCCTTTATCCTAAAAAATCCATCAAATTTGAAGTTGAAAAAGCGGTTATGTTTCCTTATCTCCTACTTGAATTCTTAGTTCCAGAAATGTTGAAGCTAATAGGATCAAAAATGGGAAATTTTTATAGGTATGGAAGAATTAGATTAGGTCATATCAAGTCCCATCATTATAATTTGAGTAGATGTTAATATGTCTTAATTAAAAACCTTGAATTTAAGAATAGAAGGCAAGACATTTTGGGTAAAACCAGTCCTCAGTAACAATCTATATAGAATTAACCTATTAGGATTTGACAGATATAGAACAATATATGAATAAATAGTTAAATGAAAAAACAAAAGAAGAAAACCATAAGAACACAAATTTAACATGGTTCAATGAAAACCTGGGCTACATCCACCTACACAGCTATCCAACCTTTCTTATTATCTAGTGATTATAGTATAAACCCTTACAACTCAATATCACCGCAAGAATGACCTATCTCATTAGACATTGCATCTTGACAATCCCTAACCCTAAGATATCTTATATAATATATACCTACTTTAGGGTTACAATATTCCTATATTATGAAGTATGTATAGTACTTCTCCAATCAATCACCACAAACTAACAATCTCCCACTTGGGGACTAATCAGACTCTAGCCTAGACAACAATCTCCCACTTGGAGACTAATCATGTAGCAATATCGCTACCACCTGGGGCTCCCACTAGATAAAAGACTTTGTTGTGTATTAACTCCATGATCATCAGTTAAGAAGCCCAATAGAAACTAAGCACAAACTTCTCCTTAGGGATTGTCTTTGTGAACATGTCTGTAGGATTATCACTTGTGTGAATCTTTTCAAGTTGTAATTGGCCATCCTCCAAAATAGACCATATAAAATGGTACCTAAGTTGTATGTGCTTTGTCCTTGAATGAAAAGCAAAATTCTTTGCAAGATGAATGACACTTTGGATATCACTATACAATGGGCGATATTCCTTCTTCTGACCCAATTCCTCCTGAAAACATTGTAACCAAATCATATCATTGCTAGCTTTTGAAGCAGCTACATACTCAGCTTCGGTGGTTGAAAGTAGATTAACCTTCTACAATTTAGAAATCTAGCTGACTGTAGTACCCCCTATAGTAAAATCATACCCTATAGTACTCCTCCTTGTATCAACATGTCCTACCATATCAGAGTCAACAAATCCACTTAGAGCAGAACTAGATCCTATGAAACATAATGCCTTTTTAGTAGTACCTCTCAAATATCAAAGTATCCATTTGACAACACTCCAATGTTCCATAGTGGGATTACTCATATACCTACTGACAACTCCCACTGCATGAGCAATACTTGGTTGTGTGCATACCATTACATACATTAGACTACCAATTGCTGATGAATCTGGGATGTTAGACATTTTATCTACCTCTTCCTATGCCTTTGGGCACATTTCCTTTGTCAATCTAAAATGACTAGACAAAGGTGTATTGATTGCTTTTGCATCCTGCATATTAAATCTTTTCAACACCTTCTTTATATACTCACTTTGGGACAAATTCAAGATTCTATTTTTCCTATCCCATGCGATCCTCATACCAAGGATTTGCTTAGTAGCACCCAACTCCTTCATAGCAAATGACCTTGCTAATTTCTATTTGAGTTCATTTATATGTTGCATATTAGACCCAGCAATAAGCATGTCATCAACATAGAGTAATAGAATAACGTAACTCCCATTATCCAATTTCTTAAAATATATACAGTGATCAAAATGACATCTATGGTAACCTTGTTCAGCCATGAAACTATCAAATTTTAAATATCATTGCCAAGGCACCTGCTTTAGGCCATACAAACTCTTCCTTAACCTACACACCAAATTCTCCTTGCCCTTGACCTCATATTCCACTAGTTGCTACATGTAAATTTCCTCCAAATCTCCATGGAGAAAGGTTGTTTTCACATCTAGCTATTCAAGATGCAAGTCATTTGTAGCAACAAGACTTAGTACAGTTCTAATTGAAGTCATTTTTACAACAGGGGAGAATATTTCATCAAAATCTATACCCTTTTTCTATGCAAAACCTTTTACTACAAGTCTATCCTTATACCTTTTATTTCCTCTATCTTTCTCCTTCAGCCTACAAACCCATTTGTTAGGCAAGGCTCTTTTTCCTTCAGGTAAAGGGACTAAGTCCTAGGTCTTATTTTTTAAGAAGGAGTCCATCTCCTCTTTCATGCCTAGTTTCCATTATTGTCTAGCATCTACCTATATATCTTCTTTATACTCCTTTGATTTACCAAAATCAATCAATAAAATAGAGTATAAAGAAGGAAAAAACCTTTTAGGAGGTCTACTCAATCAAGCAAAACATCTAACACTTACAGGAGTTTGTGGAATAACCTATTGTTGCTGAGCATTAGGTACCAATGGCATTTTTTTTTCAAGAGTCTCATCCAAAACCACATAGTTTTCTTTGACTTATTCATGCTTGTTTTCCTGCAACTATTCTTTGTGCATGAACTTCTCATTGAATATAACATCTCTACTTCTAATTATTTTCAGATTTTCAAAATCCCATAACAAATAACCATAGTCATCTATTCCATATCCAATGAAGGTACATTTCTGAGACTTAGCATCAAGCATGGTTTTATTTTCTTCATCAACATGGACAAAAGCTTCACAACCAAAAGTTTTTAGAAATGAATAATTTACTTTTTTACTAGTCCATGCTTCCTCTGGAATATTGTTGAGCTATTTTTTTGCACGATGCTTAAGGACATGAATCCTTTTAAACTCCTCTCTTGAAAAGCTAATCTGGGATCAACTCCAAGGTTCTAGGCGATCTTGTGACCTACTAGAATCTACTCAATTGAAGATAAATGTGAGTGTTATGAGGAGGCCTTTGCTGGTTCAAAAAAATTTGGATAAGATGTAGAATCTACTTGCTATTTCAAAAGAATAAAACACACCAAAAATAAATATATTTTTCTATTTTTCCATTTTTATGATGAATGCAATCTAACAATGCAACTATATAAATTCCTAAATTAACCAAGTGTATGTAAAATAAAATAACGAAGGTAGGGTAACAAGAAGTTTAAGAAATTAACATGAAAGTAAAATCCTAATGGACATAAACCATAGAAATAACACATCTATGAGTTAAGCCTTTGAAAAGATCAATGGGTAACCAATGAAAATAGGAGCAACGCTTCCTTAATTCCACTGATGCAATCATTGATGGGAATTCAATAACCTTAAGATGTTTCACTTTTCATCAAATCACAAGGCCAAGGAAAGTGCGCTCATGCAAGACAAAAAGCTATGCAGGAACAAAATGGATGATCTCTTCTTGAACTAATTATGTCAACAGAATTTGTAGACCTATAGCAAACACCAGAATTAAAAGATTGCACAACCAAAATAACACAATAAAGTATTGTCTCAATTACACTTCATGAACATACATTCACAAAATATAACACACTTAGGCAAGAATCACTAAACTCCAAATGTGAGCACCAATAGCATATATTATTGCATCAAAATAATGGCAGTCTGTAATACATATTACATTCCTAAATTTATAAGAAATCTTCTCCTAAATTTTTGTTGAGAGTGAGAGATATCTTTATGCAAACATATGCTTCTAAACTAATAAAATAAATCTATTTATATCTAACTAGTGCTTAGTAGGACTCCATCCTTATTTATATTATTAAATGGATGCATGAGCCTTTACATGTCTTAAAACAAAGAAAGCATGAGAAAATAAGAAGAAGAAAGCCTTTAGATGATGTAGGAATGTTTGGAAGTGCCAAAAATTGAAGCTCCATCTTTACTAGGCATCTGTAGGAGCTAAACTATCCTCAAAATGCATTTTCAATGCATTCAAAGCTCTAAATTTAGAACTGGCAGTTAACTATTGGCGCACCTCTAAATTCTTCAAAATCTTCTAGCAAACCTCTAAAAAAGTGCACCTCAGAAGTAGCAACCTACAAACCTAGTGCACCTATACACCTCGAAAGCAGGTTCAAAAAATGCAAAATTTCACCCAAGTGTCAAAACTAAAATTTTGGCTTTTGGGTTTTGTTCTTCTTTATACCAGAGCTATATCTAGTTATTTACCCTAAAGTTCTTGATAATCTTAGTGACTTGAGCTACATCTAGTAAATCTAAGGCTTCATACTTATCCTTCACTTTCTACCTATAGTTGTCCATCTCGATGCAAGTCTCTGCAAAATCTTCAAGTTTTACATCCAATTCTAATAATGCTTCCTTCATTTTGAATGCTTGTCTGGTGTCATCATCATTAGTAGCTTCCTCAAAATTCTTTTGAAACTACTCAACTACTACCTCTATAGCTATTAACCTATCCTTGGAATCATCTTTTAAAATGTTTAAACATGCATCACTATAATGCTTCTCTGCCTCCAAAATTTGCTCTTGGGTTTGATCCTTAAGCTTGTGAATCTCCATGTTTAATGTTTCCATTGCTTTATTTCCATCTACAATCTTCTCTATCCAATCATCAATCTTATCTAACTCTTCCTCTATGTACACCTCCATTAACATCCAATACCTTTGGCCTTTGATTGCCTAAAGTGCTTGCAAGTCCTTGCCTTGGGTATGTACTTCGTCCATCAAACAAAAATCTTGATTCAAAATGGCCACTAGCCTATCTGCATTATCTTATATATGGTGTAACCACTTAAGATTTCCTTGTATAATATTTACACCTTTCTCTTCAAAACTTTCTTGCCATTGCTAACAAACTTTCAAAAATGGATCTAACTAAATTGTCCCCTTATCTCTTCTCTCCAATGTTGTGTTCAAAGTTTCCTCGAGATTTGCTAGGTCTAAAGGACCAACAACTTCGTTTAGATATCCTTTAATGATTTCATTATATCTCTAAAGTGTTATCAATTCTACCCCATCCAATTCTAAGTGCCTAAACACTTCTTTAATTCCTATTGTCACCATTAACTTAGCAGTGTCCAACGTAGGTTTCCCAAGCATGACCTCCCTGATCTGATAATCTCTTGGAGTCAATTCTTCAACATCTACATGCGGAGGGGGAATAGCCACATGAGAAAATAGGTCCTAGTTCTGATCAGTCTAATGAAAGCTAATGCTCGTGCATCTTTTGGAGGTGACTCAGGTTTCCTAAGAACTTCAATCAATTCCATCATATCCTCTTCCTCAGTAGAGAATTGGTGCCTCTTGTTTCTAATGACTTCCTTCCTCAACCATCTTGGAACATGCTCTATCAAGGAGTTTTCTTTTGACCATGATAGAGTTTTCTCTACTATGCTCTTTCCTTTATCCCTCCTCTCTGTAGTCTTCTCCTTCTATGAGGGATCCACACTGGGAGCCTCTATATCTATGGAGTCCATAGTTCTCACCTCTGTGTCTTGAGAAGTTTACTAAGGTTGCTCACTTATCTGTCCTTACTCTAACACTTCATCAATAGATGCTTGTTGTGGATCTTCCCCTTGTTCTACTTGATTTTTTTCTTCTTTAGTGTTTAGAGAAAGAGGGGTATTTGATCCCTTATCTACATAAAATGTAACATGAATAAGCAATGGTGGAGTTGCTTCGGGTCCCTGTGGCTCATGTGGAAACTAACTCCAATCCTCCTGTTGAGGTTTATTAGTTGGAGTATCTCTTATTTTTTCTTTAACCAACTTAGTGTAGACAAGCATGAAATTAAAATCTAACATCTGAAAGATATCAGTGCCCTCACCATCCTGCTCATTGATCCATTATTGTAGCTCATCCTTTGATGTAGTAGACTTAATAGGCTACTCAAGAATGGATGGTGGTGTAGTTGTAGAGCTTCTTCTCCATTCTAATTTCATATCTCTTGCAAGACAAGCCCTTTGGTTCAAAGGAAGGTTATCCTCTTCATCCTCGTCATCCTCTTCTTCTCCCTCGGGGATAACTTCCAAGATTGATGGGAAAGGAATCACCTTTTGCTTCCTCTTGATTGAATTCTTAATCTTTCTTCTCTTAATAGCATATGGGGAGGCTTGAACCTCTTGTTGAGGTGGAGTCACCTCCTATACTTCCATTTCAGCTCCTCCTTGCTCTTCCTTTGTTGGTGGCACTTGAGGATTGTCCTAGGTTTGTGTAGCTTCAATGTTTTTTGAAACTTGAACATTTTCTTCCCTTGTTTGTGGAGGTGCTTGAGCTTCTTCCTCTTTTGTCTCAACTTGTTGAGGAGAAGTTGTCTTCCTCTTACCTTTATGCTTTTAAGCCCTGTAATATCCAACTTGTCTGTCAAGTTGGTGCACTATTTCAGGTCTCATTGGTGAATGAGTTGTAAATGTAGGCACTGTAACCTTAGCTCCTTGACCTCTTGCTTAGAAAACTTGAGCATGGAAGACCACCACTTGAGGAATTGGATCCAACTTAAAAGGTCTTTTGATCCAATCCTTCATCAATTTGATGATATGCATAGCCCTATGATTTATGTCTGAGTTTTCTTCTTTGTCAATCTTAGCATTAATGATAGCTCGATCACCAATCTTATCCCTATTGAACAATGGATCAAGAACATCCTCCATATCTTGTTGCATAATCTTCAAATGGATATTTAGTTTCAAGGCACTACTTGCCAGATAGAGAGTCATCCTACAATAATCCCTTATATGGATATCGTAGTCATCTACTGCATTCATCCAATGATACTCAATTGCATCTTCATGTTGAAATGTCTTACCAACTAGATAATGTACCCTCCCAATGTTATCAAAATACAAGCGAGGAGAGTTTAATTCCTCCAAGGGATACTAATCCCATTTAGGCTCAAAAGAAGGAATATCTTGTCTCCAAACCACACTAAATGGTCCTATAGTAATAGGCCATACCCATGTTATTTTATGCTGCTTTTTGACTCTGTCGTATGTAGACAAGAGTTGTTGAGCGATCTCCAATAGAATGATTTTATCATTGGTATACCTAGGGAGCTTCTTGGGATTGATAGTTGTACAAGCTACCCTTAAATAGGTGAATGTATGAAACTGGATGTAGTAGGCTTCAACCTCTAATATCTTAGTTGTAGCCTCCTTTGACATCCTTTTCACATAATCCCCTTCAATGAACTGAATTATGCAAATATAAATGCATCATTTACTATTCTATATTCCTTGTTGTGCTTTAGAAGCTTCTTTTTCACTAGCTAAGGATATACAATATAGGGTCATGCATTTGCATCTTGCATGCTACCCTTTTTTTAGGGCCTTGGATAATCTGTCGCCCTTTCAGCTAACAAGTACACTAAATATGATGTCATATAGAACTTATAGTTATTCTTAACCACCACTAGCTACTCACCCAAGTTCTAACTAAGAATGGAAGCCCAATCAATTGGAATCTTCATCATCTTGATAGTCTCAATAAAATGTACCACCCCAATATTGAGATTCCCTGATGTTGGCAACCCCATGAATCTACTCAAAAGTATGATAGAATATCCAATATCTTCCTTCATGTAGCCTCTCATCATGTCAACTTTGCTTGCTTTATGCCCCAAAGGAGTCTTCTCAATGAGGTATGAGAACTGAATGATTTTGGATTCTTCCTCAACATGATCCATGTAGCATCTCTCTACTTGGTAATAGGTCATTCTAATGAACTGATCTGCCCTCAAAAGATGAAACACTTTTTTTATATTCTTGGGTCGAGGATCAAGGACAATCTCTTCAATTATGCTCTTTATGACCCTTTCTTTAGAGACATAGTTCTCTACTAATGTCATGATCACCTCTAAACATTACATTGATATTGGATTTGATGCTACATTAACTAGTCCTAATCAGATCAGAGTGGATATCATCAAGGATCTTTTAGTGCATTTATTTCATAGTGTCAAGAATGTGCTCAAGTTTGTATGACCAAGTTTGGTATCCCAGATCTCTAAATAATCATTTTGGAAATGTGATTTGGCCAGAATACCTGGAAACTTGATGCCATGGGTTTTGGTACCATCTTGTAGCAAGGGAGGATGATGAAGAAGCCATTGAATCTACACAAAAACAATGTCGATTAGTCTGGAGTCAAAGAAAAATAAATTAATTCAAACCCTAATGACAACTAGAAACCCTAATTGTCAAAAAACATCAAAAAAACCCTAATTTGTAACCTAGCACCTTTTTTCATTGGCAAACCTTTATATGGGGTGTGCACCAGCACACCTCATGGGGTGCACTTTGTGTGTACCCTCATAATACTTGAGTGCAAAAAAGGTGCACATTTAACGCACCTCACGGGGTGTTCTAAATGCGCACCCTTTTATCTTTGTGAGGGATGAAGGTGTGTAGCAACACACCTAGATAGGTGCACTATTGTACACCTTCATTAGGTGTTAATGAACTTTTTAAAGTTTTAATTTTTTTAGTTACACAAAAAGGTGCACAGTAGTGCACCCAAGTTTGGGTGCTTTTAATGTTGATTCTTTGGTGTATGTAGGAATAGGAGGTGCACCTACTAAGATGTGGAGTTGTGGGTTACTAAGAGCTTGAAGCAAAGAAAAATTGAAGTGAAGGGGATAGGGGGGTCTGAGGTTTTACAAACCTGGGGACCCAGCGCACCCCTTGGTGTTGCACAGCTATGCATCACCAAGCAATGATGCCTTTCTCTATGAATTTTGCGCACTAGTGCACCTGGGGAGGTGTGCTGGTCAACCATTTTTCTTTGCAAAAATGACTTAGTCTCTTAGATGATTTTTAGAATTTGATTTTTGAACCAAGACCTAGATTAGGTCAAAAAATACTAGATAAAACCCTAAAAAGGACCCAGACCCCAGACTAGGGATCTGGAAAGCTAGAAAAGTAAAGTAGGGGGTCCCCATTTCTAGCCAAAATGGGGCATGTTTCACCACAAAAAATAGCCCCGAAAAAAGGGAAGAAATGACAAAGGCATTTCTTCATCAGCAAACATTCCTTCGACATGTGTCAAACACCAACTGAATCCTAAATACTCCAAGCATATTTCGAATCACTTTATAGTCAAAACCTCAGAATCATGAATCTTCAATTTTAGTGTGTGTTTAGTGTATTCATTTCCTTTGACATCTCAGAATGTAATCTATCAAAAATTTCTAACTTGGAAACAATCTTCCACCCCTTCTGGTCCATTCATCAGGAATCTTCACGAAAGCTATTTATCAATGCTTTGTCTAACCAAATGAGAGAATTAGTTCTGAGGGCTCTTCGTGGGTTGTCACTTTTCATTTGAAGTCCTAGGTAATATTTTGAATACTTTCTTCACATATCTCATAATATCACCATTTGATTCTTTGATGAAGTCATTGTCTTGATACTAGATAGCTTATTTAGAGTGCATATCCTTATAGTAGGATTACCTTTCTCAAACTTTGTAGAATCGTTCATTCTTAACATCTTTTTTATTTTCTTTCTATATCCTAACCACACTTTGATTTTGTGGCCAAGACATTGGTGTCATTTATTAGATTTGATCTTTTGTGAACATCCCTTACGTTCCTCTTTTAAGAACTTTTTAAAAACTCTCACGCTGAACAACAATATTAGCAATTCCTTTGAGAAGATCCTTCTGTTTGAATAAGTGGGGTTTGGAATATCCCTTGTTGCCTTCAATCTTGGTTTGAAAACACCTTAAGATAATAGATCTTTAAATTTTATTAGTTTTGAGAACTTGTCGATCTGCAATTTTGAATTCAAGACTTAAAATCCCCTATTACTGCAAATAGCATCCATTCCTCAATTTGTATAAGAAGCAAAATCATAAAAATGTTTTGACAAAGAGATACCTCTTCCCAAAAATTGGAACCAAAAGAATGGTTAGCAAGATATGTCAAGATAAAATCTTGAGTGCACCTACACCTTGGAATGATGCAACTTTGAAAACAAACACACAACTAGAAAAAAAAACATGCAACTAAAAACAAACACACTTGCAAAAATAAACACACTTGTAGAAATGAAAGTTTTTTTTTTAGCTTTTATCTTTTAGGTTTCAAAGTAATGCTTAAGAATTTTCCCATTGATTGGGAACGGAACCAATTCCCCTTGTAAGGAACTCAGCCTAAAGGTGTTTTCTCCCAAAATTTCCTCAATCTGATAAGGATCAATCTACAAGTGGTGAAACTTAGTGTGGTTGCCCAAATTTTCTTTTGCTTTTTCCCAGAGTAGAACAAGGTCAAATATTCTAAAAGACTTTATCATGGCCCTCTTGTCGAACCACCTCATGATGATACCTTGATGTTTCACCATATGCTTGAAAGTAGTTGTCCATTTTTCATCCATTTCTAAAAGATTCATCAATATGATTTGTACTTTTTCAACATCTTCAACATACCCACTCATGAATTTTAAAATAGGAATCCTAAGGTTAAGTGGGAATACTAGTTCTTGTCTGTAGACAAGAAGATATGGAGATGTCCCCAAAGTATTCTTGACCCTAACTTGGTCTATCCATAGAGCATATTTGAGTTGTGTATGCCAATCTTTAGGATTCTCCCTAAAAAAATGCCTTATTACCATGATCAAGTTCTTATTAGTAGAATTAGCTATGCCATTTCATTGTAGATAATAATTTGAAGAGAACTTGGTAATAACTTTATTTTCTAGTGCCCATTGAGTTATAAATTTCGATGCAAAAGTTGATCCATTGTCGCATACTAGGGAGAATGGCATCCCAAATCTAGTAACAATGTTTTCTTCCAAGAAATCCATAACCACCTTAGCCGTGCAATTTCTAAATGTCTTTTCTTCTATCCAATGCATACAATAATCAGTAGCTATGAGAATAAATGTGTGCCCAGTTGATGATGGTGGATTCACTAGACCAATAAAATCTAGCCCCCACTTTGCAAAGGGGCATATCTCCTACACTAGTTCTAATGGAATTGTAGGATGTTTTTCTTTGTTAGCATTAGTCTGAAAAATATGGAAAGTACACACATGTTCAAAAGTATCTTTGAATATCATAGGCCAAAAATAACCTGATCTTAAGATCATATAAGTAGTTGCTTCTACCGAACCATGCCATGTTCCATACTTATCATAAAAAAAAGTTCCAAAACTTCTTTTACTTCCTCACATCCCAAACATTTTAGGTAAATCCCTTCATAGTTCCTTTTGTATAATTTTCTATCATGCAACATTTAGGATTCACACTTCATTTTCAGTCCCCTACATTGTGAACTATTCATCCAAATGGGGTACTAATTTTGTAAAAGATACTAAACAATATCCTGGTACCAAACATTAGTTACTACACCTTGGTCAATATCAACTTGAGATATTACAATCTTTTTCTAATCTTCTACATCTATTTCACCATTAAATCTGAATTCTCAATCGGGTTATCTGCTATCATTTTTGATAATCCTTGGCCTCTTACCAACTTCATGGATTGAATTTCTAAATCAAATTCTTGAAGGATTGCCATCCATTTTCCTTGTCTTTCACCAAGTTCATTTTGCATCAATAATGTCTTAGTGGTGGATCAAGTACAATCACATATACCTTACTCCTTAGTACATAATGGATAAATTTTTTTACCACTTTGATTAAAGAAAAAGACACTTTATCGAGGTTGGAATAATTTAACTCAACATTTTTTAGAGGACAACTCATAAAGGCAATGGGCCTTTCATCTTCCTTTTCCTTCTTATGTGTTAGAATCATAGCAGATGAGTGTTCTAAAGCAAAAGAGTATATTTTGAAAGGTAATCGATGATCCGGGCTTACCAGCACTGTAGTTCTAAAAATGGCCACCTTGATATCCTCAAATGATTTCTTAATCTATGAAACCTAATCTATTTTTGTTCGCTTTTTGAGAAAATCATTATGGGGATGAACTATCTCCACAAATCCGCTTATGAATTTTTGCACAAGATTTATCTTCCCAAAGAAAGACTTAAGTTCTTTTCAACTATGAGGAGGCGATAACTTCATAATGGCTTCAATTCTATGTGGATCAATGGAGATTCTAGCTTCAAAGATGATATGACCTAGGAGCTTTCCTGTAGTAACCCCAAATGAACATTTCTTAGGATGGAGTGATATGTTGTATTTACGACATCTATTGAATACCTGTCTTAAATCAGCAATATAAATGCTTTGATCCTTTGAAAAGATAGTTAAGTCATCCATGTAGATGACTATACACTTGTTTATTAATCCCTTAAAAGCTTCATCCATGGCTCATTGAAATGTAGCCCCTACATTAATCAACCCAAAAGACATTCTTCTATAAGCGAAAGTTCCCCATTTAGTCATGAAGGTCATTTTTAGCCTATCTTCTTCATCAACCATTACTTGATTATATCTTGAGTATCCATCCAAAAAAGACATCATCTTTGAACCATTTATAATTTGTAAAAACTTATCTAGTAAAGGCAAAGGGTAGTTGTCTTTTTGAGATGTGAGGCTCAAGTTATGAAAATCCATGCAAAGAGGAATCTCTTCAGTATTTTTTCATATAGGAACCAAATTAGCCACCCACGTAGAATGGAAAATGGGGAAGATGATCTTGGCAACAAGTAGCTTCTTAACTTCCTTCATTATTAGTAGTTCAATGATAGGATTAATAGGTCTTTGCCTTTGGCAGAAAGGTTTGGCATCTGGTTTCAATGGAATGTCATGCGTAATAATCTTAGGATCATATGTTTTTAGCTCTTCATAGCTCCAATCAATGACATCATTATACTCTACAAGTAATTTGAGCATGTATTCCCTTTCCTGTGCATTGCATGCCTTTTCAATCCTTACATTATAGGATATTCATTAGTACCCAAATTGTATAAATCACATTATTTGATTCCTTTCTCTTTGACCATTCTTTTGTTAATTGTTGATTCATCATGATCAAAAATACTTTCCAATTCAAACATTCCCTTAGGAATAGTGTTGGTTTTTAAATTCAAGATCCCATCTTCATCTTCAAGTTCATCATCCTTAGGTTTGTCGTCTAGAGTGTCATCAATCTCTTGCCCTTTAAAGTGGTGGCCATTGCACATGATAAATTTGAGCATGTGTTGATCTTCCTAAAAGACTTGAAAGTTTGTAATTTTGTCTGGGATAGATGGAACAACAACCAATTCTACTGAAAATATTTTTAGTTTTGTTCTTTCCACTAGTTGTAATGTGCTAGATGAAATAGTGAGAGCATCTACTACTATATTTTTCCTCCTTAGAATGGACTTTAAGTTTAAAGCTTCAAAATAATCCATTAGATCCCATATTCTTTTCTTGTAACTAGGCAACCTCTTATCATTGCAGGAGTATATTGATTTCAATTATCTTATAACCAACTGAGAATCTCCCTCGACTATGAGAGTTGTGATTCCTTTCTCCAATGTGAAAAGAAGTCCTCATATCAATGCCTTGTACTCTACAACATTGTTAGTACATTTGAACTGTAATCGATATGTTGTGTAAAAAGACTTGCCTTTCAAGTTGATCAACTCAATACTTGCACCAGCTCCTAATTTGGATTTGGAACAATCAAAGTGAAGTGTCTAGATTAGAACTTATTTGGGCTTTCTAACCTTATTCTTATTCTTCCTTAACTTTTCTTTCACTTGGGCCTGAAAGGATTGTTTCTTGGGAATCCACTGCAGTCTTTCACGGGGTGGACTCAATGATTTTTCGTTGCTAGCTCTTGATAGTAGAATTGTACATTTTTCTTTTTTGTCCTAAACTTCCCCTATTAGTTATGTAATTTCATCCATTTTGGGTTCAGGATGGATGAATACTGAAGTCCATCCCTAACCTTTCACATATTGTCTTCTTCTTTGAACTTTGATGATTCCCAGTGGAGGAGAAGACAAAGCCCCACCATCTGAAGAGGCATCATTGTATGATACATTTAGATCTTTAAATTTTTTCATAGATTTACATATGTTTATAGGACTTTGATTTTCCACAGGTTCATCTTTCAGAATTTTATCACTCTTTAGTCCCATCATATGTGTTAATACCTTAGCTACTGCTTCTTGTCACAATGAACATTCAAACTCTGAATGACTAACTTTATGAAACCAAAAAAATCCTAGGAGAAGTAAGATACTGGGGTTAGCTTCTTATCCTAAACATTGTAAATTAGCAACCATGTTGTCTATGAACTGTGTTAAGATCTCTTGCTTTGGGATTGAAACCTTGGACCTTTCATTTTGATTATCTGACCTTTTGGTTGAAATTGTATCAAATGCCATCACTTTGTAGGATCCCAAATTTGATTGTAAGAATGCCACTTCATTCATGGTGTTGTGTTCTATAATCATTGTTTTTAACTTTGGCTCTGCATCTATCTTGATTTGATTGTTCAATCCTTTCCATGGTAACCACAACTAAGTAAAATCCATAGAAAACCATCCTCTTAGGCATTTTTTCCATTCTCTACTTAGAAGTGATCCATATATTTCTAGAATATCAACCACATGTATATCGATGATGTCTTGAATCTGGGGCTCAACTGTCAACTGTATCTGAACATCTCTCAACACCCCCAATGACTTTCACCTTTTTTTTCTCCAACTATATCACTATCCAATTAGAGGGCTAAGGAGTGACTCCCAAACTTTTTGTTATCGATAGTGGCATAACATTACAAGAGGCTCCTAAATCAATTAGGCAATTATGAAGAGTCTGATAACTTTATAAAAATTTCAAAAAAAATTACCTTTAATTACATATATAGGGAGGGAAATAAAAGACCATATAAGTTGGCCAACCTAGGTATAGATTCTCATCAACTTACTAACCCAAGATAATCATGGTTATTAATTACTAGTCTTAATATAGAGTCTTTTGACCTTATGGTCAAATTATTTTTTAGTTAGTGACTAAGCACTTAATCATATTGGTTGTCTACATTGATACTAAGCTCTACAGTTGCTAATGAGCTTCTCATACAACTATCAGTGTATATAGAGAATTTCAATTATAACTAAGCTTTGCAAAGTCTGTCAAGCTTTGTAGAATCTACCAAGATCATCAATGCAAACCACGAGGAAAGTAGTGTTAACTAAGCTTATTAGTGTCTATCGAGCTAGTAGTATTAATGAAGTAGAATTAAGGTAGTGTTGACCAAGCTTTACAGTGTCAACCAAGTCCTTCAGTGTCTACCAAGTTCTTTAGTATTCAACAAGTCATCAAATGCCAACCAAGTTCAAAATACTCTAGAGTGATCACTGTAGACCAAGCACTAGTTCCAAATGAATGCCAGAGCTTGCTGAGTTGATAGTGTTTCTAAGTGTCAGAATGTCACTTGAATGGTCTTCAAAATTTGATTTCTAGTAGTGAACCAAATTAGTGAAGATTATTGAATTTGGTATTGTAGCCGAGTCCAAAAGGTAATTTATTGGATTG
Source organism: Cupressus sempervirens (assembly GCA_028749045.1). NCBI lineage: Eukaryota > Viridiplantae > Streptophyta > Pinopsida > Cupressales > Cupressaceae > Cupressus > Cupressus sempervirens. Next base: position 124,186,540 of record CM053791.1, read on the forward strand.
GTATATATGTAATAGATCTTATCATATCCAACATATAGAAGTGTAACAAGCAAGAAGAAGCATGAGTGTGAATTAAAAGAAGGCTACAAGCACTATAAGGAAAAGAAGAGACTTATCTATCAAAATGATCATTGTATTTTAAATGAATCTCGTTTAGTAAATCGAGTTTCAAATTAGAGATCAACCACTAATTCATCCTAACAGGTGCATCAGTCAAATCCTCTAACAAGGTGGACTTAACAACTCTTTCCAAATCTCCTAACCAAGTGCATAAATTATTGTATGATGTAAATCCTTTCACAAGGTGGATCTAATAGTCTTTATCGCTCCTAATAGGGTAGATCACTAGAAGTGATCAACTGTAATCTTTAGCAGGCTAACTTTATACTGCAATACTAAATCTTATGGGCATCATGCCCATCCCAATTTTAATTTCTATTTGGAAGCTTTCTGGGTTACCAAATATTGTGTCAAGTATTATGAATGTTTTATTTCTTTCAATCTTTCATGCATGCAATTAGATCAGATTATATTGTGAAGGTTTAATTGGTGTTAGAGATTTGGTTCTCACATCAAAAGTTTAGCAGCTTGAGAAAAGATATGAGGCAATGGAAGTATATAGACTTGAGAAAGCTATTGAAAATAAAAATTTGGATCTGCAATTGTTCATGGAACAATTCAAGAAAATGAAGGAGCAACTCTCTCAATCCCTGAAAAGAAGAAAAGATCTTGCAACATAAATGAATGCCAATCTCTACATTGAAGAAAGAATTGAAGATATTATCCATGACATAATTTTAGATGAAGCTGATGTAGCAATCAAGATCTATTTGAAAAGAATCTTACTCTTCATGAAGAAGTCAGAAAGCTAAAAAGAGAACAAGAAATTCATTCAGTCAAAATGTGTGAAGACATGGAACAAAAGGACAAATCCAAAGAAGAGAAAAGATTGCTAACTAAAAAGATAGAAGAAAAGGACAATGAAATTCATTAACTATCTCTTTAGCAAGGAGATCTAATTGATTAACTCAATGATGCAAATCAAGAGCTTATCAACTTGAGGATAGAGAATGAAAGATTGCAAAATGACCTCAGCATAGAGAAGAAAACCAATAAGAGGATAATTAAATCTCAAGAAAGTATGAATCAATTGGATAAGAAAACTCAATTTAGACACAAAGGTAAAGAAGGATTAGGCCATAAAAATGGTGGTGAATCATCTCATCAAGGAGCTTAAAAAAACAAAATGCCTACATGTAATCATTGTGGAAAAACATGACATACCAAACAAGTGTTGGAGCAATGGGAAACCAATATTCAATGGAAAGTGTTACAGTTGTAACAAGCTAGGACATAGAGCAAGTGAATGCATAGAGAAACCTAAGTTTGAAGGAAAGTGTTTAAATTACAACAAACAAGGACATAAATCTTCAAAATGCAAGACCAAGAAATGGAACCCAATAGAACAAATTGTGAAAGCTATTTTTAGTTGGGATTATAAAACGTGGTGCAAATGTCACTATTGTGGTGAGTATGGGCAAATTGGAGAAAATTGCATAAAACATCACATGAGGTAGAGAGACATGTAGCTAAAAACTATATGAATTGAGGTAAAGTTGAAGATGAGAAGAAAGAAAAGGCTAAAAAAATAAGAAGTCAAATGAGGCAACAATGGATGAAGAAATCTCCAAAGAATTCAAATCAAAGTCTGGAAAATATTGACACGCAAGTCAATGAGTTGGGTAACTCAAAAAAAATTAACTAGTTAGATTGTTGACATTACAATCAAGTTTGTTTATTAGTGACATGTACACTTATTCAGATAGTTAGTAGCTACTGAGCTTATAGTACAGTAAATAGTGTTAACCAAGTAATTTGGGCTCTACTAAGTTCTACATTTGCTACCGAGTTCCAGGAACAACATTTAGTTCTCACCGAGCAGTATCTACCAAGTTGGTCATTATTAGTGTAAACTGAGCTTCATAGTGTTTACCAAGTTTCTTAGTGTGAACTGAGTTATTTAGTGCTCCCCAAGTTCATAGCTTCAACAATGTGAATCTAATGTTGACCGAGCTATACAATGTCAACCAAGTGATTCAATTTATACTGAGCTCACAATGATAGTGTCAACCAAGCTATGCAGTGTCAACCAAGTGATTTAATTTATATGTTGAGTTCCATAGTGTTCACTAAGTCACCAATGCAGGCTGAGTTTAGACTATTTGAAAGTGATAAGTATGGACTGAGCTTCTATCTCTACCGAGTGCATGACGATGCTAAGTATTGATAATGGTTGCCAAGTGTCAGAACCTCACCAAGTTTATCTTCAGAACTTGAGTACCTGTAGTTGGGATGACTTTGTGTATTTTGGTGAAACTTGTGTTATAGCCAACTTTGATGAATTGTAAATTGGATTTGTATATATGTTATGTATTGTATCACATCCAAAAGGAGACATGGAGTATGAAGAAGATGTATATGAGCAGTAGTGCAAAGTAAAAGGTTACAAGCAGTGTAAGGAGCAGCAAAGATTTATCTATCATAGCAAGGTGATCATTACACTCAAAGGAAATCTCAATTAGCATATCAAGGTTACAGATCAGAGATCAACCACTAGTTCATCCTAACAAGTGGAATAGTTAAATCCTTTCTCAAGGTAGTCTTAATAGTCTTTTATAAATCTCTTTACCAAGTGCATGCTTCATTGTATGTTTATAAATCCTTTTGAAAGGTGGACCTAGCAGTCCTTATTGCTCCTAACAAGGCAAATCATCAGAAGTGATAATTGTGAGCCTTAGCAGGCCAAATTTATACTAAAATATTAAAGCTTATGGGTATCATCCACACCCCAATTTTACTTTCTATTTGGAAGTTTTTTGGGTCACCATATTGTGTGTCAAAGTGTTATGAATGTTTTAATGCTTTCAATTTTTTTCATGCATGCAATTAGATTATAATATATATGAAGGATTAATTGATGAGTTAAGATTAAGTTTTATTGGTTACTGATTCACCCCTCCCCTCTCAGTAACTTAACCTATCTTATATCTCCAATAATTGTGTCAAAGCTTTGTGGTTCTCAGAGAAGAAGTTTAACAGCTTGAGGAAAGATTAGAGGCAATGGAAATATTCACTAGACCAACTTGTACAGCAGATTCCCGATGAACTGATGGAGAAAATCAAGCCAAGATGGAAACATGCCAAGCAAACTACAAAGGACATACATGAGCAGATTCTGAGGCAACTCATGTTGAGTCTTAATGATAAAGAAGTTAAAGAGTTCATCAAGCAAAATGAAGTAAAACTTACTTTGAAATTTAACACTTACTTGATACTGATAAATGGCATTAAACATGTGGTAAGGAATGCAACCAATACATGGAAGAATATCTATAATCTTCATAAGCAGAGTGATTTTGTAGTTAATGTCGGTGATAAAGAAGATGATGGTGAAAATGACAAGGAAGAGGAAAATAATGATGATGATGAAGAAACAAATTATGATAATATAGATGATGAGGAACAAGAATAGGAAGCCACTGAGGGGAATCTCCCTGAGATTCAGAGCATTGAGGAAATAGTCCCTAAAAAGATTGTAAGGGTAGTTATAGCCTCACTTCCTCACTCTTTGAGCAAAGCTTTAAAGCCATCAAGCTCATAGAAAGCTACTACTGAGTTGGTTGTGACAAACATTGCTAATCCAAAAACTTAACCAATCTCTACACCTGTTCAGCTCAGTACTTCATTGATTGAAGTGACCAACACTTCATCTATCAAGCATTCAATGTTTCCTACTTCATCAATTGTGGTTACTCAACAAGGTATTTCTTCAATTAGTGCAATATCTACTTTTGTTGCTAGTCCTTCCATTTCCATTATTGTTACTATTTTGAGTATGCAAATAATAAGTACAAAGCTAGTTGAGGGCAAGTCTCAACCGAGTACAAAAGTTTTTAGCAAATGCAAAGATAAGGAAGAAGACATTGATCTTGATGAAGATATAGTTATTCCAAATTGGGATATCTCTACTCTAAATCCTAATCAAATGTATAAAATAGGTGAGCTACTACAGAAGAAAGCTAAGCAACAGAGGCTTAGAGAGGAAAGGAATAGAGAATTTCAAGTGCTAGAAGATGCAAAGAACATTCTTGCATATGCACTCAGCACTAAGGTTGATACTTCTCAACATATTTTGGCTCAATTAGAAAAAGTGGTTTAGAAATTCAATGAAGATTTGAATGGTCAAGAGAAATTGTTGCAAAGAGTAGAGAAGAAATTTGAAAATAAACTATTGGAGCTAGTTGCATAGAAGATTGCAATATATCAAGTAGACTTGTCTACTATTCTAGGCTCATTAGAAACTCCTGCCAACAATGTCACTTCTCTATTTGGTAAACTGTGTGATACATCCATATTTACTCAAGAAATCAAAGATAAAGTCTCTAAGATAGAAAAGGATTTGAGGGTAAGTGCACAATAGTTGTGACTTGACCCGAGCTATAGTTCTACTCATTACACAAAGATCAGATTTCTGACTAATATGCAAGTAGAATTACTAAGGAAAGAAGCCAGGATGAGGGCCACACTTGTAAACATACAAGATATGATTCTTCCAAACATGGATGTATTGCAGAAACATATTGCACATGCTAAAATTCTTATCCATGATAACAAATTCTCCATAGCTAATCACATGATGGAATTATCAGTAGAAGTTCATATTGCATTGCAATCAAGCAAGGTGTTGCAAGAAAATTGGGACAAGACAATATCACTTATTCTAAAGGTACATTCTAACTTCTTGTCACATTTTGGTATTACCATGTACCATACAGCTTTGGCATTTATGTCAAAAAGGAGGAGAAGATGTAATATAAGATGTGATATATAAAGGGGGAGGAATATGTTAAAAGGGAGAATATGTAATGATGTAATAAAAGAGAAGAAGATGAGAAGATGTATATAATGTGTAAAGTATATTGAATATATATGTATGGAGGAGCATCATAATATTATATATATACATGTACGGATATTCAAATAAACATCTCTTACAAAAGCAATTTTTAAAAATTTAAAAAACAAAGTACATTACCAAGTTGAAGATACATAATGGAGACTAAAGATTATTTTGAACGTTTTGAGGATTTGGTTTTAATTGATAAGTGTTTTTGCCACTAATGCCAAAGGGGGAGATTGTTGACATTATAGTCGAGTTTTTTTATTAGTGACACACACTTATTCAAATAGTTAGTACCTACTGAGCTTATAGTATAGTTACCAGTGTTAACAAAGTAATTCAAGCTCTACCAAGTTCTATAGTTGCTACTGAGTTCCAAGAACAACATTCAGTTTGCACCGAGCAGTATCTACCTACAGACACCTAAATCTGATTACATCACTTAAGTAATCCTATTTAGTCATCTCCTAAGGTATCATTAATTAAGTATTTAATATTTAATTAATCTATTGTCATCCCCTAGTTGATTAGTTAATTTAATTAACTATATTCCAATTGATAAAATTAAAAGATCACCCAAAATCAATTTATCAATTAAATCCCTATTCCTTTATTAAATTGAATAAATCCTCAAATCTATTCAATTTAATTCTATATCCCCATTTTATTAAATAAATCATTTAATAAAATATCTAAAATTCTAAAAGTCTCCCTAAACCCTATCCTAACCCCTAATCCAACCCATTCACACATACTAAACTCACTTAGCCACCTAACTAACCCATCCCATCAAATCTAAGTCACTTGCCCCCTAATCCCCCTCTAATCCAAGCCTAATCCTCACTCTAACCATGTGCACAACCTTAATCCTAGATTAATAATTCCTTACCTAAGCCAAATTCAAGACTTCCACCCACCTCCCATTTTAATATTTAAAACAAAGACTTCATCCCCCATTTTAAAGTCACAACTTCCACCCACCAACCATTTTAATATTCAAATAAAGACTTTATCCTCCATTTTAATATTCAAACAAAGAATTAACATCCTCTTTTAATATATTCAAATAAAGACTTGACCTACCCAAACCACTTGCCTCTTAATCTCATCCTAAGCTAAGCCTAATACCTTCCTTAAGCATGTGCACAACTTTAACCAAGGGTTAAGAAAGTCTTAAACTGAACCAAAGTCAAAGTTCCACCCTTAAAGTCTTGCATTCCTATTCAAGAGCGTTAAAGGCTCTTTAAAGCCTTTTTACACCTATTTTCCATACTCATCCTCCATTTTCTTCCCTCATAACTCCCTCTAACCACCTATCTTGACCATCTTCCCTATCCAATCCCTTTGTGACACTTGTCACAAGGCTAGAGCTTTGAAAAAGCACAACCCATGTGCTCTCTTTTTCTTGCATCCTAGCCCTCCTTAACCAATTCCCCTTCCTTGCATCCTAACCCTCCATCTCACTATCCCTTGGCCTATAAATGAAACCCTGTACCTTCACAAATATCATCCACTTCTATGCTAATGTTATAATGTTATTTTGAGAGACTAAGGACTATCAAAATACCATCATAATGGAAAAATCCATCCACAAATCCATTTTGAATCATATCCTCCATTGAAGATTGAGCAACGTCATTGAGCACACATCACATCTATGCATCAAAGGGAAGATTTCTTAGTTTAAGAGGTTTGCACGTTCTTAGGCTACTTTGGTATTTTAATTCTCTTTTGTCTAATCATATATGTGAGTTAAATCTATTGTTTTGAATGTTTTGATTCTTCACTATATTCCTTTAAGCACTAGTTTTACAGCTCTACACTACCAAGTTGGTGATTATTAGTGTAAACCAAGCTTCATAGTGTTTATCGAGTTTCTCAATACAAATTGAGTTCTTCAGTGCTCACCAAGTTTGCAGCTTCAATAATGTGAATCTAGTGTTGATCGAACTATATAGTGTCAACCAAGTGAATTATTTTATATCAAGCTCGTAGTGATAGTGTTGATCGCGCTATACAATGTCAACCAAGTGATTCAATTTATATGTCGAGTTTCGCAATGTTCATCGAGTCACCAATGTAGACCAAGTTCAAACTGCTTGGAAGTGATTAGTATGGATCGAGCTTCTATGTCTACCAAGTGCATGATGATGTTGAGCATTGATAATGGTCACCAAGTGTTAGAACCTCATCGAGTTTTTCTTTAGAACCTAAGTACCTATAGTTGGGTTGACTTTGTGTATTTTGGTGAAACTTGTTTTGTAGCCAATTTTGATTAATTTTAAATTGGATTGATATATATGTTATGTATTATATCACATCCAAAAAGAGACATGGAATATGAAGATGTATAAGAAGAGAAGTAGTGTAAAGTAAAAGGCTACAAGTAGTATAGGGAGCAACAAAGATTTATCTATCATAGCAAGGTGATGATTACACTCAAAGGAAATCTCAATCAGCAAATCAAGGTTGCAGATCAAAGATCAACCACTAGTTCATCCTAACAGGTGGAACAGTTAAATCCTTTCACAAGGTAGTCTTACCAGTCTTTTGTAAATCTCTTTACCAATTGCATACTTCACTGTATATTTGTAAATCCTTTTGCAAGGTGGACCTAGTAGTCCTTATTGCTCCTAACAAGGCAGATCATCATAAGTAATCATTGTAAGCCTTAAAAAACCAACTTTATATTGCAGTACTAATTCTTATGGATATCATCCCTACCCTAGCTTTACTTTCTACTTGGAAGGTTTATGGGTCACCATATTGTGTGTCAAAGTGTTGTGAATGTTTTAGTGCTTTCAATTTTTTCCATGCATGCAATTAGATTAGAATACATATGAAGGATTAATTAATGAGTTAAAATTAAGTTTTATTGGTTACTGATTCACCCCTCCCCTCTTAGTAACTTATTCTATCTCATATTTTTAACATAGACATGGAGATCACTGGAACTATGATTCTAAGGAGATATCTCAAATCAGTTCCAACCAACAAGCAAGAAGATCTATATCAACATTTCAGATACACAAGGATCACCGAGTTAAGATGACAATTGAAGTTATGTCTTAAGACCTTAGCAAGCATGGTTGGGTTGCAAAACCTTACTAAGCATGGTTGGGTTGCTAGACCTAATCAAGTTTGGATGTAGATCGCAAGTTGGAGACTCAACTAAGTTTGAAGACTTTACCGAGTTGAAGGTATCTTTTGAGTGTTGAAGACTTAACCAATTTGGAAAACCTATCATTGACCTAACTATTGTACAACACATTTATGGAAACTTTAAAAACAAAATTTGATTATAAGGAAGAAAATGAAGGTTATTGTTTCACCGTGAATTTTTAGAGCAAAGAGTGAAGAGTATCTTTGAGCCCCCAAGTGATTCAGAGAATATTTGCCAAACTTTATTCCTACATTTAAAGCATCACCGAGCATAATGGCATCTTCCAACAGAAAAGTGAAGAAAGGTTTAGAAATGTTGGTCTAAGGTGTTAATTATAAAGCCCTAGAATTCAAATTGAGTCCAACAATTGCAGAAGAACTTGACCCAATTGGAGCTCAATCTCAAATCCCTCCTAATGTACCCCCAATTCATGATATCTAGTCATTTTTTTATTGTTCAATCCAAGAACTAGGAACCCTAGAGTTAAACTAGGCATATGAAGAGTTATGTGTGGATGGAAGGTTAAAATTTGAGCACAAGAATTTGGAAGCAAAGGGTTTGACCCATATCCTGCACATGCCAAGGAACTTTCAAGGAAAATGGATTAGGTTTATTCTTAGTTGAGTCCATGACATGCATCTATGGCTTGATCAACCCATTCAGATCATGAAGAACATGATTTATAGAATCACAGGGTTACCTATGCTCAACAAGGTGAAAACTACCAAAACCCTAGGTCAAGTCAAACTTGAAAAGAAAACTCTTGTGAAGTGGAATGGTAGAGGTATGAAGTTGAACAGAGTCACTGATATGGAAATCAAATTTGGGATACATGTTATTACCTACAAAATCTACAGCTTGAGCAAATTGAATAGTGTCCCTTGCGAAGCTATTGACCTAACATACAAAGTGGTCAAGAATAACCTATCTTTTGACCTTGCCAAGTTGCAAGTCAATCAATTTAGCAAAAACATAGAGAGCATCCAGTCATCAAAGAATAACCCATGTAAGTTTGGATCAATCTTAACTAGTCTATTCTTTTATATTTAGAAGTTTTTCCCTTCCAAAGGCTATATGGCATGGAAGAAGGATATACCTATTGTATATTAGATAATTGAGTTTATAGCTAATATGGGAGACAACTTTGAGAGCATCATGGATTCATACTTTAAGACATTCAAGGAGAGAATGCAGAGCAGATTCAAAATTCCCAAACAGCTGGTGGATGACTATGAACAAGATATCTATTTTCTTGTGGATTGTGACAAAGTGCATATACAGGCAGTAAGGTCAAGGGTGGCATGGGTGAAACCTCTTGGATATGAGGTCAATATTGATGATACAAGATACATAATTGAGGCTCTTGTCAATGAGCCAGTGGACCCCAAGGCACCATACTTTGGCACCTATGAAGAAGCCAAGGCTAGGATTTCTTTGGAAATCAAGCTTCCTCAAGCCATGGAGAAAAAGAAAATAAGTGGAAACAATTCTGAAGGAAAGAAGGAAATCTATCTCCTCTCTTCTGCTAACATAAAGCAAGAAAGATGATGTTGAAGAAGAGGAAGGAGAAGAGGAACATGTAGAAGAAGAAGAGCCTCCTAAGAAAAAGGGGAAGGTTATAATCACAAGGGCTACAAATTCATTCCCTATAGTATTCACTAGAAGACTCACAAAATCTAGGAAGAAGCTCAAATTGCATGATGATGATGAAGATGAAGAAAAAGATTAGCAAGTGACATTCAAAAGGTCTCTACTAACCTTTGAACAAATACTGAAAAGACCACAAGATGGTGGAGGTATCTCTGATTTCAAGTTTCTTTGAAGTATGAAACAAGAACTAAATAAAATCAAAAGAAAGTTGAAGAAGTCTTAGTGGCTAAGATGGTTGAATGGAAGTACTCCCCAAAGGAACTAACAAAGCAAGTTCCTAATATCCTACTGAATGTCATTACACATCATTGGGATAATGAATTAAATATTTTCAAGGACATCAGAGATCAAACAAATTATACCAAATATTTATGACAAGGAAGTGAAGGAATCGTTGAAGAAAAATGAACAAAAGCTAACCCCCAGGTTCAATGCATTTCTGATTCTATCAAACGATATTGAACTAGTTGTGTAGTCAAACACAATTGCATGGAAGAACATTTATGGATTACATAGTCCTAATAAAGAGGTTGTTCAAATAGATGATAAGAATGACGAGGAGAAAAAGGATGTTGAGATAGAAGATGAGGAGATAGAAAATGTAGAAGGAGATGATTAAGAGGATGAAGAGGATCGATTAGCAAGTGGAGATCTTCCTGAAATTCAAAGTATTCAAGACTTAGAACCTAAGAAGATAGCAACAGAGATAATGGCCTCCCTCCCACTCTCTCTGAGAAAAGCCTTAGTGCCACCTAGCTTAGAGAATGCCACTATCAAGTCAATTGAGGTAAACATTGTTCCACCAAACATCCAATTGACTATTGGAGCAATTCTACCGAGTGCAATGGTGAGTATTGTTTCCATCACTTCATTTACCAAGCAATAGGCTCCAATCATCTTAGAAAAATGCTAAACTTAATCTTAGCAAGGTATTTCAAATATTTCTACTATTAGTGTTGTTTCTCCTATAAATGATATTGTTTCTACTATTGCAATTGCAATGATCGTTGAGGCTAAGCCTCAACCAAGCATTGCAGTTTTGAGAAAAGGAAAGGAAATTATTCCTTTTACTATACATAAAGAAAAGGGTAAAGAGGTAGAAGCCTCTAATGAGGAAATTGATCTAGAGGAAGACATTGTCATACCAGATTGGGATCTCTCCATTCTAACTCCTGATCAAATGGATACCCTTGGTGAGCTACGGAAGTAAAGGGCAAGACAAAAAAAGTTTAGAGAAGAAAATAAAAAGAAAAATAAGTGCTTGAAGACATTAAAGACATATTTGTTGATGCATTGAGTATAGAAGTTTATGAAAAGCAACCAATTTTAGATCAACTTGTTGAAATTATTCACAAGTTTAATGAGGAATTAAGTGAATAGGACAAACTACTGCAGAGAGCATAGAAGAAATTTGAAAACAAAGTTTTGGAGAAGGTGGCTCAAAAGATTGCTATTGATCAAGTGGAATTGTCCACTATTCTTTCTAAATTTGAAAACTCTATAAATAATGTTATTTATTTATTTTCCAAGTTGAGTGATACATCTAAGTTCACCAAGGAGATAAAAGAAAAATTGTCTAACATAGATACTGATATGAAGGCAAGCACACACCAGTTGTCACTTGACCCTAGCACGAGCTCTACACATTCAATGAAGATTGAATATCTAACAAATTTGCAAGTAAAATTGTTAAGGGAGGGCCACACTTGTACATATTTAGAATATTTTAGTTCCCAACATGGATGTAATGTAAAAACATATTGTGCATGCCAAAACATTAATCCATGACAACAATTTCTCAATTGTTGATCACATGATGGAACTATCAGCTAAAGTGCAGATAGCATTGCAAACTTCAAAAGTTTTGCAAGAGAATTGGGACAAATCCATGTCCATAATCTTGAAGGTACATAGTGATTTCCTATCACATTTTGGCATTACCTTGTAATTATTGATTTTTAGCATCTCTATCAAAAAAGGGGGAAAGTAAGTTATATCATACAAAGATATATATATATATATATATATATATATATATATATATATATATATATATATATATATATATATATACAAGGAGGAAATATATGTACATAAAGGAATATGTATATACAAGAAGAAAATGTGTACACAACAACAATTTTGAAAAAGAAAAAAAAAATTTAGAGTTTATCAAGCAGTAGACAACAGTCGAAACTGAGTTGCAAACCCATAAATATCAATAGGGGGAGTTTTGATTTATATTTTTAAGTATTCAGATTTTGGTATGATAAGTTTTTTTGTCACTAATGCCAAAGGGGAAGATTTTGACCTTATGGTCAAATCATTTGTCAATTAGTGACTAAAAAATTTAATCAAATTGATTATCTATATTGCTACAAAGCTCTACAATTGCTACCAAGCTTCTCATACAACTAGCAGTGTATATTGAGAGTTTTAGTTGCAAGCAAGCTTCATAGAGTTTGTTAAGCTTCGTAGAGTCTACCAAGATCATCAATGCAAACAATGGAGAAAGTAGTGTTAACCAAGATTATCAGTGTCTACCAAGCTGGTAGCCTTAATGAAGTAGAATAAAGTTAGTGTTGACTGAGCTCTGGAGTGTCTCCTGAGTTATTTAGTATTCACCAAGTCACCAAGTGCTAATTGAGTTTGAACTACTCCAAAGTGATCAATGTGGACCAAGCACTAGTGTCAAACGAATGCCAGAGCTTGTCGAGTTGATAGTGTTTCAAAGTGCTAGAAAATCACTCGAGTGGTCTTCAGAACTCGAGTTCCAATAGTGAGTTGACTTAGTGAAGATTATTGAATTTGGTATTGTAGCTTACTCTAGAAGTTAATTTATTGGATTGGTATATATGTAATACATCTTATCATATCCAACATATAGAAGTGTAACAAGCAAGAAGAAGCATGTGTGCAAATTAAAATAACGCTGCAAGTAGTATAAGGAAAATCATAGACTTGTCTATCATAGCAACGTGATCGTCATATTTCAAAGGAATCTCATTTAGCAAACTGAGTTGTAGATGAGAGACCAACCACTGATTCATTCTAACAGGTGCATCAGTCAAATCCTCTAACAAGGTGGACTGAAAAGTCCTTTCCAAATCTCCTAACCGAATGCATACTTCATTGTATGTTGTAAATCCTTTCAATAGGTGGACCTAATAGTCCCTAATGCTCCTAATAGGGAAGATCACCAAAAGTGATCAATTATAAGCTTTAATAGGCTAACTTTATACTGCAGCACTAAAGCTTGTGGGTATCATCCCCACCCCAGTTTTACTTTCTATTTGGAAGGTTTTCGGGTTACGAAATATTGTATCAAGAACTATGAATGTTTTATTGCTTTTAGTTTTTCATGCATGCAATTAGATCAGATTATATTGTGAAGGTCTAATTAGCAAATTAACGTATAAGTTTTATTAGTTCTTAATTCACCCCCCATTTTCGTCACCTAGTCTATACTACATTTCCAACAGAGTCATCTAGTTTCTTCATTCAACCTCCTATCAAATAATATTTAGCTATACAAAGAATATGAGATCAGTTGCCATATCTCCTCTTCATTGGAAAATTATGCCCTAAAAGTTAAAAGACTAGAAACACGAGTTGAAAATTTTGGCCTTAATTACTCCTTAAGGGAAACTTGTCACTTTGGGTAATGAAATCAGTATGAAGTCATCATTATAAGATGAGGCTACCAATTTAACCAGAAGTATCTGAGTTAGGCATCATTATATTGTTTTCAAAAATTCCAAGAGGAAGAGTGAGGTGATAACTCCATATTTTAACCATTCAAAGGATGGATACAATTTTGTGAATAAGGGGTAAGAAGTGACAAACATAGGTAAAATACTAAGTGACAAACATAGGTAAAAGACTTAGTAACAAAATAAAGATTGAGAGGCATCATGTGTTTTCCCATTCTCTAGTAATGGATGCAGCCACAAGAATGTTTAGGGAAGAGTATATGGAAAATAGCAATAAGACTAGGGTGGATTTGAATATCATATTAATGTTCTTAACCTTGACAATGTTCTTTGAAAGGGACAAAAAGTTGGCAAGGGAATTGTGTAGAAATTTGTTCCATAAGAAATATCTGGTGGATATGGAGGTGGCATTAAGGAATATTGATGATAATATGGCTACCCCTAGGATGAGGAACTATGACAATCGTAAGGTTAATGGGAAACCATACTTAAGTTTTATATCTTGTTAATCGATGATTGGGATATTCTAAGAGAGAAAATTGAAATGCAGACAAGAAGCCTCAATTTTTTGTTGGCCTTCTTTATGTCAAGCAGCCAGAGGACTCTAATGGGTTTGCAAAGTATTTGAAGGAAGAGGGTGTGGAGAGCTTTGAGGATATTCCAAATTATATGAATGTCACCTATTTGGATTCAAAGGATGAACTCAATGACTTGGAGGATGACATCTATCCGGGGAAGTTGAAGAAAAAGAAACAAGATAATGAGACACTGGCAAGCCAAAGCTTGGTAGGAAATAAGAAGGGTAAAGGAATTCTAAAGGATTGAACCCAAATTCTCTGCTAGAGGTGGCCATTTTCCAATATATAAATCTAGGGTATGTAGATTCTATAATAGTAAATCATAAGCAATAGCATTATTTTGCTTTGGCTAGAATATAGTAGGGGTTGAGAACCCAAAATCTAGTAAATGGGTAGAAGAATTTTGAAAGGTAGACAATGGGTTGTAATACTCTCAGAATTGTGACTAAATTATAAAATAGGTACTCAAAGTTTAAGTATGGTACATGCAATGGCTCTGAATCAAATATTATAGATACTATTAATATCTTTCAGAGTTTTTCAAGGAAATATTTGTGGTAACAAGAGTAAATTTTAATTTTCAGCCTAAGTATAAATCTATTTACTATATTTATCACTTGATTATAGCTCGAAGAAGAATGGTAGGATGTAGTTAATTATAACATAAGTTGTTGTTATATTTTTTTGAGCTTTGTAATTTTCTCTTGTGAGACAAACTATGGTTTTTATGTCATGTGTATTCTTCAATTAACTAAAAAACGACATTGAGCTCTTTGGGGTTGTTACCTCTATTTTTTTTTGGAAAGAATTTATGTTTATCTTCTATACTATCCTCATTTTTGGTTGAAGTAAGTAGAATAATTTTTTAAACGTTGGGAAATATGAATGGACTATTATATTTACACAAATCATAGATATTGATTGTTCTGCTCCCTTTGATTTATTCTCAAAGTAGATCTTCAAATTTATCAATACAAGGTTAGATGTCCCACAATTTTTTAAGGATTTTTTGTTAAGGCAGACATATCAGGATGAATTACCTATGAAAAGGAATCAAACTAGTATTAAAACAACAACAAGAATACAAAACTCATATCCATTTCATAGAGCATCTAGGAATAGATCTAGTTTGTCTAAACTAAGGCTAGGATAATGGCTCTAGTCAATGAGCTTTTGTAAGTTCAAGTTGTAGAGTATCTTTAGCCATACCTAGGATTCAATAGTAAGAAAGAATGGAAGTCAATTTACTATAATATCATAGGGACCCTTGGTATCCCCACAATATAAATGGGCTAAGAAACTAACCGATTGGCCTCTCTACTCTTTACGAATAGAGATTTCCAATAGTCACCTGAGATCTGTAAGAAAACAATGTGGTATTTAAGGTTAGGCTTTAGCTAAGAAATTACAAACCTCAAGATGGATACCATAGTTAAGTTGAAAGGCCTAGCCTCTTAAATAGCTTTTGAGACTCCTATCTCAGGTATTCTTCTCAAGGAGGTTCTAGTAATATTCATTTTTTGGTAATCTAAGTAGCGTTTTGGGTTTTAGGGAAATAATTTATTATGAATATAGACTGGTATCGAGTGTGTAGTAACATATTGTCTATGTTTGTAGCAATGACCATCATGATAGACATTGATAGAGGAAGCTTGAATAGATTGATGAGAAGATTGTTTAAACCCAAATTCTTAGGCGATTTGAAACAAGTCCTGGCCAACTTAAGGGAGGATCTCCTTATCTACAAGCCATGCCATTATGATCTTCCCCAACATGGTAGACAATTGGTTTCCATGTTCGTAGTTTTTTCCTCATGTGATCCAACAAGGGTGATAGAGTGGTATCTCATAATGCATAGAACTGTATGTTTTCGCATATATATTTTGCATGTAAAAGGGGAAACACCAATAAAATTGGTAGAAGAATATGTGGTGGAGGATAAAGTTGGAGCATGGGAGAATGAGAATAAAGTTAGTCTATAATGCTTAGAGTTTCCCATTGAAATTGAAGAGGTAGATGACCCTCCATCTCTAGTCTATATACAGGTAGATTGAAGGAATCAAGCCGATATGATTTAGCCCTATTAAATTTTTATAAGCTTTGTATGAAATATTTTGAGTAATAAAACCTTGGGTCTCTCTTGTGAACAAAGTTGGAAGGAAGAACAAAATTATGGATTATTTTGATTTAAATGTTCTAACCTTTATATTTATTAAGCTATGATTCTCTATTGATGATGTCTTATTTTATCTTCTTTTTATGATTAGGATTTCTAACATTTTTGACATCAAAGATTGTTCGTAGTTTTGTTGTATGGTTTGTTGCGGTCTTTTAGGATTTAACGATAAGAAGACACAAGCAGTTGGGATTAGCTTCCTAGGCAGTATTTGATAGAGAAGCTGATATATTTGTCAAAAAACTATATTGCCATTATTTTGAGTGGACATATGTAACCTAGGCAAAACTGAAGGACTATTACCCAACTTTGTCCTTTCAATGCCTCTCGGGTTGGGGTTTAAATTTCACCATTACCAATATATGGCTTTGGTCTCTTACTTATGAAAAAAAATTATTTAAATTAATTAAATAGATTATAGTTATTTTATATAAGAATAAAAATTTAGAGAAAGTATTTATTCAATTCTTAATATAAAAATTAATCTTAAATTTACTATTTAAAGTTTTGAAGATATTATTAATTTTTTTTGGATTTATATTATTTTAATTTATTCATTCAAGAATTTTTTAATTTATTTTGGATCAGTAAGAGGTTGAAGCCAAGACTAATTATTACGCAATGTTATTAATTATTATTTTATTAAGCGTGGGTAGATTCGAACACAAGACTTGTTCAATAAGAGGCTCACAATTTACCGTTGTGTTGTAGGCTCTTGCCTATTCAAGAATATTATTATTTTTAATTAATAAAATGAAAATTTTGTACTAATTATTTAATTAATTCTTTCTATACAATAATTCATTAAAAATACATACAAATCTTTTTTACCTAAAAAACATAATTTTTAAGTTTTATACAATTAATATATCCATTCTGCTATTATTTTACTACAATGTTATTATTTACTTTAATTTTTTATTTTTATTTTGTCAAAACTTTGTATTTATATCAATATAATCAACTGGTTCAAAAGGGGCTCCCGGAGAAAGAACCAGGAAAGAAAACTCCGTTCATAACCCATTACAAAAAATATAGTATACCTAAAGTTACCCAAGAAGAGAGTTGGCGGGCCAAACTCAATTACAATATATGTGCCAAGGATGGCATGAGAGAAATAATGAGCACCAAAAACCCAATTTACATGATAATTATACAAAATGCCAAGAGATACATGAAATCCCAAAGGGATCATAACAGTAAACAAACTAATAATCAACATGTCCAAAAAGAGAAGATACCTAAGAAACACCAACCTGCATATTGAACTAGCAACAGAAGGTGAACCAAAACATGCATGTTAGGAGACAAAAAACCAAACATCATAGAGAAAAAGAAGCAATAGATATAGCAGATCACCCTCAAAGACCAAATTGAGATGGTGGAGAAAAGAATAGCGAGCTCCATAATTGGTCAACCTACTCCAGGACGGGATCAATAGCAGCATGGGAAGTGGGAGGGATAACTGGGGAGGATGAGGAGGAAACATCAGAAGGGGGACTCCCAAGCCTGGCAAGAGAAGACCCAAGTGCAGCATTCGAGCATGCAGAATCATTATTGGAGTGAGCAATCAGCCCAAGAATAGCATGTGTATGTGCAAAGGCCTTTCACTAAACTACAACATCAAAAGGGAACCGAGTAAAGAAATTATCCAAGGGTAGAAGGAGAGTAAGATGACATAGAAAAAATGAAGCGAAAGATATGGAAAGATCCAATCAAAGTCAGCAAGGATGAGAATAATGCCAGGTGGAAACATGTCATAAATCCACAAGTGAGAATTGTTGCCAGTATGATGCCAATGTAATTAAGATGATTCAGACTGAATCAAGCAGAAAATTGCTAAGTAGGTGTTTGAAGTGACATAATCAGATGGATAGAAAATAGAACAGCTATCCACACCATAATTTGCAAGTAAATTAGCAACAGAGTTACCTTCACGAAAAACATGAGTAAGAAAAACCTCATCAAATGAATCAAGCAGAGACCATATTTGAACAAGAACATAGTGGATGTGTTGTGCAAAGGAAGACTGCCTAACATAGGCATTAATGATAATAGAAGAATCTCCTTCAATAAGAATATGGCAAAACTGAAACTTTTTTGTTGCAAAGAGATCCTAAAGAAGAGCAAAGGCTTCAACAAAGTTGCTAGTAGCAGGAGCAATAGGGAAAGCCTCAAAACATAAGCCAGTCCCATGATGATCACGAAGGACATAACCAATCCCCAAATTGCCTGGGTTACCTTTGGAGGAGCCATCAAAATTAAGTTTGATAAATCCATGTTGAGGAAGGGACCATTTAATAGAGGCCCTAGCCTGAAGTCTATCCTTAGGACAGAGAGGAAATGGGAGGGAAGGGAATTTTAAGCCTTCCCAATTTTTGGAAACAACATTATCCCAGGAGGAGAATCCATGATCCCCCTTGAATTTGCATGTATATGCATTTTTCACTTCAATAATGGAATGAAGAAGTTTATTAAGGATTGAATCCAAAGAAGAGGGAGAATTCCAAAAAATACGTTTGTTCTGTTCCCACCAAATAGCCCATAAAACTAAAGATGGAGAGCATATCCATATACATGCAAACATAGATTTGGGGTACAATGTTGGCCAGGCTTGAAAAAGGTCCTAGACCTTTAGAGGAAGTGGCATGGAGTAATCAACTTTACCAAGCATAAATGTCCAGAAATCTCGAGCAAAAGGACAATTAAGGAAAAGGTGGTCAACTGTTTCAAGAGCCTAGTTACACAAGACACATGAAAAATCATTAGTAATATTAAGTCTTAATAATCTATCACTAGTAAGAACCTGATTCCTCAAAACTAACCATGAAAAATAATCGGCTTTTGGAAGGACAGAACTATGCCAACAAAGAGAATAAGCCTGTTGTTTGGATTTGGCAAGTTGGCTAGAATTGACCAAGTCATAACCCAACTTAACTGAATAGTTACCATCAATAGAGGGACACCAAAAAAATTTATCAGGTGAACAGGAGAAAAAAAATAGATTGTTGGGCTAAGAATGAATTAGCAGAAGATGCAAATTGAGGGTCAATAGGAAGAAGAGAGAAATCAAGCCAGAGAACCAAGCTAGAATACATAGAAACTGTTGAGACATAGTTAACTAGCTTGGAACCCCAATGAGAATGAGCAATCTCCCAAATATGGAGGAAGGGATGAATAGAAGAAAGGGGAGGTAAACCATTCCATGAATCCAGCCAAAAATCAACCAATTCACCATCATGAACTTCCTAAGAAATGGAAGATGTGATGATATGACGAGACTTAAGGATGAAGTTCCAAATAGTTGAACCTTTGGGGGGATCCAAAATCGACATAATTCTAGAAGGATCCAAAATATGAAGATATTTTTCTTGCATCAACCTACACCACTTAATATGAGGTTGAGAAAAGAGTTTCCAAAAAAGCTTAGCACCAAAAGCTAAGTTACAAGCATGCAAATTATGAAGACCTACACCCCCAGTCAATGGGGAATAGCCATTTCAGAAAGAGAAATAAGAGAAAGCTTCTTTTCACCTGTCATATTGGCATTCCAAAGAAAGTCCCTGATTAATTTCTCAATCTGAACAAGAATAGATTTAGGGGCAAGCAAAACTAAGAAGTAATAGTTAGGAATGGCAGATAAGACAATTTTTATAAGTAAAATTCAACCTGAAAGGGAGAGCCATCTAGCCTTCCAAGCCAAAACCCTCGACTTAATCCAATTAACAACAAACTACCAATAAATGGCTTTATTGGACCCAACAAAAAGAGGAATTCCCAAATAGGTCGAAGGAAGCTCATCAGAAGAAAAACCAAGGATCCCCTTAAATTGAGAAGCAAGGGAAGATTCATACTAAAAATATAGATTTTAGACTTCTGAGGATTGATCTTTTGACCAGATACCAAACAATAAGAATCAAGTAGTTTGCAAATGTGACCGGCTTCAAGAAGAGAAGCCCTACCAAAAAGAAGGGTATCATCAGCAAACAAGGAATGGGTAACCACAACTGATGTAATTGGAATAGAGACACCAAGCCATAACCCAACCAAATGAGAAGCAGTGATAACATGACTCAAAGCTTTAGCTGCAATGATGAAAGGAATCAGAGAGAGAGGATCACCTTGCCTAATACCTTGGGTTGCAGAGAAATACCCTAAGGCTGAACCATTTATTAAGACATAGAAATGGGCACTGGTAATACAAGCCATAACCCACTTGCACCATTTTTTGGAGAAACCGAATTTCAATAAGACCTTTAGAAGGAAAGGCCAACTTAACCTATCATAAGCCTTCATCATATCAAGTTTAACTATAAAAGATGGAATTGAATGAGTTTGAATGGAGTGGAGGGTCTCATGTACAAGGATAGCCCCATCTAAAGTATCCCTACCAGGAACAAAACCCCCTTATTCTAGGGAGACAATTGTAGGGATAATATGTTGAAGACGGATATAAATAGCCTTAGTGATAATTTTGTAAATGGTATTATAGAGAGATATAGGTCTAAAATCAGCAAATGATTGGGGATCATCAACTTTGGGAATGAGCACAATATTTGTTGAATTAAAAGACTTTAGCATGGCAGAGTTCCATCTTGACTCTTCAATAACATTCAAAAGATCAAAGAAAATGACATCCCAAGCTTTTTGAAAGAAAAGGGGAGTAAATCCATCAGGCCCAAGAGATTTATTAGGAGCCATGGAGAAAATAAAATTTTGAACCTCAGCCAAGGTAAAAGGAGCCATTAAACTATGATTATCTCGATCCAATATAGAGGTTGGAATAGCAGCCAAAAATGGGTCCATAAGAGCATCAGAAGGCTGAGGAGAAGAAGGAGGGGCCAACAGATCTAAGAAAAACTTAACACCTTGATTCCTAATCTCCTCAAGATCAGTGAGAATATTTCTAGAAGAATCCTTGATGGAAAAGATTTTTTTCACAGCTGCTTTATGCATAGCAGAAGCATGGAAAAACTTGGTATTTTGATCACCCAACTGAAGCCAATACTCCCAAGATTTCTGACGCCAATATTCCTCTTCACGAGCACAAAGTTCAGCCCATTCATTTTGCAAGCATTTTTGAGAAGCATATAATTGAGGGTCTAACCTGGAAGAAATAATGTGTTGATTGACAATAGACAAATCCCTTTCAAGTTGAGACTTTTGTTCAAATATTTTTTTAAAAACATTAACATTCCAAGCCTTAATCAGAGTCTTGATATATTGTAGTTTTTTAAAGAAATTGAACATCTTAGTGTCATCCACTGAAGGGGTAGTAAGCCAATTATTCTCATGATGGAATGGCTCCGCAGGTGGATGCGAGTGAAAATTTGTGGTCACAAGCCGCTCGTTCGAGGTTTTCTCTACCTCTGCTGGTGTCTCAAAAAGTTGCTTCTTTAGGTGGATCTTTACATGGTGGGCATCAAAATGGTTCACAGCTTGGTAATCATTCTTCTTCTGGTGGGTTGTAGTATGGTGGTCGTTCTTCTTCTGGCAGGAATGCTCGCAAGTCTAGATCTCGACATAAAAATCTTAATGGATGGTGGGTATCTCAGGGTAAAATATGCTTCTTTCAAACCTGCTCTGATGGTAGGAAATTTTCTCTTGTTGCTCCCCCACCTCCTTGCGTGGTTAATGGCATTTGTCCCAATTCATCCCTTCCACCCTCTTATGTTTCCTGGCCTAATTCGCTTCCACTTCACCCTCCAACATTTGTTTATGTGCCTAATAATATTCCCATTAGTTCTCATAAGGCCTCTTCTCGTTCATGTCCTAATTCACAAAAAAGCATTATGGGTGTTGCTCCGGTTCCATCTTCCTCTAAACTGAACTTGCGGGCTTCTTCTTCCCCTAAACTAGATCCTCCTAATATGGGCCACACAGAACCCCTGCTGGTCTTGAATGATGGTCTTCTTTGCCCTCAAATTTCACTTATGATGGATATCACGTTGATTGGTAAGATTTGGTCCTTTCTCCCTATTTTGGAATTTCGTTCATGGGCTTCCTCCAATTGGATAGGTTTGTTTGATCTCTTCTACATGGATCATTCATCTAATTTTTTATTGCAATCTTCCCTTCTATGTCGGACAGGGATAGGGTTCTTAATAATGCTTACTGGTTTTGTTTTGGTTTGGGTATTTCGGTTGTTAATTGAACTCCTAATTTTCTTATGAATGACTCTTCTTGTGCTTGGATTCCTTTTTGGTTGGAGCTTCCCTCCCTTTCACTTGAATATAGAGACATGGATATTGTGGAGGCAATTGCTAATAAGCTAGGGTCTTTTATTCACCATGATCTTCTTCCATTTGAGCAACCGCATCGATCAATTCAATTTTGTCTCTTGTTGGACACCTCTAAGCCACTTCCCAATTTCATTACCCTTCAGTCTAATTGGGGGTCTTGGAAGAAAAACATTGTTATTCAAGATGATCATACTATTTCGCTCTATGCCAAGCTCTTAGGCCACTTTACCAACCAATGTAGGGATCCCAGCTCCTCCACATTGGTGGTTTTTTCAAATCGCACTTCTTTCCCTACATAATATTCTTTGGCAGCTCAAACCTGTCATTCTATTCCTCCACAAATGACTCCCCCTTCATCCCCCCTGCTCCTAAGGTTCCCAGCCCACCTTCCATTTCTCTGCTATCTTGTGATGAGGTATCTCTAATAGTTAGGAACATTCCTTCTGGTATCAACACTCAGTTGATCCCTAAGGATCAAAGTCTTCACTTTTCTTTCCCAGCTATTTGCTCTTTTGTTGGCATGCTGAAGTTTTTCTTACCTGCTATTATTTTGATCCTTCAGGGTGTTGAATTTTTTAGTGTTGCTCTCTCTCCATCTTTATCTAAGGATGTCAGGTCTCCTGTAAAAGATTCAATTGTTAGAAAATTAATGTTCTCTAATGATCCATTTTAGTTTGGTTGTATGACTTCTCAGCATGTTAATCTTTTGGCTGGAGAAATATCCTCTTCTACTCAATCTCTTTTTCAAAATGATTTTTCTCCTCTTGAGAACCCCATGGATGATACTCCTCCCAATTCTAGCCCATTGGTTTTTCCTAATGGGCCTTTGGTCTCACCTATTATTTCTGATCATTGTGTCCCTGATCAGACTGATTGCCTATCCCCTACCTCTGATAAGGTAATTCCTCAGGGATCCAAGTCTATGCTAGATTCTTGCCCTAGTTTGGTGCCTGCACCTTTGGATCTCATAACTAGGAAGCTTGATAAAGTTGCTATTGTCCAAACTCCTTTATCACCTAAACTCAAAAATCCTCCTCCCAAACCTAGAGGTAGGAAGTCCAAGGCAACTAAGGCTTTAGAGGAAATTGTGGCTGGGGTTTAGTCCACTTTGGATGCTAACTTTTTTGTTTCCAAGAGATGTTCGACAAGGAGAACTAAGGGTTCTCCTTGTTTGATATGAAAATTCTCTCGTGGAATGTCAGAGGCCTTAATGCCTCTGACAAGTGTTCTCGGATCAAGCTTAGGCTTGATTCTTCTCCTTGGGATATTGTCCTCCTCCAAGAAACAAAATTATCCTCTGATAACTTATCTGCTACGTTGGGTAAGTGGACTACCTGGCAGCATTCATTTCTTCCTTCCAATGGTGCCTCTGGTGGTCTTGCTACCCTTTGGAAAGACAAATCTGTGTCTATTTTTCCACTCCAATATGGGACTAATTGGCAACTCCTCAGTGTGAAGCATTTCTCTTTGAATTTTATTCTCATTAATTTGTATGGACCTACTTCTTTGCCTGCCAAGTTCCAACTTTGGCAATCTTTAACAAATGTTATTTAGCAATTCCTGAAATCCAAATTCCTTCTTGCTGGTGACTTTAATGCTACTTTGGGATCAAATGATAAGATTGGAGGTATATCTCCTCCTCTTTATGTTATCTCTGACTTTAGTAACTTCATCCATGATAATGATTTTTATGACATCTTACCCACTAATGGTTCATTCACTTGGACTAACCGCAGATCAAGTTTCTTGCAAATTGCTATTAGACTTGATAGATTCCTTGCCTCTCATAATTGGAAACTTCTGAATGCCTTGTTGTCCCTATCTATCCTACCATTTTTTGATTCTAATCATTTTCCTATCTCTTTAGTGATTGATCTGCCTCACTCTTCTACCCCCATTCTGTGTAAATCTTCATTCAAATTTGAATCGGTCTGGTTTAGGCATATGTTGTTCTACTCCCTCCTTAAGCACTGGTATTATTTACTTTAATTTTCAAATTGATTAATAGAAAGGATAATTAGTAATACTTGTTTTACTAAATAAAAAATAGATAGAAGAGTTTTTTACAAATAAAATAAAATATATATAATGTTGGACATTGTTTTCTCGACATGAACAAATTTTGTGACTACCACAAAAATGGTTATATGGGTTTCTAAAGGTTGTTTTGTAGCTTTTATAGTAGTTTCAAAGTGTGAGGCAACTTTTCTCGGCAAAAAATACAAGAGCAATCCAACATTAAATTAAATAAATATTTTTCCAATATTTTTATTATCATAAAAAATAAATATTGTGTATTTAATTAATTAAAAAACCTCCATAAAAAAAATTTCATTAACTCAAAATATATGTTGTTGTTTTTAACTTTATCTTTTTTATTAACAATTTTGGAAATTAAAATAAATAATAATATTGTGTTAAATAATATTTAAAAAATAAATTGTACAAAACATAAAACTTATTTTTTTTTTGGTGAATAATATATGTATTAATCAAATAAAGTATTAAGACTGTAAAAACAAATCTCATTTTAATTAAAATGATACCCTTGAATGAATAAAATAAAAAATCTAAATGTAATGATAATATCTTTACATTTTAAAAAATAAATTATAATAATATTTGAAAAATATTATATATTAAGTTTAAGATTACTTTTAATATAATATAAACAATTAAGATTATTTTATTTTCATAAAGCCTAACTATCATCTATCCAATTAACTCAAACAAACTAAAATTTAAGATTTTTTAATATTAAAAATTAAATAAATATTTTTTAATGTATATTTTTCCCTCTATTTGTTAATATATAAAATAAACAAAATAGAGTATCTTTTTTATTAAATAAAAATATCAAAATTAAAATAAATAATAAAAAAAATCTAAATCTCTAGAATACAATATAAAATAGATTTATAAGAAATAAAATAGACTTGCATTAATTGGAAAAATATATTTTTAATTTTAATTTTGATAATAAAACAAAAAAATCTTTTAATAGTTAAATAGGTCTCTGAAGCCAGTTTACAAATTACCCCTCACAAGTGATGATCCTTCTTTCAAATCTCGTTACCCTCATCAATTTTCCTTTGTTAACCCTCATCTTTGGTTCAAAGGACGAGATTGGGTCATGAAGAAGGTCAATTTCAATAAATCTTCATGTGAACTGAATGTGAATAGTTTGATTGTTAAGGATTACATTTATTCCTACCCTAGTTCAGTGATAAAACATGATTTAATTTTATCAGGCATTGATCGAGCTCTAGCCCTTACTAAGACACATTTCTTTTTTTTTCCTAAAATAAGTCATGTCGTATTTATTGTCATGGTTTGTGGGTCATATGATCGGGGATCTCCTTCTGGATTCTCCTGTGAAAACATATAAACCAAAATATTCTACCACGAAAGTAGATATTAAGATTGCAGAACCATTCCAAGCTAATAATATTGTTTACGACTTGATTTGTAATGCTTAGGCCTTTTCTAATCTCCTCCATGCTCACGAATAAAGTTTATATGTTATGATAGAAGAAGGGTATGTACCTCTTCCTTCTCACTTCTTTGACTCCCCTCAAGAGGAATTAATGGAAGGCAGACATGAATATCAAAAAGTTAAAGTCATAAGATTAGTGCATGAGGCTAAGTTGATTGATAATATGGATATAACAAACAAGGATGAGGGATATTTGATGTCCACCATGGTTTCTTCCTTAATAATTATCTTAAATTTGATACTAATATGTCTCACAGACCTGCTCCTAAGATGTCTTAGAAACTATTTGTAGTGCAAACTCCTCTTTCTCCCCAAAAAAAATTGAAATCTCCTAAACCTCATGGTCATCCTCTCAAGGCAATTAAAATTAAATAAGAAGTTGATGCTGGACTTTAGGTTACTTTGGACAATTTTTTTCTTCTATTAAAATATGTTTGACAAGGATAACTAAGAGTTCTCCGTGTCAACAATGAAAATTTTATCATGGAATGTTAGAGGCATTAATGCCTATGAAAAATGATGCAGAACAAAGAATCACCTTAATTCTATGCAAGTGGATGTTGTGCTCTTACAAGAAACTAACTTATCTGCCATCAATTTTGATTAAATAGTCAATTGTTGGAGGTTTTTCTTATATCCTGTTACTACAGAAGCATCTTTGAAATTTGTATGGCACACTTTTTATATTCATGGTGTGTGGATATGGTTCTTCATGGTATGTGGAGATGGTTTTCTTCATGGTGTGTGGAGATGGTTGCATCTTGAGGACTCATGGGGTTTTTGGTAAAGATGTGGATTTTGGCTTTCTTTTGACATGTTATTGTTGGTATTGGGATGGTTTCAGTATTATGTCATGGTATACTCTTGATACATGTTTAGAGTTTTGACATGTTATATTATGTTCATATGGAGCATTCTATCTCTTTCGTAGAGATGGTTAGATCATGTTGTCATGTTTATGTTTCTAAGGCCATGGTTGGAACTTTGACATCGATCTTGGCTCATTTTCTTGATATTGAGTACATTGATCATTTGTTGGATACTTCATGGTATTGCTATGTTGTATTTGGAGTTGACATGGATTGATTAGTTACAGGTACTCATGGATACTTATAGATGGTGGGGATTCTAATT
This sequence comes from Cupressus sempervirens, assembly GCA_028749045.1. Taxonomy (NCBI): domain Eukaryota; kingdom Viridiplantae; phylum Streptophyta; class Pinopsida; order Cupressales; family Cupressaceae; genus Cupressus; species Cupressus sempervirens. Next base: position 124,213,652 of record CM053791.1, read on the forward strand.
TCTCTTGGATTAGAGAAGTATTTGTTGGCACAATAGTTTGGTTTCAACAAGAAGTCTAAGGGGAATTCACCTTATATGAACTTGACAAGAGATTCTTCTTAGATGATTCTTGGTTAAAGACTAGATATCTTGATGAGCATTCTCATTCCCCACTCTTGGTCTACTTGACAATTTACTACTTGAGAGGTATAACCCATTGTCTCTCTTAGGTGCATTATATTTATGCTTATCTTTCATGGATATGGATCTTGAGCTATGGTATATGAGTTAGTTCTGAAGGGATCATTTGAGAGATGGTTTAACATTGTTTATCTCCTTGTACATATGTTATTGTTATGCTGGTTGAGTTTCGGAGATGGTTTTATATTGGGCATATTCCTTGGATCAGGAATGGTTATTCCTTGGTTTAGGAATGGTTTATGAGTTTGATCTTCTTATGAGAGGCTTACATCCATGATTAGTTATATGGTCTAGTTGTGTGGTTGTGACTTCTTGTTGGGGTTTTATGGAGGAGATCATACTTGCACAATTTACATCTAGAGGTGTGTGTAGAAGGACATAATACAAGTAATGCTTTAGACGGTTTCTCTTTGCTCTTGGTTATCTTCCTGGATGTTTGGTTTCACTTACATCGGATTTAGGATTGGTTAGAGACTATGATTATTGGTTTGTGCTCATGTATGTCATGTGAAAGATAACATGGTTATCCCTTTATCTCTTTCCTTTTCTAGTTGTGGAGAACTTGGGAGAGTGTTGGAGACTTGTTATGAGAGGGGTTCTTGTAGGTTTTTGTTTTATGTTTCATGGGTGTCCTTGATACTACATGGATTCACTTCTATGAGATGTTGTGAGTGGATTGGTTACAAATTTGACATTATCTTTTATAGTGGGATCTTCTTGATAAATATGTGTGACAAGTATTGCTTTTGAGGCTTGTGATTGCAGGTTATAGATTGGATATGTTGATGATGTGAGATTCACTTGGTATACCTTTGGAGGTATGGATAGTTGGATGGGTTGGCACTTGTTGTGGGTGCCATTTCAGCTATGTATATTTGACAACTATGGATACATATGATTACCTTTTGGATCAGGTGTTTGTGCTTGACATTTCAATTGGTACAGGTGTATTGCATAAAAATGTAATAAGAGGAATAACACTAAGCAACTAATGCATATTCCTACATGATTATGCAAACCTCAAAATATACAAGATAACATGTAAACAAAGATAACATGAAATAAAAAGAGCATTAAACTATTGAAAATAACACTAATGCAAACCTCATGAAACCATCAAGTGATTGATGATTTCACATTATGGGATGTGGTTGCTCACAAATCCAGTAGCATAACAATGAGGTAGATGGTGCTTCATGGAAATGAGAAGAGAGCTCTCCTTTTATAGGAAAAGAGGTGCAACGAACGGCTGAGATTAATGAAAGATAGAAGGCTAGGATCTCTCAAGATCAATGAGGTGTCCATGAGGTGGAGGCCAAGTAGACTCCATGTGGATTAGGGTTTTTGATCATTCAAAAGGGGCAATATGCTCACAAATGTGTGAGAAACCTTTGATGGTGACATGATCAAGGAGGTGTGAGAAGCATGGCTTCTCACACATGTGTGAGACAACTGGATTCTCATGCAAGGGGACAAGTGTGCAAGAGGTGTGAGAAAGCATGGCTTCTCACACATGTGTGAGACACCTTGACTCTCATGCAAGAGGACAAGTGTGCAAGAGGCATGCAAGACACGAGGGATGAGGAAAGTGTGACCATCTCTCACACATGTGTGAGGATTCCTCACACATGTGTGAGCACACACTTAGGATTAAAAGGTAATTAGCTAGGATGATTAGGAAAAGAAAGCATGATTAGGAAGTGGGTTGGTTTAGCATGATGGGTTTGGTTAGAGTAGTGAGGTTAGGTGAGGGTTAAAGGTAGGAGCCATGTGCTCAAATAGGATTAAATGTAATATTTAATTCCAAGTGAAATTAGGCAAGTAATTAATTAAGTAAACAAAGTACTTAATTAAAGGGAATGGGTTAGGATGCAAGGGGAATAGGTTAGGATTTAAATAAACCTTAGTTTATTTAAATCAAGGTAAGGAAAATGTAATTAAATAAATGCAAATTTTTTTAATTAAAGGTAGGGGAATTAAATGAATAATAAATATTGATTTAATTGGTCAAGAAATGGGTTTTGGACAAATTTAGGTGTCTACAACAGAATTTTATGATTCTGAAGTGACAAATTGGGTGGTTTTCTCTTTGGATGGCTTCTATGTATGTCTGGTGGCAATGGCATAATAGGAGGTGGGATCACTCATGTTTGAGATGTTGGATACTTTGATTTTATTGTTGGTACCAGGATGGAGCACTTGGTGTACTTTGATCCATGATGGTGGAAGTGTTGGGAGGGATTGTTCCCTTTTTCATTTATGTGGCTACAGATTAACCCTATGCAACGTATACAACAAGTGGGAGATTGTTGAGATTATGTGTGTTGCACACATTGCATAATTATATTATATTATATTATTTAATTTTATTATGTAATCTTGCACCTAGGAATACCTAGATGGATGTGTAACATGGAGAGATTCTCATGGGATATACTTGATGAGATGTATTGTAACATTGTGATAATATTTAATGTAATAATTTAGTATTGGGGAAAAAGAATTAAATGTCCAATATTAAATGTCGGGTCAATGGGTTAGGTAGAACATGGTTTATGTAATACCACTTGGTGGTTTTGTGAGACTTGCTACTATATAAACATCCACAAGGGTAGTTGTAGAGACAAGACAAAAGACAAAAGGTAAAAAGGAAAGCCAAAGAAGACAAGGCTTGACAGGTTAGCCAATGTAGCATTTGTGAAGGTTGGAAGCATGGCATGAGATGTGTAGATTCATGCTTATTTATATTGATTGCTTGGTTATGGCTATGGCTTTAAAGACTTTCATAGTTGTATTGCAATGGTGTTTTTGCTGAATAATACATGGTAATGGATATTTTTGATGGTTGGATTTTTCCCTCAATGAGGGTTTACTAGATATTTTTTTTGTGGCATATTTCTGTGGGTATGTTGTCTATTCTCTTCCATGTGGATTTTAATTGCATATTTATTTTAAATCTATCATGGGTTATGTGGAAATGGTTATAATTTTCCTTGCAAGTTTCCTTACAAGTTGTTGTAACTCTAGATTGAATCTATAGGAATGCGTGACAGGATAAAAGAAATAACAAGATATATGGATTTTGTAGGTTGTTTATTGTAGATCTAAGGGTTTTAGATTTTTTGTTATGATGGGATGTTGGTAGATTTTGTGCATGTGAAATTATTGGACAAAAGGATTTTTTTGATGCTTCATCTAAATTAGGGTTTTAGGGGGGACCTTGTAGAAATGACCTCCTAGGAAAAACTAACCTCACATTGGATCTGAGTCTATGTTCCCATAAATTTTGATATATTATATGTCCTAGCTTGGCCATGTTGATAGAAATTGAAAAAGGTGTTTAGTTTCAACCCATGATGGCCATCAAATTTAATCCTGTCACAATTTTTGTCACAAAAAAATATTGTACCAAAAATGGTAAAAAGACTATCTTTGTAAAATAGCCATAAAGTTGACTCAGGATATCAAATTTTAGACTTCTTATAGTTGTTAGAATGCTAATTCAAAGCACTACAACTTGGTTTGGGTTTGATTTTGTGATTTGGACATTTTGTGAGGTGTTAAGAGCCCTAAAGTTAGATATTATTTATTTTTAGCACAAATTTGGACATAACTTGAGCATACAATGCTGGATTTTGGAATTTGAGTAGTCAATGAAAATCTCTTGGAGAGATCTACACATTGGTTTAGATTTGGTGTAGTTTGGCATGATTTATTTGGTAATATGTTGATCCGAATGGTTTATGATATATATTGACTGTGGTGACATTATGAGTTTATGACATTGGTTGTTTTGGAGATTTGGATTTGATGTCATTGTATAATTAGTTCATATTTCAGATTGGTCTCATTATGATATGGTTATCAATGTTTATTTTGGATATTTATGATGACTTGTTTTGTCTACAAGTTGTGGAGTGTTGTAAGCATTCTATACTTGCAAGTTGCATTTATGGGTTGTCTTTGCCTATTGATCTTTCATTATTGATGCATATTCATATTGGTGACTTGGATTTGGATTATCTATGCCCTAAGTCACATGATTTGTTGATTTTTTTTCATGTATAAGGGATGAGATGTTGTAACTAGGTACAGTCATGGTAGAGTATTATGGTCGACTATTTTATGCTAACAAGCCGAAGACATTGAAAGTTAGTTGTTTGGTTCATGGATGTGATCATGGTATCATGAAATTTTTGCATGACATGATTAGATATATAGGTACATCCTTGATGTTCATTGGTTTGGATTCCTTATTTGGTTATGGTGGTATATCTTCTTGGTTGAGGATCATGGTTATTTGGTTTCTTTGAAAGAGCTCATGATGTGCACTTTGAGTTCTTTGATCATTTGATTCCTTGGTTGATTCTTATGATTAGAGGATGGTTTTTTCATCATGATGTCATAGATATCTTGGATACACGATTTACTAGGAGCTTGTGTCACTAATGAGGTGGCAATGTAGGATTAGTTGCTGGTTTTGTTTGTATCTTCTTGGGTTGTAGATCTTAGTTTCACTTGGTACTGACAGTTTGGCTATGTATGTGTAGGCCTAGAGGATCTTCATATAGGAGATGGATTTTATGATGCCATGGGTGACTTAGTACCATTGTTAAGTGAGATTTTTTGACATTGATATATTTATTAAGTGTTTGCAAATGTTGGAGGTTTGTCTTAGATCCTATTGCTGCTGAAGCATCTTTGGTATATTCATGGTGCACTTTTTATCTTCATGGTGTGTGGAGATGGTAGCATCTTCAGGAATCATGGGATTCTTGGTAAAGATGTGGTTTATGCTTTCATTTGACATGTTATCCTTGGTATTAGGATGATTTCAATATTATGTCATGGTATACTCTTGATACACATTTAGAGTTTTGACATGTTGTAGTATGTTCATATGTAGCATGTTATCTCTTTAGTAGAAATGATTAGATCGTGTTTTCACATTTATGTTCCTTAAGCCATGGTTGAAACTTTAACATTGATCTAGGTTTAGTTTCTTGATATTGAGTACATTTATAATTTTTTGGATACTTCATGATATTGCTATGTTGTATTTGGAGTTGGCATTGATTTATTATTTACAGGTGCTCAAGGATACTTAGAGATGGTGTTGATGTTAAATTATCTTAGATTAGAGAAGTATTTGTTAGGATAGTTGTTTGGTTGCAGGAGGAATTCTGAAGGGCATTCACTTAATATGGACTTGAGAGGAGATTTTTCTTAGATGAGTCTTGGTTAGAGATTTGGATATCTTGATGAGCATTCTTGATCCCCACTCTTGGTCTACTTAACGTGTTACTACTCAAGAGGTATATCTCATTATTTCTCTCAATTGTATTATATTTATGCTTGTCTTTCATGGATATGGATCTTGATCTATGGTATATAAGTAAGTTCTGGAGGGTTCATTTGAGAGATGGTTTAGCATTGCCTATCTCCTTGTATACATGTTGTTATGTTGGTTGAGTTGTAGAGATGGTTTTATATTAGGTATATTCTTTGGATTAGGAATGGTGATTCCTTGGTTTAAAAATGGTTTATTAGTTTGATCTTCTTGTGAGAGGCTTACATCCATGATTAGTTATATGTTATGTATTGGGTATTGGTGTGGCTTCTTTTTGGGGTTTTATGGTGGAGGTTGTACTTGCACAATTTAGAATCTTAGATCTGGAGGTGTGTATAGAAGGACATGATACAGGTTATGATTTGTGTGGTTTCTCTTTGGTCTTGGTTATATTCCAAGATGTTTGGTTTCACTTACATTGATTTGAGATTGGTTAGCGATTGTGATCACTGGTTTGTACTCATGTATGTTATGCAAGAGATGACATGGTTATTCCTTTATCTCTTTCCTTTTCTAGTTGTGGAGAACTTGAGAGAGTGTTGAAGACTTGTTCAGAGAGGTTTTTGTGTAGGTTGTTGGTTTATGTTTTGTGGGTGTCCTTGATACTACATGGATTCACTTATATGAGATGTTGTGAGTGGATTGGTTATAGATTTGGCATTATCTATTGCAATGGGAGCTTCTTGGTATATATGGTAGGCATTGCTTTTGAGGCTTGTGATTGCAAGTTATAGATTGGATATGTTGATGATGTGAGATTCACTTGGTATACCTTTGGAGGTATGGATTGCTGGATGGGTTAGCGCTTGTTGTGGGTGCTATTTCAGCTATATATATTTGACAACTATGGATACACATGATTACCTTTTGGATCAAGTGTTTGTGCTTGATATTTTAGTTGGTACATAATTTCATAATTCTTGGGTGGCTTTCTCTTTGGATGGCTTATATGTATGTCTAGTGGCAGTGGCATAATAGGAGGTGAGATCATTCATGTTTGAGATGTTGGATACTTTGATTTTGTTGTGGGTACTAGGATGGAGAACTTGGTGTACTTTGATCCATGATGGTGGATTTATTGAGAGGGATTATTCCCTTATTCATTTATGTGGCTACAGATTGATCCTATGCAATGTATACAACAAGTGGGAGATTGTTGAGATTATGTGTGTTGTAGACATTACATAATATTGTTATATTATATTATTTAATTTTATTATGTAATCTTGTGCCTAGGAGTACCTAGATGGATGTGCAGCATGGTGAGATTTTCATGGGATATACTTGATGAGTTGTATTTTAACATTGTGATAATATTTGATGTAATTATTTAATATTAGGGAAAAAGAATTAAATGTTCAATATTAAATGTGGGATCAATTAGTTAGGTAGCACACAGTTTATGCAATACCACTTGGTGGTTTTGTGGGACTTGCTACTATATAACCAGCCAGAAGTTTAGTTCTAGAGACAAGACAAAAGACAAAAGGTAAAAAGGAAGTCAAGCAAGAAAAGGCTTGATAGGTTAGCTAACGAAGCATTTGTGAAGGTTGGAAGCATGGCATGGCATGTTTGGATTCATGCTTATTAGCATGGATTGCTTGATTGTAGCTATGTCTTTGAAGGCCTCCATGGTTGTATTACAATGATGTTTTTATTGAATAATGCATAGTGATGGATGTTTTTGGAGGCTGGGTTTTTCCCTCAATGAGGGTTTCTTTGGGTATATCTTGTATAATATTTTTGTGGGTATGTTGTCTATTCTCTTGCATGTGGATTTTAATTGCATATTTAATTCAGATCTATTATGGGTTATGTAGAAATGGTTATAGTTTTTCTTGCAAGTTTATTTACATCATTTTTTGATGGATAATGGTACAAATGATGTTTTGGGAAAGTGGTCTAGAAATATCACAAGCTGGCATATGTTGTATTTGGATTAGGCTATGGTATCTAGTTTTTGTTGCAAAGATGAAACATGTTGGGCTAGGATATAATGTTTACATTTGTTGATAGGCTATATAAAATACAAAATGGTGATAAAGGGGGATCAATCCACTCTCCTATAAAAAATTAGGAATAAAAAATCTCCTCAAGGAAAACATGATTGACAACACCTTGTATAAGATATGTCAACACATTATCTACACCCTTGGGGTTTGGTTCATTTTTGCTACATGGAATGAAGGAAGAGAGGTAAAGCTATAATGAAAAATATTTAATTATGAACATTTTGAAGCTATAAAAAAGATAAATATGGAGGTAGAAGAGGATTAATGTGCACTTGGAAATGAAATGAAAAGCATGCGCAATTTTTTATAGTTAAAATCCCTAAATCGCATGTAATAATAAATCCTAGATCCTAAGGCTAATAATTGTCTATGATGCAAATTTAAACTAATATAGCAGGGTTCAGAATGACTGTCAAGGTATAAAAAATATTCCAAGGTACATAATGACTCTCAATCCAAGGTATAAAATAATTCCCAAGGTATAGAATAGCTAGGAGCATTCTATTCCCAATAATATAGCATTTGTACCATAATGTTCTCAGTAATTTGGCCTAAAAACAATTACACTTTTTCCACTAGATCTTGTAATTCTTGGATTAAGTCTTGATATTCCCTCCAACTATCTATACATACAAAAAAGGGGGAAAATAAGGTTTTGGAAAGGGGTTTGTCTTAGTCAAACTCTTTTTTAGGTATCAACTTTGCAAATGAAATATAATTACGAAAAGAAAATATTGTTGACATGACACATAAGCTAGATTTGAATTGTAAGTTAGCTCATTCTTTGATGGTGCAATGTTTCTTTATATGTAATCACAAGTGTTAATGTAATTGGTTGAACTTTACAATAATCCAAATTGATGACATGAAAGAAATGCCTTGTATGATCAATGTTGTACTTTTCCATAATGCTTGAAGAAGAATAAGAAGATGACTTGCTTTGAAGGATTACAGGCTTGGATTTTTGAATTGGTATGACCTTGAGTGAAGATAGTTGATCTCAATTTTATGTTGAATGAAGAAGAAAGGAGGATTTTATATAGAGATCTCAAAGTAAAGTCACCTCTAGGTTGACATGATAAGTGTGGAAAATATGTCTTGAACTTTAAAATGAGATAAGACCCATCTGATAGTGAGGAAATAAAGTAATTTAAAGAGAATAGTTATTAAAAGTGGCTATAATAAGACTTGGGTGAGAATACATTAAGAAAAACCCATAATACTAATTTAAACTAGTAAAGGTCTAACTTAATTTAGGTGCTAAATATTTTAAGAGAGGTCTCATAATATGTAATTTTGGTCATTTTTGAGTCTTCATATTTCTTAGCCACATTAAAAATAACATGCCCAATATGCTTTAGGTTCACAATAATTGACTGCATTAACAATTCCACTTTCTTCATTCTTTACATTCACAATACTCACATTTAATTCAAAATTTCTTGATAAAATTCATTGAACAAAATTGTGTGTACATGGAATTCTCACTTCAATTATTAAAGAAATAATTTATTTTCCTTGCTTCTTTATTTCAAACATTCTTTATAGAGCTTAGAAGATTTTTCTTTAACTATTATTGAAAGCTATGAGGACTTGATTAAAAATGATAAAATTTGTATAAACACTATTCTTGATCACATTTTATTATATGCAAACATCACTATCAAAGTTTTTGGATTGGATGCCAGATTTTGTAATTTCAAAACTAGGTTTTTCCTTTTGTCTTAGATATTGCAAAAATGATGTGTATGTTGTTCTAAAGGTTGGTACCTATTTTGAGTTATTGTCAATTTCACTGATGAGAGAGATTAACTTCATCTCCTGTGTAATGTATTTTTATGCATTTTCATCTTGCACATTCTTCTCAAAATCACTCTAATGCTCCATGGAAACAACCTTTTCTATAAATTTAAAATCATCATCATATTTAATTTGAGCCTCATTAACAGACATTTAATTTCACATGTTTCCTTCATTGACTACTTTTATTTTGAAGTCTTTTGCCACCCTTTTCTAGCTTCCATCCACAATGACAAACACTACGAGTCAATCAAATTATATTGGGGAACAATACATTGTTAGCATGAATGTTGATGGTATTTATATGAGGGAGTATCATAGTGATGTTGGAGACATAATTTAGAGCTTATGTGTTGCATTCATGATAGTGTTTATCATTGATGTCAACATATACCTTATTGTGTGAAGAGTTTCAAAGTTATAGAGGAAGAATTGTTTGGCGCGATCAATGATCAATGAGTTGGGATGTGTGCTCTTAGACATATGTTCAGAGATGCTCATAGATGCTAAAATTAAGTACATAGATAGAAATATGGAGCTATGATAGAGTTATGTGATGACTTATGAAGGTAGCTTTCAGAGACAGTTTCTGGAAAGCAGCTAATGGTAAATTTATTGTATCTTTTAACATAGATGTAATTTGGTTAAGTGAATAATATCATAAACAAGAACTATTATACACCCCAAAAGAAGACTCAAAAAATTTTGATACATTTTGTTGGAGTGCATTACTATTGTACAAACATTTCCTAAATAGTAATAAACAGATCAACAAAATAAAAGAAGAAATCATAGAGGACATCATTGAACTAACATAACAGAAAAATAAACATTGGATCTAAGGATTGAATAAAAAAGGCATACCTATTTCTATTTGTACCTCCTCTACTTTGAAATAATAAATGCAAATCTTTGTTATACAAAAGCCAAGAAAGACATTAATCAATTTATTAAATGAACAATTGACACTTTACAAAATAGACAACTACCAAAATACTAACAATTGAAAATCTTACTCCAATCTTATTTATATGAATATGTCAAATATCTTCCAGTGTAAGATTCTTATCAAATTTGTGGTTCTTTGAATACTGTGATCTTATATTTAGGCAAAAGTGCAACACATGATTAGATTTATGCATAGTTTTTTAGACAAATTTAATACTCAAAAAATAGATAATTATTTATTTATTAATTATTTTAGAGATTTTAATATCTTATTATTATTTATTGTAATTTTAGTTTTTTTTGAATAAAATAGATAATTTATTAATTATTTTAATTATTAAAAAAAATGAGTTTTATTGTTAAATCTTTTATTTTATTTTTAATTAATATAAATATGTTTTATTGGTTTTTACAAATATTTAGATATGTTCTTATTATTTATTTTATTTATTTTATTTTTTATATTTTTCTTTATAAAAAAGTCAGTTTATATTAATTATTTTAATTAGTACTAAAAAGATTTTTTTTTAAAAATTACTATCAAAATAAAAATAAAAATATATTTTTTCAATAAATACATATCTATTTTATTTAATGTAAATTTATTTAATTTATTATTCTAGAGAATTAGGAATCTTATTATAGTTTATCACAATTTTAGTATTTTAATTTAATAAACGAACTAATTTTATTGATTATTTTAATTATTAAAAATAGATAAAAATATTTTTTAGATTTTAGTATCATAAAAAGCTTAAAACATGCATATATTTTCAATTAATATAAATCTATTTTATTTATTACTATAGAGATTTATTAATGTTATTTTTATTTTTATGTAGATTTTGTTAATTAATTAAATATATCATATTTGTTTTTTTTATGAAAATATAAATATTTGGCTAGTGTTTTTTCTATTGAGGCTTTACACCTCACATTTGTTAGAAACAATAGTCCACCAAGATAACTGAGAAGTGGGGGGGGGGAGGGGGGTGGGGGGGTGTGAATCAGTCATCCAATAATTAAAACACTTATCTACTTTAAACAGACTTAACCACTCAACCAAAGTAAAAAACAACCATACAAAGATGCACATAGATAATTACACCAGATATGTTGACTAGGGAAACCCTTGATCAGAGGGAAAACCCCGATGGGAATGATGCCCACAAGATGATGTACTAATATAAATATTTCTTGTTAGAGGATAGACCCTGATAGGAGCCTATTACAACATTTAGTATAATGAGTTCCTATTAGGAGAATTTGAATCCCTGTTAGTAGATTCCAACCCTATTAGGAGTTGTGGTATAATGTATGCAAGAAGAGCCTACTGCCTAGACATGCAATTTCAACTACAATAAGAGCTCGCTGCTCAAACAAGTAATTTACTAGTATCTTCTTCTTTTCTCTGTACCTTCCTCTATCCTATCAACTAGACCAATCACTATCAGACCTTGTAGACTAGGTCACGAACCTTGGATCCAAATACCAAATCTTGGATCACTCAGAAAAATCTCGGTAATGAAGTTTCCTTCACTTTTGCACTGCTCTACTCAACTTCACATTCTATACTCTCTATTATTTAACATCAATCATTCAATCATATAAACACACCATATGATAAAGAAAAATGTCCTTCTTTTATACCGAGTCCATAAAATAATTCTTGAGTTGCCTATTAGTCCTTCTCAATTAATTAATATAGGACCTCACTAAGAACATGTTACACTTAGTGATACTCTTAATCTTCTACCTTGCAACTTGAATAACTTTCTGTAAATAGAATATTATGACGATTGAGCTTAGCCAAGTCATCCTTAACATGTCTTCTTCATGTCTTTAACCTTGATCCTCAAGCTATCAAATTTGCTAGGAGATATAAAAAGTTTATCAGAACATACCTCTGTAAACTCTATCTCAGAACAAACATCACCAAAACTTACATAGCTTCTTCTAGACTTTTCCTTTCTGCTTCCAACATTAACTGCACTCAGAAGAATCTCACATAACCTCGGGTGGTTATCATTCTTAAACAAGCCATCTTTACCAACTTAATCTTTCCACTTTTCTTCTGTCAGATACCATAGAAGACATCAAACATGCTATGTTGACATCAATGACAAACTTATTCATGAATGCAACATATCATCATCAGACCAATCTTCCAATCGTGCCAATCTTCCAACAATCACCCCCTTTGGCATTGATAGCAACATAGATGAAAAACATCTAGTTCCAAGAATACCAACAAAAGACAAACAGTCTTCAAATCCTCTTCATCGATCATACTCCCCCATTGATGTACCTCAATGTGCTCTATACCAAACTGTTATTATAAATATTGTGCTTATGTCAAACATCTTCTTGCAATACTTCTCCCCTATTGCAATACTTCCCCACATAGTATAATGTTTTTCATGCCACACTTCTCGCCCATTGACATCAATGTCAAAGATTTTTGTAACCAACATCTTTGCATCAAACTCTACAACAACTGATACTTACTCAGCTCGAGAGTCAAAATACACTGTTCAAAACATCATCAACAACATCAATAAGAGTCATAAAAGACTCTGTCCATTACAGATACACCGCCATACAGGAAGCATCAACCTCCAGTCTAGAAAAACAATGGTGCTTTGTTACCCTAGACTAATGCATTCTTGCATCTTCTACTCTGATGTAGGAAGGGGCATAACCCCAAGCATTCCTCACAAATACTCAAAATCCTCTTTGGGAAGAGGCTTAGTGAATATATCTACAATTTTCTCTTTAGTGCTCACATACTCCAATCTGATTTCCTTTTCTACAACTTTTTCTCTTGACATATGATACTTAGTAGAAATGTGCTTAGTCCTCGAATGCAATACTAGATTCTTAGACATATTTACTATGCTTGTGTTGTCATAGTGTATAACAATAGGTTCATTGATTTCTATCCTTATATCCTTCAGCATCTGCTTCATCCAAATTACTTGATTCCAATTATTTGCTAACTACAACATACTCTTCTTATGCTATACTTTGAGATGTATAATCTTGCATCTTGCTTAACCAAGAAACCAATCTTCATCCAAGAAAGAAAGCTCCTCCACTAGTGCTCTTTCTATCATCCATACTACCTGCCCAAGCTGGATTAGTATAAGTACTTACAGTAAAATCATTAGATCTATCATACCATGATCCAAATTTTGAAGTTCCTTTCAGATATCTAAATATCATTTTCACTATTGCATAATGTACTTCTCTGGGATCATCCTGGAATCTTGCAACAATTCCAACTGCATTTGCTATGTCCATCCTTGTGTGAGTCAACTATTGATAACCTTCGATCATAGATCTATACTTCTTCTACTCAACAATAGGTGTCTCATCCTTAGTAGATAACTTGTTTCTAGTTACCATAGGTGTTCCAACAGGTTTACATGTTTCCAAACCAAACCTTTTCAGCAAATCCTTCAAGTACTTAGTCTGAGAAATAAAGATTCCTTCTTTATTATGTACTATATGCAATCCTAGGGAATATTTCATCTCTCCTATCATACTCATTTCAAATTCTTTCTTCATTTCTTCTACAACCTTCTTACTTTCTTCATCATTTTCTCCAAATATGATATCATCAACAAATATTACCAAAATCATCAAACCATCATCAATTTCTTTCCAATATAGATTACTAGCTACCATACTTTTGCTATATCCGAGCTTTGTCAAATGCTTGTCCAACCTTGCATACCAAGTTATGAGTGCTTGCTTCAATCCATACAATTCTTTCCTTAGTCTATGTACTATGTCCTTGTCATCTATCAAAGGACATCCTTCAGGCTACTCAATGTATAACTCTTCTTTAAGTTCTCCATTTAGAAATGTTGACTTGACATCCATTTGATATACTTTGAATTTTTTTTGTATTGCATAGGTTGAGAATAATTTTATGGCTTCTATTATAGCCACTAGAGCATAAGTCTCCTCATAGTTTATTCCTTCTTGTTGTGAGTAACCTTTACATACCAATCTTGCTTTGTTTCTTACAACTTCACCCTGCTCATTCATTGTGTTCCTGAATACCCATTTAGTTCCTATCACATTCTTATATGTTGGTCCAGGGATCAATTCCCATGTCTCATTCTTTACTATCTGATCCAATTCCTCTTTCATAGCTTACTTCCAGTAATCATCTTTGCATGCTTCATCTACATTCTTTGGTTTAACTTGAGATATGAAGCATAGTTCTTCATTAACTCTGCTTCTTGTCATCACACCTTTGTCTTTGCTTCTGATGATCTGTTCGAATGGGTGATTCTTTATCATTTTCTTTTTTGAAGTAGGAGTTTTTATCTCAACTCTTGGTTCTACTAAAGGTTCAAAGCTTTGTTCCTACCTTTGTTCTCCTTCATTCTGCAAATCATTGTTAGTGATAACTTCCACATTTTCATGGTTAGCTTCTTGATCAACAATAGTTACCAAAGCTATCTCTTCTAATACTTCCTTTTCCTTAACAAATTCAAGCTTATTATCTTTATCACAATCATTTAAGAATCTTTCCATACTTGCTTTAAATTCTTCATCTTCATCAGAAAGCAAACTCTCTCTAGATTTCCTTACTCTCTTAGGGCATGTAGATGCATAATTAACCAAACTCATTACATATCTAAAAAGAAAGAAAAAATCATGCATTCTCTTTCTCTCTTCATAACCAGATCAATACCTTCCTTGATCTTCATGTCTTCTTCGGATAACTCACTAAGAGCTTCTATGTCAAAATTTCCACTATCTAACGACTATCTTTGCTCACCACTAATCTCCCAACACTATTAAGCTTATCCTTCAAGGACCTGATGCTCTGATACTAATTATTAGAAACAATAGTCCACCAAGATAACTTAGAGGGGGTGAATTAGTTATCCAATAAATAAAACACTTATCTTTGTTAAACAAACTTAACCACTCAACCAAAGTAAACAACAACCATACAAAGATGCGCATAAACAATTACACCAGATATGTTGACTAGGGAAACCCTTAATCAGAGGGAAAACCCCAGTGGGAATGATGCCCACAAGATGATGTACTAATATAAATATTCCTTGTTAAAGGATAGACCCTATTAGGAGTTTATTACAATTTTTAGTACAATGAGTCCCTATTAGGAGACCTTGAATCCCTGTTAGGAGATTCCAACCCTATTAGGAGTTGTGGTATAATGTATGTAAGAAGAGCCCACTACCCAAACATGCAATTTCAACTACAAAAAGAGCTTACTACTCAAACAAGTAATTTACTGGTATCTTCTTCTTTTCTCTATTCTTTCCTCTGTCCTATGAACCAGACCAATCATTTCCTCGATAATGAAGTTTCCTTCACTTCCATACTACTTTTCTCAACTTTGCATTTTGTACACCACATGATAAAGAAAAATGTCCTTCCTTTATACCGAGTCCATAAAATAATTCCTGAGTCAATTGTTAGTCCTTCTCAATTAATTATTATAAGACCCCACTAAGAACACTTTACACTTAGTGATAACCTTCATCTTCCACCTTGCAACTTGAATAACTTTCTGTGCATGCAATATTATGGTGAGAAAGCTTAGCTACATCATCCTTAACATGTCTTCTTCATGTCCTCAACCTTGATCCTCAAGATATCAACTCTACTAGGAGATATAACAAGTTTACCAGAACATACCTCTCTAAACTCTATCTCAAAATAGACATCACCAAAACTTACATAACTTCTTCTAGACTTGTCCCTTCTACTTCTAACGTTAACTACATATACCAGATACTCAGAAGTATCTCCCATAACCTTGGGTGGTTATCGTGCTCAACTAGACATCAAAACCAACTTAGGTTTTTCATTTTTCTTCTATCAAATACCACTGAAGAAATCAAACATGCTATGTTGACATCAATGATAAACTTAGTCATGAATGTAACATATCATCATCAAACCAATATTCCAATCTTTCCAATCTTCCAATAGCATTTACCAAGGTGACCTTGTTGTATATGAAAGGTCCCCTACATTTAATTCATATGGACTTGCTAGACTAGACAACCTTTTATGGGACTGCAAGTCACAACAATGGCTTAGAAAACTATAGCATTCCTCCTGTACATGTGAGGTCTTTCAAACAAGAAGTGGAGAACAAAATGTCAGTCCCTGATGGAGCATGCTTCTTCCATAAACCACAGGCAACCACCAGACAACTGCCAAAAATAAATCCTAGATGTAAGATTTTGAACACCAGGTCAATTTTTATCAAGCCAAATGTTTCCATGGCTTTTGCTATAGAATTAGAGAAAAACAAATTAAAAGACACTTATATTTTTTTGGTTGTTCAAGATGTAAAGTTGTTACCCTCTAAAAAATTCTTAAACAATTGGACCCTGAATCTATGAAAAAAAAAAGGGTATAAATTTTCTTACTTTAGGCTACTCCTAGAAGGTTTGTTTATAGTTTTATTTTCTTTCCCTAAGCACCAAAAATATGTCATGGGGAAGAAAGTTTGGAGAATAGGGAAATGTGTCTTTCTGGTGCAGAAGCACCTTGGGATTTCCTAAGTAATCTAATGTTTCATGTTTTTGTTGTGTGGGTGTAAGCCTTAGGGAATTTTGGATGTGTTAGATATAAGGTCATGTTGACCATAGTAGTAGTGCAATAGGGATTTTCCTCATAGGGTCTTAGAGCCTTTTACTAAGTGCAATGAGGGGCTAACGAGTTGTAAATCCCTCTGATTACCCTAAAACATGATGATGATGTCATCATGAGGTCAATAGGGTCTAGAAGGGGTTAGGATTTGGTTTTTACCTTGGTTAAGGTTCTTATTTGATTTTGAGAAGAAATGGAGGTCATTTGATTAAGTTGAGGAAAAGTTGCTAAAAAGATGTAAAAGTTGCATTTTGCAACTTTGCAACTTCTAAGAGTTGCTTGAGCAACATTGACAAGAAAGTTGAAATTTTATGGGGATGAGTCTTAATGGGAAAATAACCCCCCCAAACCACCTATATAAGGTGTGTCAAGACCTATGGACAAGGTGAGGATGCTAATTTTATGGATTGCATATTTTTGCAATCAGCATTTTGAAGCAATTTGCATGCAATTCCTTTGTTATTGATGACATTAGGTAGTTATAAGTTCAAGATCCATACTATAACCTATGTATTCCTTTATTTACATGTTTTCTTGATTCCTTTTGTTGGAGAATAGATTTTTTAACCATTTTGTTTTCCTTTTGTGAAATTGTTTTGGTTTTCCATCGTCACTAGTTTTGTCCAAGCAGTTGTTGAAGATGGAGTTCTAACTTACTTTCCTATCATCCATTCTATATGAACTCTTGAGAATAGTGATTACAATCCATGTATGTAATGTTTATATAAGTAAGGGCCCTCAAATGTAGAGTAATTACTTTTAAAGTATTTCCCTAGGTAGGCCTGTGGTGAGTTCGGCTAGGGAAGACCATGAGGAAATCAACATTACTTATAGAGGAGAAAATATAGAGTCCAAATTCATTTTGGAAATGGAAGAAGGAATTCTTAAAAACATTACATGAAGTGGCAAAGATCATAATAATCCTAGAACAATCCTAAAACAATCTTGATTGTTGGAGCAGTCTGTGAAGCTTTAAAAGCCTAATTTTCACCTAATTTGGGTTGGGGCAATGAATGGAAGGATGTGACCCCAAGACCCCAAAAATATTTAAGGGGATGAATTATGAATCTAAAAACCTAAGAAATATTATAGGGTTCCTTTGGAATGCATAGGAAAAAAAACCCTATTTTCTTAGAATAGGAGACCTAATAGGGCTAATAGACCTAATAGGGGAATTTGGTGAGATTGGATAAGAAACTAGAAAAGGAGTGATATCTAATACCCCTAGTTTATTTATTTTAAGTTAATTAAGACACCTCCACATCTCTATAGGGTTGGCTAAAGCATATGGAGGATTTGTGCCTTTGAAGATGGATTAAAGGCTAAAGCAAGTGAGCAAGAACACAACAAGAAGTAGAATAAGTATACCAAACTCATTGGTTGGTGGGTTGGATGAAGGAGACCAATGGATCCTAGTGAAAAAATAGTCCTCTAGGTGCTAGGGTAAGATAAAAAGACACCCTATAAGTCTTTAAGAAGACCAGGAGCACAAGCTAGTGATTGGTTCATCTAATCTTCATATCACTTTCATGCCCTACCCTAGTCTTCGAAAGTATTTTTGGAGGAAGTTGTGGCCCTTTCAAACCCTAGGTGAATTACTTTGGGGAAAATCCTACCTCTTCTCTGGAACCTTATCCCTCAAGCATTGGTTCCCCTTGGCAATGTTATCAAGGTCGATCAAACTAACAATGTTCTCCCCACAATGATGCAAAAGTTTTCATTACCATTAACCCCAGGGTAGATATTCTTGAAGAAATTTCTTTTGACACTGATGGTCATTTTTTCATGTCATATCACCTTCCTTGGAGGGTTTAGTGTTTGTTTCTTATTCAAGAAAGAAGGTCATAGAAGGAAAAACTACCCCCTTATTAAATTGAAAGATGCTCTAGTTCATAGGAAAACTAACAATAAAAAAGGCTCTAAACTATTAAACCTGACCGTCTTTCCTTAACCAATAACCAATAGTTGCAGAGAGAACTAGATGTGCTCCAAGATAAATTTGTTAATAAAAATAAGGAAGGAGAGGGTATTGTTGATCCTAAACCTCCTATCATTTGTGGACTACTAGATGTGAATACTATTAAATTTGGGCTTGATGATCCCTCAATACTACATAAATATAGAACTTTGAATGCCCAATAGTTAGCATTATTAGAATGTTAAGAATAACTGAGAGGGGGGGAGGGGTGAATCAGTTACTTAAGTTCCATAAGTATGATTTGAAAAATCAAAACATTAAAAATATCATATGCTATGTTAGTCCTATAGTAGCTCGGTCTCTACTGAGTACTAATAAACAAAATTACTAGTAGGTCCTTGTCCTATTGTAACAGACTTTGCTAAATGTAAACATGTAAATGCAAAACATCATAAAATATTCAACACAAGTTTGACACTAGGATTTTACATCAAAAGTCGATTCGGGAAAAGCCACTAGCAACATGTCACCACTTTTTCACTCTAACAAAGTGAGCTCTATTAGGAGCCAACCTTGTTGAAGGTTACAATACACACTATTAAATGTGACCTAGTTGGAGGATTTAATCACCATGTTCAAAGTGGCCTTATCAAAGGAATTCAATCATTATATTTTGATGTAGGAGCATCCTGGGTTGACATGTTATCCTTCTCATTTGTGTTCACTCTACCAGTTGTTGCCAAGTTGCAGTCATTGCTGAGTTGTAGCAGTTACCAAGTGCTAGTAATTTTGCAATATCTGTTGAGTTGAAGTTATTCCATGCCATGTTAACACTCAGGTTAGTGTGTTATCCCATCTCACTCTCTAGTGTGTGCCGAGTTCCACAATGTGTTCTGAGCTATCCTTCATGTGCCCAGTGATCCTTCACGTGCCGAGTGTTTCTATTGATGGCGAGTGTCAGCATTTTAGATGAGTTTTCTACATTTTTTATGGGAGCTAACTTGCAGTATTAATTTCAATCACAATTTTTATGATAATATATTGTCTTGGGATGTGTGTAGACCATTTTAGGGTTGGCCTTTATGTTTTGTAATGTTCTAGAATCTTTTTTAAGCCATTTTGGCAAGCATAACTAAGGTGTTTAGGCTTAGGGTTAGGCAAGGTTTTGCGAGTAAAACTTAGAGATTTTAGAGGATTGAGAAAGTCTATTGCATATGTGTTTGGAAGTGCAAATTTAAAGTTGGATCTTAGATCTGGAATGTATTTCATCTGGGTGTAACCTAGAAGGCCTTTGTGGTGTTGTTCTCTTTGTGTTTTTTCTTCCATTGTGTTACCTCTGCAAGGTTGGTTTGGATTGTTGGGTGTGCCTTTGGCCCTAGTTCTTCTTGCCCTCCTTGTGTCACATTTAGAATGTCACCTTTCTAAAGGACTGTTAAGTCCTTCAATGATTGTTAGGTCAACCTTTAATTAAAAGGATTTCAATATAAACTATTTATAATTATTATGAAGAAAACAATAGAGTTTGATCTGTATAGTTTACAACTCACTTTTGCAAGTTCAAATCACTGTTTAGCTCATGTGTTGATTCACTGATAAGTCCCCCTTGTCAACTCAACTTAAGCCTTCTGCTCAAATTCACTTATCAACTTTCAGCAGCATTTGCACAAGCATTCTTCTTCTCTCTCTCTCTCTCTCTCTCTCTCTCTCTCTCTCTCTCTCTCTCTCTCTCTCTCTCTCTCTCTCTCTCTCTCTCTCTCTCTCTCTCTCTCTCTCACTCTCTCTCTCTCTCTCACACACACACACACACACACACACACACACATGCGCGCGCGTGCACACGCACGCACACACACACGCACGCATGCACATGCGCGTGCACACACGCGCGCACGCGCACATGCATGCGCACACAAACACCTCTTCTCATTGACTCTATGCCTCCTTAAATAGGTAATTCTAGTCTTTTTTCATTTTCATGATCACCACAGATCTTAGGGGTGTACAATCTGGTTCATTAGGTTCAATGTATCTATCCATCTTCTTCTTTTCTAGAAGCTTCTCTTTGAATTCTTGCATTAGATATTATACCTAATCCTCTCCTTGAATTAAATGATCCAAATCATCAATCTTATCTTCCACATGGTTTCCATATCCCAAGAAATCAATTGAGTCAGCTAGAAATCATAATTCCTCAAATGAATTCAAAATACTTTTACTCATCCATAACTAAGTTCTAGCACTTGGTCATCACTAAATTGCTTGGTTGTTGTAGAGCTTGGCATCAATACTAGCACTCAATCGATACTAATGCTTGGTCAACACTAAATTTTCTCAACTTGTGATGTGACTCGTTTGATACTAGCATCACTTGACATTCCTTAGTCTTTTACTGTATTTCTCGATCAAGCTTTACATAAGGGATATATCTTGACTTAGCTACAAAGACTTGAACATCATCATGACACAAACAATCATTTTGTCTTATTAAATTCTAACTAATCAAATGCTTATTGTAACTTCTTCTTCATAACTCAACATTTCCTATAGGTTCTACTGTTATGAGTAACTTTTCAAATTGTCTTCATCAATAAAATAGATATGACATTTAGATTAGATAGCAACATGTCTCATTAGTAGATTTGATATCAATGACAAAACAAAAATTGTTCTAATTGTAGTTTCCAACAAGCATTATAGAGGATTAGGAAACTATCCTCTCCCGAGAATAGATTAAGTTTACCATTTGTGATGGCAATAGGCTAGAGCTAGAGAACACTAATACATTAGGGGTGGAGATTGATAAAAAAACATGTTTTCCATGCTCTGAAGGGAACTCCACTTGAAGCCTATGATGCTGACAGGTCATCAAAGGAATTTTACTCTAAGGAGGTCTCTAGTAACAACCTTATTAATTTGTAAGACACCTATGAAGGCTTTGATAGGCTCTCTAATTTTGAGGTTATTGTTATCCTTGCAAAACCTGATATGCAACCTCAGGAATCTTCCCCTTTATAGTATGGCATCATTTATCCTCCTAAAACCTCCCTTCCCAATGTTGTGGTTATTGAAAATCTGTTTGCAAGCCTTAATGATGGTAGAGATAGTATGGCTATTGATGAGCTTCCCTTCAAAGAAGGAGAAGAATACGTGTTTAAGGCAAAAAAAAAGAATAGAATCCCTAGAAAAGAGAACTTATCAAATAAAGGAGTTGTTGATAAAGAGAGAGAACTAGAGAATACTTCAAGAAAGAGAGGTAGACCCCCACGATCTACCAATATACCCAAAGAGAAACAAAATAGAGGAAGCAACTACCTAATTGCTTCAAATATTTCAAATCCTCGTATGATAACCTCCAAAATACCTTTGTATAATGGACCTAACCCTAGCATCATGGAATATTAGGGGACTTGAATCTCTAGATAGGAAATACATCACTAAGAGATTTCTAAGATCCAACAATGGGATTGATTTCCTACTACTCCAAGAAGTCAAAGTTGTAGGTTTTGGACTAGATATTGCCCTGAAATGTATATGGAGAGAAGCAACAAACTTCTCAACTTCCCATGATAGAGAAAAAGGAGGAGCCTTCATACTTATTGGTGCTAACTGGAGTAAGAATATTATCAAATGGGGAAATCATCCATGTAATAGAGCAATATGGGTCAAGCTACATTATAATGATATTCATATTCATATTACATTATAATGATCAAGAGTTTGGCATTTGTAACATCTATGCCTCCAATGATTGCAAAAGTAGGATTGACCTATGGAACTAGATTAGTGTTTTGCCTAGCATGCCATGGATTTTGGGTGAAAATTTCAACATGGTTACCATTGCCTATGATAAAATGGGAGGAAATAAGTTTGAGTGGAAAGGAAATGAGAATTTATGCTGGAGAAAAATGATTAATAAACTAAGGTTGTATGATCCATTAGAACAGAATAAAGACAACCACCAAGGAATTTTGTACACTTTGTCAAACCTACAAAATGTTGGAAAGAGAATATATAGTAGGCTTGACAAAGTCTATGTTAATAAATGCTTCCTTAGGTTTGGGGAGGGCCCTCATGACGACCCAATCATAGTTATCCCTTTCTTTATGTCTGATCAGCATCCAATTCTAACCTCTATCTCTGCAACAAGTAATACTGAGAGGAGACAACGGGAAAAGATAACTTTTTACCTAATATCACCCTTCTAGAAGATGAAGACATAGGTTCTGCTATTAATATTATTGGATGGTTTAACAATAGACTAGAACCTAGGAAGCCAACTATTGAAACTTGGAACCAAAACACTAAATCTTGGAAAACCCTATTCCAAACAGTGGGGAAAAAAGACCTTGGATAGAAGAAAAGCTAAAATAGACCTTCATAATGAAATCTTTCATGCTGAAGAGCTCTCCCAATTCTGTCATGATAGTGAGAACTACCAAAATAGAGTGGTCATTGCTAGAGATGCACTAACGAGAATGTAACATAAAAGAATTCTAGGAGTAAGAGCTAGAGCGAGGCCTAATTGGGTATCTTTGGGTGATAGGGAATCTAAGTACTTCTTTAATATGTTGAAAAATAAAGAAGTAAGGATCAAGATTGAATATATCAATGAAAGGGGTAAGGAATTCAATGAGAAGGATGATATACTTCATGCATTTGCAAAATCCTATAAAGACCTTTTTACCACAAAAGATATAGGATCCTCCATGATTGGGGCTAGGAACAAAGTTGTAGAATACATTTTGAAGAAGCTAGATAGAGCAGACATGGTGGACTTGGACAAGGAAGTGCTAGAGGCAAAAAAACTAAATATAATACAAAGTATCAGTAATGATAAGGCCCCAAGTCTAGATGACCTACCCATAGAATTCTACAAACATAATAAAGCATGGATAGGTAAATATCTTTTGAATATCTATAAAGAAGAATTTTATAGAGGATCCTTAGTGAGCCACATCAATACTAGAGTGATTAAGCTTATACCAAAAGAAGGAGACTGGTGATAAATAAAAAATTAGAGACCTATCACTCTCGTTAATGTCTCATATAAAATTCTATCTAACTTCTTGTAGTTAGAGTTGAGAACATTCTTCTTAAGATTATTAGCAACACTTAGACTAGATTTGTGAAAGACGAATACATATTAGAGAACTTAGTAACTTGTTGGAAAGCTCTGAACTAGGCAAATGACTCTAATCAACAAGCAAGTATGTTCCTCTTGGACTACGAGAAGGCATTTAATAGGATTGAATAGGGTTTCATTAAAATGATGTTGAGACAATTTGGATTTCTAGACCTTTGTTTTAATATGGTGCATACACTCTTCCAAGATGCAAATGCATGTGTTGAAATCAATAGCTAGAGATCTAGTCTATTTTTTATGACTAGGTCCATAAGGCAAGGATGCCCCCTAGCACCTGCACTATGTTTTCATTGTAGCTGATGCATTGGGATTTATTTTTAGAGTAAACTCCTTTTCTCCAAGGGTTAAAGGCATCTCCCTACCCAATGGAGATGAGATCTCAAACACACAATTTGTCAATGATACAACTATTAACTTAACTTTGGAACAAGGAAACATTAGAAACCTAAT
Organism: Cupressus sempervirens; assembly: GCA_028749045.1. Taxonomy (NCBI): domain Eukaryota; kingdom Viridiplantae; phylum Streptophyta; class Pinopsida; order Cupressales; family Cupressaceae; genus Cupressus; species Cupressus sempervirens. The sequence goes on from CM053791.1 coordinate 124,238,110, forward strand.
GAAAAACTAGATCTATTTTGTTTAGCTTTAGGAAACAAAGTATCAATTCCTAAGTCTATTATGTTAGCGTGGAAAGAAGAACCCCCAAACTAATTCAAGAAGTATGGTCTTTCCTGGGGAGGACCCCAACACATTGTGAAATATTTGGGAATTTCATTCTCTATCTGCATGAACCTGAAAGAAATGTGGCTTTGGGTGAAGAATAAATTAGAAAGTAAGTTCAATAAATGGAACACTCAATTTTTATTTCTTGTAGGGGGGATTCTAGTCTTTTAGAAGATCCTATCTTCTTACACCATCTACAATGCTTCATCCTAGATGTTTGATTAGTATCAAATTAACTACATTTAGAAACTTATACGAAACTTCTTATAGTCAAATGGGAAAGGTAAAGAAAAGTACATGTTGTGAAATGGCAATGGTGTACTATGAGTAAATCCTTAAGGGTTTGGGACCAAAAGACATTAGGCTGCAAGGCATATCCCTCATATTCAAATGGATAGCCAAGGCCATAGAAGGCAGTGAACCTTGGAAAATATTGATTAGAAATAATTTTATCAAAGGTGCTCCTTTGAAAGCCTCATATTGGAAAAACTTGAATTTATATTACCTGCTTACAAGTCCCTTCCATGTTAATACTATGAGGTCAAATGTTTTTAAATCCATCTAGAAATGTTGAGAAATTATTAAACCTCACCTTGACACTAAGAGCCCCTTAAATAGTGATGGCATGATTTTGGGTAACAACTCGATATGGTGAAACTTTATTCATGGTAATAAACTTGTAGATTTAGTGCAAGGCTTCTCTACCAAGAAATGGGATGTTGTTGGAATTAAAATGTTTAATGATATTATTGGAGATAGACTAAAAAGTTGGGAATCACTTTGTGTAGAATATAGTATTCCAGCCTCTTACAAGAGGACATATGTCATCATTGTTAATGCTTGCAAATAGTTAACCCTTCCCAGTCCTATTACCATCAAGGGTGTTAGATGTTTAGAACTCTCTTGGAAGGATGAGACTCTTCTTCCTTATACCAAAGCTAAATTTATCTATAATATCCTCTCTGCTAATTTTGATATTTGTAACCATCTAAACCTAGTTTGGAATTTGAACCTCAATCCTAAAAATTTGGAAAGTATTCTCTTGGAACTTTAGCTCAAACCTTCTGAAGCAAAATATTTTTGCTTCCTATGACACCTTTTCTTGCACAAGCTACCAATCTCTAAACCTGATGGGGAGTTGAATATCTACAACTGCTGTAGGAAAACTAAGAATCTCCACCACGTTATTTTTATCTTTCTTTTATTAGAGAAGTACAAGCCCTTTTTGGATTAATCCTTGATGAACATTTTAATATTCATAACATTAATACTGGAACAATCTTGAGAACCAACAACAATTGTAACTTATTCTAGTTAGTTCTTTCTACTAAAATTCTATGGTTGTTGTGGAAAAAATAAATGATAACATTTTTTCTGGTGCTTCGAGAAATCTTATTGAGTCTCTATGGAGACTTATATAGCATAACATTTCTATGCAAGTTACCTTGATTCTAAAGATTGAGGAAAAGAAGTTCTAGGAGCTATTACAAACCGAAGTAGACACTATGTTGAAAATGGAAGTTAGCTATGGATATATGACATAGATTAAAGGAAAAGATCAGTCTACCTTTGGGAAAGCCTCGAAGTCTGCTAAAGCAATTTTTCAATCTATCAGGAGACCACTAGTTGTTGTTGTTCCTATTTCTATGCTTTCGTCAGGGAAGACCACAATTACTCACCCTAGACCTATGGGATGGACCATAGTGGTATCCAGGGATGCCATAGTGAACTAAATAATACACTTTAATGCTATGTTAATACTTTTTATATCAAACTTTACCTTATTTTGGTGGCCTCATTTATGAGCCAGATGTAAACTCTCGATGATGTGTAGTTAGATACCTTGGAAAAAGCATGATATAAATAGATAATAGTTGTAGTTTTGTAATTTTGATATCTTATACTTAATAGAAAATATATATAAATATTTGTAATTTAATATATATATATAAAGTAAAATAGATGAGATTTATATTTATGAAAATAAAAATATTGAGAAATTTTTATTTAATTTTTAATATAAAAAATAATCTTAAATTTAGTATATAAAATTTTAAAGATATTATTATAAATTTTTAAAAGATATTATCATTGTATTTATTCTTTTCTCTTTTATTCATTTATGGATATTATTATTTTTTAATTAATAAAGAAGAAAAATTGTAATGATTATTTTAATTAATAAAAAATAGATTAAAAAATTATAATTTTGTCTCAATTACGAGAAGAATAATTAAATTAAAGAAGAAATAAACTTGTTATACAACTATTTACCTATTATATTATTTTAATTAATTAAAAATAAATATCAAATATATTTTTGTCTTTATTTCTAGAAGAACAAATAAAAAATAAACTTGTTATACTATCATTTACCATATTACTCAATATCATTTTTAGAAATTTGTATGTAGATTATTCAATTAATTAAATATATGATATTTTTTATGAAAACAAAAAATATTAGAAAATATTTATTTAATTTTTAATATAAAAATTAATTTGAACTTTAGTATATAGAGTTTTTAAAATTAATTAAATAGATTATAGTTTTTTTTTAATGAAAATAAAAATATTGAGAAACTATTTATTTAATTTTTAATGTAAAAAGTAATCTTAAATTTAGTATATAATTTTTTGATGATATTATTATAATTTTTAAAAAAAGGTGAAGATGTTATCATTACATTTATCGAGTAGACTAAGTACTGTTTAAGTTGAATTTTTTTCCTTTTTATTAATCAAATTGAAATTAAAATAAACAATAATATTGTATGAAATAATACCACAATAGATAAAATTAATTGTATAATATCTAAAACCATTTTTTTTTAGTAAAAAAAGTAAGTTTACTTATGGCTCCTATCCTCTTGTTTGTCTCCTGCACTAGGGTTTCTCCTGCGCTTCATTTGCTAAAACATGGCGGTAGTTTCTAGCCAACTGGGCGTGTAGTACAGGGCCAAAGGAAGGTGATGGGTTTCATAGAGGGTGATCATGTTTGATCAGAGGTGATTTTGGTGGAGAATGTTGGAAGTAGTGTTCCAAATGATGCTATGGTTAATATAATGTAGAATCGGGAGTTCAAAGGTTTTCTACAAGGTGGTTCTTCAAAGGATCAGAGGATTGATTTAAGGCTGAGAGTACTCACATAAAATTATCTAAAGGGTAGAGAAAACAAGGTTGTGAAGGATAGTGATGACAGGGCTCTCATGAAAGGGCAAGTGATCCAAGGCATTACAAAGCAACATGCAGTCAATAATGCTTAGGAAGGGCACCTTTAGATCTAATGAAAATGATATGTCTAAAATGGGCTGCAACAAGGAGCCATCCTTTGTGATTGGGGATAAAGACAATTTAAAGTTTGGTGTTGTGGAGGCCAAAACGGTGGAATTGGCTGATGATATAGATTAAGAGGTAGATGGGAATGTTGAGGTCTTCTCAAACTAGATTTGGTGGGAAGATTTCAAGGTATGTGGCCAAGCTTGGGAGATCTCCACAAATGGATATTAGAGCACTAGGAACCATTATTGAAGGGGTATGTTCAACTTCACCCTTATGCAAAAGGTTCTTTCATTTCTATTTTTGAGCAAGCTATTGACCAAAAAAAGATTTTGCGTGAAGGCTTCTAGAGTTGGGGGAACAAGCATCTCTTGATGCTCAAACCATGGCATCCAAAATTTCTCCCTGAATGAGAAACTTTCAACAAGATACCACTTTGGGTAAGACTCCCAAATTTGCCTTTACATTTTTTGTTTGATTCTTGTTTGGAAGCTATTGGGGATTCTTTAGTGAATTTTTCACTAGTTGACGAGGAATTATCCAACCTTCTACATTCTACTTATGCAAAGATATTAGTGGAGATGAAAATTGAGGAAGGTCTTCTGATATAAATTAATATGAAAAATTCAAAAGGAAGTTCGACACAATTATTGGTTTTTGAGGGTGTGCCCTTTTGTTGCTGATGATATTTTTAGATTAGACATTTGGCAACTAAATGTGCGAAGATGAAGCCTCATGGTGGAAAGATGCTTCACACCACCATTACACTGTGGAAAAAAAAGGTGCACACCACAAGATTTTTTCTCAAGTGGTAAGTGGGGAATTGCTTCCCCAACAGGAGATGTAGATAATTTAGCTACATTGGAAGAGGTTCCAGGAAAGATGATGACTTTTGAACTAAATAAGATTATAGCTACGCCTGATGGAAGGGATAAAAATAGGAGGGTTAATGATAAGGAGGTGAATGATGCTCAACAAAGTGATAGGGATCTGAATGATGGGAGGGTGGAAGAAGGTAACACCATGAAGACAAGATGAAGCTGCAAAGGTGGAGATGGGTTGGGTGACTATGAAGGGCAAAAAGTCAAATAAAAAACCACAACCTTCATTTGATATGACCCTACGATCACAAAAGAAGGGGAATGTTTAATGTTGGTCTTGATTGTTATTCTGGGTTTGGTCTATTTGGTTGTCATATTATGTGATCCCCCCATTTTTTTCTTAGATGTTGATCTTGTTGTAGTTCCAGTGTTCTTATGCTATCATGGGAGTGGTCCCCTTTGTTTCCCACACTGGACCCGACCAAGCTTATTCTGGGCTCTTTAATAAATCAATCTATTACCAATAAAATAAAATAAAACAAACTTATATTTTTTTAGGTAAAAAAAATATCAAAGAAAGTATTTAAATTTCAAAAACTTATAATTGTAAAAAAAAACTCGTTATAATTAAATTAATACCCTTAATAAAAAATAAATTATGGTAATATTTGAAAAACTTTACATACTAAATTTAAGATTACTTTTTATAATTACAATTAAATAAATAGTTTCTCAATATTTTATTTTCAAAAAAAAATTATCATGTATTTAATTATTTTAAACAAACTTTGTACACTAAAATTAAGATTACTTTTTATATTAAAAATTAAATAAAGTTTTTCTCAATATAAATTATTTCTTTTTTCTCTATTTTTTAATAAATAAAATAATAAATATAAAGTATCCTTTTTATTAAATATAAATATCAAATAATAATAATAATAATAAGATATCTAAATCTTTTGAATGCTAAATAAAATAGACTTGTATTAAATAAAACATATTTGTATTAATTGAAAGAATGAACTTTTGATTTTAATTTTGGCATTAATTTTTTATAATTAATATAATTAGCATAAATTATCTATTTCATTAAATGAAAATACCAAAATTAGAATAAATAATATAAGATTTGTAGGCAAGAGCCTACAACGCAACAATAAATTGTGAGCCTCTCATCGAGGAGGTCTTAGGTTAGAATTCACTCAAAATTAATACATAATAATAAGTAATCTTTAACAATAATAAATGAATAATAAATAATCTAGGTTTTGGTCAATTACCTAACAAATAATAGTAATAATATAAAATTCACAAATCTCAAAAAATAATAAATAAAATAAGAATTTGATTCTTTTTTAATATTTTTAATTTGACTAAAAACTATGCATAAATCTTCTCATGTGTTGAACTTCTGCCTATAAATATAGGGTCATAGTATTTCAAAGAAACACACATTTGAGAAGACTCACACACTTAAAGGTATTTTACATATTCGTATGAATGAAGTCCAAATTAGATTTTTAATTGCCAATATTTTGGCACTTGTCTATTTTGTATAGTGTTGAGTATCAATTGTTCATTTAATATACTGATTACTGTCTTTCTTCACTTTTCTATAGCAAGGGTTTGTATTTATTATTTCAAAGTAGAGGAGGCACATACATCAAGAGGTATTTCTTTGTCATTCAATCTTTTGAAAAAATATTTATTTTGTCGTTATCATTTCAATGATGTCCTTTATGTGTTATGGAATATTTATGTGTTTATTATCTAGTGCTCTTAAATTTTAGTTTATTCAACTCTTATTTTGTGTAATTATTTTGATATTGTACTATTTTCAATTAAGTCCTTCAATATTTTGTTGATGTAAAAATAGTATTTGGAATTCCTTAATTGGTATACTTAGGCTAGGCAACCCCTATTTCCAAAGTATAATGTACATTTGTTAATTTATCCATTATCTTTTACTTTCAAGTTATGAAAAATCATCAACTACCTCAGTCAATTATAAATATTTCAAGTGATGACTTTGATAAGGATGTCCCAACACTGACTAAAATGTCAACATCTGTGAATCAAAGGAGAAATGACCAAAACAATATTATAAAATTTTCAAACAATCTTCTAGCAACTTGTGTTGAGATATGTGACAATATCATTCAAATAAGTGAGAATGAAAGTGGGGGACATTGCAAATGCTGACCCAACGCTTCAATTAGAATAGGAATAGGAAATTATATTTCTTTCTAATTCTTAGTCTGGTGCGTGGAATTAGAATATGGAATAGGAATGTATATTCCTATTTTGACCCTAACGTGAGCATTTGTCCATTCTAGAAAATACCTGTTATTAGATTTTTTATTCATATTGTCAATCTAGATTTTCCAAAATTAATACTTTTCTCAATTTTGATCTTTTTCTTTTTGTATTATGTTCACGGGAAAAGATATTTCCCTATATTTAGGTCTTTTTGAAGAAATGGTGGACACTACTTGTCGCCCTCTATTATTTTATTTTACTTGTCCACTAGATCTTTTCCTTTCCTTGTTAGAATTTTCATTCTAAGTTCTATCAATTGCCATCATCCAAATGGTACCTTTTCTTATGGACAAGAAATCAAGAGACAAAAAAGTTAGCAGTAGTCTATGAAGACTCTCTAAATTTTCACTATTCTTCTCTTCCTTGTGCAATTCTATTAGATGTATCGACAAGAAAAAAAAAAAGTTCTAACTCTCTGAGAAAGAGCAATCTTTACTGAACAAAAATCACCATTTCTCACTTGAAGTTCTCATATTTGCAATTCAAAATCTTTGATATCTTTTGGTCATTATGATCAGGATGGTATGCTACTATGGATTTTCTAATATCCCCTTTCACCTTTTCCTTGGTTCCAATGTTATCCATCACTTGCTTTTTGGGATTTGGATGACTATGCTCCTTGTAAATGAAATCAAGAAAGACTACACTTTTTTCACCTTCATGCTAAATAGCACTAATTGGTTCTTTAAGCCCTTTTGAATTTTCTTCCTGTATTCTCTTATATTCTTCCTTCTATTCCTCAACTCTCCTCCTCTAGTGCTCATCAACCTTGTGCATTAAGTATTTGTACCACTCCAACTCTTTTATACAAGGGCTCATAATAGCCAAGGCCAAGGCAATTTTGACACTCTCGTAATGGGAAGGATGGGCCCGCTTGTCCAATTTCAAGACATTTGAGTACACTTTCCCAATACAATTTAATGCTCTCTTAGAAAGAAGTCAAGATAGATCAATTCTAGTGATTCGACTAGTTCAGTTGCAAAGGATATAAATTACCTAAGCACTCATGTTTTAATTTGCAAATTCATAGAAATTTGTGTGTCTTTCCCCTTCCTAGAGTCATAGGTACATTGTACCTAGAACCCTAAAGGGGATTTGGAGATTATAGTATCGATTAATGGTTAGTTCATAGTGGTTTTCTCTTATCTAGAAGACCATAATTGATCATCTCAAAGTGGTCCTTACTTTCACAATCAAGTGGGTCTATTCATCAAGCCATGACACAATAGATTTATTAGGATTGAAGAGCTCCCATATAGGTTCTCTATATGGGTAATAATTCCTTGTCTTCCAATATATTTTTGGCAAAAGGATATCTTACATATGATAGTGTTATAATTAGGAAAGCTATTGGTACTTAAGTTTATACATCAGATAAAAAGGTGACTTCTTGTGCCCATATCTATTTTGAACTTAATTTGAATAAACCATTGCCAAAAATAAAGGAAATCTAGGTTGTTTGGTCTTCACGGGTGCAATAACTTGATAGTGAAGCTCTACCTTATTTAGAGTTGATTATATAGGGACCCCTTCAATAGAGGTTTTGTCTAATTTAATTGCTCAAATTGAGCCAATGATGTATATAGGAAAGACACAAGTGATAGAAGAAGAAAGGGATAAAGAAGAATTTACTATAGTAAAAACTCAAAATAGGAATAGAGGGTTGAAGAGAAAACTCAAGGATAAGCATTATGATTGTATATTTAACTACTTTGACACCATATGATATTTTAATCAACAATAAATGAAACTAGAATATATGTACACCAATAATGAGTTAGGCATTTAAAATAAATAGAGGTTTGGGTAGTTGTGAATCAAATCAATATACAAGGGGAGGACATGGTGACACAATAGTAAATTTATCTACTTATGGGTGATCCATGTGATTTGGATCTATCTAGAACTAAAAAAACACTTAAGGATATTTTTTCAGCTATTATAGGTCCACTCCTAAAGAAGATGTCACTAATACAAGGATTAGGACTAGAACACAATCCGTTCTTGGTTTTCAATAAAAGAATGGTATGACAAGGGCTAATGAGACTAGAAGAAATAAATATCAAGAGAAAATTAAATTCATATAAGAGAATTTAGTGAAATCATAGGTTGTTAAGACCATTACTTCTTACTTTTACAACTCTCAAAAAAGATAGTTTTATTATGATTTCAAAGGGATTGAACAAGTAAGAGGCGACTATGGAATTTTTTGGAGTATATTTTCTAGATGTTATATATATTTAGGAATATTTTGAAATACATAAGTAGCATTGATCTCAAGCTTTGGTGGAGGGACAATTTTCTTAGAATTGGTGACCAAATAAATTCTAAAGGGGTGATTTTCCTATGGGATATGCACAAGCTCTTTCCTTGTAGGCATATTTCTAAGAAGTGTTCCCTTTTAATGATCACTTCTAGTTTTGATACTAGGGAACTGCTCACTGACTAATTTTTATTCTCCAACTACCTTTATTTGAAAGACTATATTGTGGAATCACATTAGATATGTGAGATCATTATATTCTCTCCACCCTTGTCGTTTGGTAGGATATTTTAATGAAACCACTATTACAAAGTCTGAAAAGGGAAATAATTATAAGGCTTGAATCACCCTTGGATTTTCTTAAAGAGGATATCCTCTTTATATGCATTTTTGTCAAGATTAAGATAGGAATGGTGATTTCACTTGGTGCAATAGGAGGTCTAGAGAAGTTTCTATTTCTAAGAGATTAGATCTATTTTCACTCTCAAGATTCTGGGTTGGGAATAGAAGAAATATTAGCTATGAGATTTGAGTTAGAGATGTTATGATCATTTTCTCATTAAGGTCATTAGTTTTTGTGAATATCGTTGCAAATGTAGCCGCACTACCATGTTTGGTATGTGTTTTCCAAATAATAGTGACCTCATATTGAGAATAAGGTATGAAGAGACATGTCCCCACATGAGACATGTCTATTCATTAATTAGATAATGAATATAATAAAAAAATTAATCATAGTTATATATACATACATACATACATGCATGCATACATACATATAGGTATATGTATATACATATGCATATGCATATACATATACATAAACATAAACATATGTACACATAGACACAAGCATGTGCGCACGTGTACTTATAGATACACATACACATAGACATAGACATATGCATATGCATATACATATCTCATACATATTTCTCTCATATAATAATTAACTCATATCTCATATATATAAATTACATCTCATATATAATTATATATGGGTTTATTCGATTGAAGGTACTAAACATCAACACTCCCTCTTAGTCAGGGAGGATAATCACATGTCATATATTACACCATTGGTAATATTAGGAATGACAAATTTTGAGGACATCTTTGATCAAAAGATATGCACCATTTTGATATCACATGTGATATCATGAGTATTGGGCTCTAGAATATTAACAAATAATATTCACCAAAAACTTTGAATAATGGTCTGTAGAATATTCAACACATGAAATTCACCATTTTGATATCACATTTGATATCATGACTATTGGCCTCTAGAATATCAACATATGATATTCACAAAATATTCTGAGTAATGGCTTGCAAAATATCAACACGTGATACTCACCAAGTACCAATCATATATCTATAAAAAGAACTCATAGACCATCAAGTGAATGACATCTAACACTTAGTTTTTGATTTACAAGATATAGTCCATCATGACATGTTTCAATATGTACATAAAATACATATCATGACTTAATATATTGTAAGATCATCACCTTCTAATAACTTTTGCAAATAAAAGTGATAATCATTTGGAAGTCGACATTTCCTCATGATGTACACAATGGGTAGGCCCATTAAAATCATGAACTCACACACATAGTACCAAAAGTTTACTTGGAGTCAAAATCCCTCTCATTCATATATGATCAAAATATTCAAAAATCAACTAAAACATATCCTCTATCCTCTCCTTGAGATGGATGTATCAGACTCCCTCTGAACATTAATCCTTTGAGCTCCTTCACCTTTGAAGAAGTGTCAAACTCCCTTTGAATCTGATATCAATAAGGGTTAACCTTAGTCAACCCCCTAATTTGGTGATTTTCACCACCACAAATAGTTGTTACAAGTAATGCAATAAATTTAATACTTTTTAATCTAGAGTATAGAGCTAGAATACAAAGAGATATGTAATATAATGTAAAAATATCAAGATTTGACTCCCTAGGCTAAAACCCTAAAATGTAAATACAATCAATGTATGCTTGAGTACATGCCAATGTATAAATATGAAGAGAAAAAGCATAGATCTGAAAATAAAATAGAAAACATACCAATACTCCAAGGGCTAAATTAGTGCGTACATCTTCACAATATGTTTGCAACTCTATGATGTCTTGAATATTTGTTTGAAATTTGTTGGAATACTTAGTTGAAGACATTGAGCTCCTCTTTTCTTGAATCGATGAATAAAAAATACTTTGGTATTCACACTGAAATTTCTCTTATGCCAATTTGGGATGTGAATCAATTTTTTCTTTATCCCACACACAATGTTGTTCACGCTTATATTGCCAAATGAAGCCAAAGACAATGCTTTATAGTGATCTAGAGATGGAACCCTATAGGAGCCAACTAAATTGAGTGGGAAAATCCCAAAATTTTAAATAGGTCCAATTTTTTCAACTTTGGGACCAAATCTAAGGGATGACCTCATCCTTAACCCCAAGTAGTGAAAAGGGTCATCCTCCTTGGGTGATTCTAGGTATGCAATCCCATCAAGATCTCAAATGCATAGTTTTTATCTAGTTTTAATGAACAAATAAATGGGAAATAGTGATTTAAGTTTGAAATCAATGTTAGCATGATAAAGGAGAGAAAGACCCATAGGACCTACCTTTATTTTTGCACACAAATAAAATGGAAATCACTTGGAAGATATATGTTACATCCTACCTCAAATTCACTTAGGAAAGAAAGAGGGATACTAGATAAGTATGTGCAAAGTGCAATTGTGTAATAAAATCATATTAAATAATATATCACTAGTCACTAAATTAAAGTGTTTCCAATTTGGATGGTACATTTAGCCCCTGCTTTAGTGTTGTATGTCAATATGTGCATATTCAAGCTGAAAAAAGAAGAATATTAGTAAAAGGGGAAAAAAATTATATCAAAGCCTATGACACATAGATCCTACAAGAAATAGTTAGTACATGTATCCTAAAAAACCACATGTTAATGAAAAAAAAAAAATCATCTAGGACTTACTAAGGGCCTTGTTTTATGTTTGTAGGTAGCTTTATACCTCCTTGTTTTGGTTTACTAATTTAGGAAGGTAAAACAAGGAATCATGTTTACCTCAATAAACTACAATGTAAAGTGATGAAAATTGGCCTTTTAAAATATTCAAGATGAGGTCAAAACGTTTCAAAATCCATAAGAAAAGGTAGATCTCTAAATCACAATTCTAATACTTTTGATATCATGCAAGTAGGACCTGCCTAACTCAAGTTATGATGGAATGAATGATTAAAAATATTTTTTCTTGCAAATGAAAGTTACAATTTATTCAAAAGGTAACCTAACTTGAAGTGAATAAAGGAGAATTAAATTTAGAAATCTGATTTGCAAACTTTTACCTTTTGAGTTAGTTTTAAAGGAGAGAAAAATAGGAGAAGAAGACATTGAGGAGAGATTTTGTATAACTAATGGGGATAGAGGTCCCATGGAGGAGAGTAGAGGGAGGAACACAACTAAGAAAGGTATTCCTTAATTCTTGTACCCGTGTTTTTAATATCTCAGTATATTTCCACCACCAACGAAAAATTTGACACAACTCCCTTTTGTTGGATGAAAACCTTCAAATTATCCCACTCAACTAGAGCCTCATTTCTTTGTATTTCCTTTTTTATCCTAATGGGCTGACGTAAAAGTGGGACTAGTTTATGCATCTCCTCTTTATATGATTTCTAATTGCCTTGCCATTAAACCCAACATTGGATATTTCCCACTCCAAAAAAGAGTTAATCCCAAACAAAAAAACTCCACAACAACTCACATCACCCATTAAGTTGTACTCACATTCTCTAGTAATTCTAATCCCCAAGATAATACTAGAGAGATGATATCCATTGTAATTTTTTAACAATAGTTAACATCAATTAAAACATCTCCTAAAACTCCATACATATTTTGCACAAAATCCATGTCCCTGAAAATGAAGAGACCCTTTAATCACTTAGTGGAGATAGGCCCAAAAAAAATTTGCTTGATGTGTCATCAGTAATAGAGTGAAATTGGCCTCCATCATTGTCACTTGTATCATTCACCAACACAATTCAATTGCACAAAATAATCTGTATACATTTCTCTTTAAAAAAAAATCACAATCCCCATCCCATCACACTTATCTCTTTGCGAAGGAATAAATTAAAATCTAACTATTGGTATTGGTGTTAATCATCCAAGATGAAAGCACAAAAGTCCTCACTTTAAAAATCCATGACATCACAAAATTATGCTAAAGTTCATTTTGATAACAAATCTATCACCTCATTCCTTGATCTTTGCACATGGGTAAGTTGATAGTCATTGAAGGTGAAAATTTCATGTTTAATAACATCGATGTAATTTTGTAAATAACTTTAATCCTAAAATAATAACATGAAATTTGTAAATGCTCAATTCTATGTCAATCCACCTCTAGTAAAAGGATTCTTGCCTAAGTATGACCTATTGATGACATTCATTTATAAGGCTCCCCTTGTTATAAATGTTTAGAATAACTAAGAGGGGGAGAGAGAGGTGAATCAACTACTCAAGGTCCTTAAGTACCATTTGAACTTTTAAACATAAAGATCTTACTGTTCTTCTTATCATGTTGTTGCTCGGTCTCTACTATTACTCGGTCTCTACTGTAAACAAAATGTACTAATCCAAATATAACATGCTTTGTTGAATGTAAAATGTAAAACATATAAAGCATTCAACACATATTTGATACTAGGATTTTTACGTGGAAATACAATTTGAGAAAAACCACCAACAACATGTCACCAATTTTTCATTCTTTCGAAGTGAGCTCTGTTAGGAGCCAACCCTATTAAAAGTTACAATACATAGTGTTACATGTGACTTGGTTAGAGGATTTAATCACCCTGTTAAAAAGGTTTGAAAGGAGAGATTTTGCATGTTTTGTAGGACATAAGAAATTGAAATAGAATGATATTTAACCTTTGAATGCACAACATACGACAACATTCAAACATAATATGATGTCATCTTGAAAGAAGACAACATGCATAGCTCATTTCAAGTTGACAAGATCAAAATAAGTACTAGATTTTTGGTTAAAATACATAGCACAAGATTGGAAATGAAAAGGAATATATGAATTGCTTGGTCAAAGAGACATCATTAAAAACATGCATTCATTCTAGATAAAAAAATTTTTTTATTATTTTATTTTTATTTTTTAAATGTGCCCTCCTTGAATTTGTATTTTTTTTAAAGTATAGCCACATCATATTTGCCAATGTCATCTTCCTTGATGGGGCACATTCCTCATAGAGACTACCACTAGCACTTCCACAAATATGAGGTGCAATAGTTACACTACTAGAAATACATATCTTGTTATATATACTAAGAAATTGAAGGGAGAGAAAATCAATTGTATTTCCCCTTATTATCATTCACCTCCTTCTCCAGCTTCCCCTTTCTCCTTACTCCTTTTTGCCTTTCTAGTTTTTTCTTTTCTTCTTCATCTTCTCCATTTTCTCTCTCTCTTATTCTTCTTCTCCTCTTTCTCCATTCTATTCTCTTCATTTAGTTACACCACTCCTTTTAATTTGTTCTTCCTTTTCTTTTCCTTCTTATTCTCTTTTTGCCAATGTCATAGGCCTGCGAGGGAGTAGTTGGAATTTCAAACAATGTCAAGCCAATGTGGTTGCACAACTAGAAGGTATGTGGGCATTGGGAAACACCACTCAAATCTTTGCTATGAGATCATGCTCGAGAGAGGTGAGTGGGTAGACGATGTTGTTGATGTAGGCGAGTCTTTCAAGCCACTTGAGACAGCCTGCTCCAAATCCATACCAAAGAGGGAAACTTCCACTGAACATGATTTCAACTAAACCCTTGAATGTCAGTCCTTCACAAGCTTAATGCTTTTGTTCTACTATTTACTTGTCTTGGTTGATCGATACAAAGGGCAGATCATTGTGTCATCGAATGTGTAGATTGTCATGCCCCTTGCTCGATCATAGTTCATCACCAAACTCAAAATTGAAATATAAATTTATTGTCCAGATGTCAAATACAATTAGATTTCACTTGGGATACCTTGTCCATGTGTTCTTCTAGGTGATTAGCATGGACTCCATCCATGCTACTCTGTAGAAATCATCATTGGATAAATCCTCAACCTCTTTAACCAATTCGATCTTTCTCTTGAAAGACATTATCATTTCTTGTGCTTCTTCAACAATAGCTCCATCCTCTTTGAATAGCTGAGCATCGATGCACATTGTATCAGTTAGTTAATGCATCCAATTCAGGAAGCATCCTGAGGGATTCTTCATGTCCCTTCTTGATGATCAAACTTCTCCATTCAATATTTTGCTTCAAAACAAAGAGGATATTGTTGTTGAAGCCATTTACCTCTTCTTAGCTAAGAATTTCACGATTCCATATCTTTGTACATCTCTTATTGGAGTAACCACTAGAATCCACTTGATTTATTTTCTTTTCTTGAGTAGCTATTTTTGTTTCCAGTTATTGGCTCACTTCTAGGGAATCTTTATAGACTTTTCCAAGGCTCAATATATGATTAGTTCCTTCTTGAATGAGGGAGTCCAATCACCTTTTATGGGTTTTTGCAATTACCTTATTCCTGTGGATTTTGTCCAATAAATGTTCATTGGTTGGGAATTTTAGATCAAATGATGAATGCAACTGCGCCAAAGGAAGGGGACTGGGACATTGAAGCGTGTATGAATATATTTTGACATTTTCCTTAGGGCCCGTTTGGTTGTAGGAATAGGAATAACTATTCTAGAATACGTATTCAGAGTAGAAAATGGGGCTACATATTCCTATTCTCTGTTTGGTTCAACCAATATTTGATGGGGAATTCGTGGACCCCAAAATTTATATTTTCTAAAATACATAAAAGTGGAATAAGAATACATATTCCAATAACACCTATTTGGGCAGAATTGCAAAATCTCATTTTTGGGCCAAAATTGGAATACGTATTCCTATTTTACTTTGTATTCCAATTCTAATTTGGTGCATCCAAATAAAGAATTCAAAATTTTAAGAATTTACATATGCTTGTTCTGCTTGGATTCCCGTTGCCAAACAGGCCCTTATTGATTGTTTCAACTCTTTTTTATCTTTCTCATCCTTCCAATTTGTGTGACCATTATTTATGTAGGGAAGTTTATTTTGTAAAATAAAATTGTAATGAAATCGATGTTTGCAGGATATAACAAAGTTAATATGCATTGGAAGTGTATTACAATAGATCAAGCCAATAAATTTCAAGCACTAAAATGTCCTCGACTTATGATTCTAAGATGACAAAAAAAAATTGATGTAAACACATAATAAATGAACATAACATTCACACGAGAATATATAGGAAGGAAGAACAAGGGAATTAAAATGTCAACCTTAGTCTAAATCATCTCTGTCTCTCTATGGAAAAATGGAAAGTATGGAACCCAACTGAAAGGATTGTCATCTATACAAAACACACACACATAATAAACAATAGAGGAAAAATTAAACAAAAGAAAAATTGAATCACCCTCTGCTCATTACATTGCACAAGCATGTAAGAGAGAATCAAACACCTAAATCTTCTTAAGAAATATAGCAAATGCACCATTGGATAAATGGAAAGTAAAGTAGATGACAAGAACTTCAAACATTTTAGTAGTAAGCTAGAAATTAGGAATATGAGTAAAGCCATAGTAAAACTAGAAATAAAATATACTTCACAATCTAACACTTTTAGGCACACACTTTCACACATAATTTGCATAAATAATATGCAAATACCTATAGATGAATTTAATGTTATAAAATATGGGGATTACTAAATAAAAATTCTTAACTTTTTAACTAGATTTATTGAACATAACTTTTTTTCATCAAGACATTAAATCTGAATTTGCATAGTAAGGAATGACCTGGAAGAAGGGAAAATCCCCACCTAATCAACTGAGAATGTTAGTATTAATGGAATCAAACCAAATAAAATGCAAATTATCTTAGATATATTCATTTCCACTACTAACGATTTGCACTCTTCTAATAGTGGAATTTTTTCCCCAACACTTTCAGATATTCCTCACTCTTCAAAATTATACATTAATAATTTGGTAACACTTGCCTCCTAATAAAAGTAATATCATGATACATAAAGATTTAAAAACATCAACAATTCAAATTTAGAGATTTAAGGATTTCATTTAGATTTTTTGTAATAAATGTACAAGAAAGTCAAATAGTATATATTTCATTCAAGAAACTAATATTATATGTTATTTGATGTGATGCAATGAATTGGGTAGATTAAAAAACATATTTGTTAAAAGAAGAATATATTTTTTTGTATCGAGTATTTGCTATATGGATCAAGAAGAATACGAGGAAATGATTTAGTATGATTATTTAAAATAAGAAATAAATATAGACTATCATTTTTTTCTCATTTTTAAAATTCATTATAATAATTGATGCAACTAATATCCCCCCCCAAAAAAAAAACCTAAAATTATTTATACATATAAAAGAGATCAAATCAAAATAAATTAGGTGAAATTATATAATACACCTCACAAAAGAATTAAGTTTTTCTCCACAGAATAACATTTGTAGAAAAATAGGCTTACTACATTAAATAATTCAACTCAACTAAGGAACATGGTGAGAAAGCTTATATAGGGTCTACTATTAAAGGCAAGGCAAAGTTGTTAGTGACACAATTACAAACAAGGTCTCATCACCTGAGATGCTAGGCAAGCAGATGGAAGAGACTCGAAAAGGTTTGAAAGGAGAGTTTTGCATGTTTTGTATAACATAAGCAATTGAAAAAGAATGATACTTAATCTTTGAATGCACAACATACAACAATATCCAAACATACTATGATGTCATCTTGAAAGAAGAGAACATGCATAACTCATTTCAAGTTGACAAGATCAACCTAAGTACTAGATTTTTGGTTAAAATACATAGCACAAGATTGAAAATGAAAAGGAATATAGGAATTGCTTGGTCTCATAGACATCATTAAAAGCATGCATTCAGATAAAAAAAATATTATTATTTTATTTTTATTTTTTAAATGTGCCCTCCTTGAATTTGTATTTTTTTTAAAGTATAGCCACATCATATTTGCCAATGTCATCGTCCTCGATGGGGTGCATTCCTCATAGAGACTACCACTAGCACTTGCACCAACATGAGGTGCAATAGTTACACCGATAGAAAGACATATCATGGTTTATATACTAAGAAAGTGAAGGAAGAGAAAATCAATTGTATTTCCCCTTATTCTCATTCACCTCCTTCTCCAGCTTCCCCTTTCTCCTTACTCCTTTTTGCCTTTATAGTTTTGTCTTTTCTTCTTCATCTTCTCCATTCCCTCTCTCTCTTCTTCTTCTTCTCCTCTCTCTCCATTCTATTCTCTTCATTTACTTGCACCACTCCTTTTAATTTCTTCTTCTTTTTCGTTTCCTTCTTATTCTCTTTTTGCCTTTTCTTTTTTTTCATCTACTTCATCTTCCCCTTATCCTTCTTCCTCTTGACCTTCTCCTCTGCCACCTTCTCCTTCCCTTTCTTCCTCATCTTTTCCTCATTTTTCTACTTCTCGATCTTCCCATTCTTCTTCTTCTCCCTCTTCTCTTTCCTCCTCCTCCTCCTTCTCTATATTCTCCTTCTCCTTGCTTCTTTTTTTGCTCTTTTTCTTTTTCTTTTTTCTTCTTGTACTACTTTTTCTTCATATTCCATTTCTTCTTCTCCTTTTTCTTATTCTACTTCTCTTTCATCTTCTTCTCCTTTTTCTTATTCTACTTCTCTTTCATCTTCTTCTCTATTTTATTGTCCCACTTTTTCTTCATCTCCTTCTTCGTCTTCTTTCATTGTTCTTTGGAAGAGAGAGTGCCCTAGAGTATTTTTTTTCAAATTTGTCCTTTAGCTTCTTCTTCTCCTTCTTTTATTGTGCAGATGGAGTGTCCTATATATATATTTCCAATAACTTAATTGACGACGTTTAAAATCAATTTTATTATTTTCTCAAAATAAAATGTAAACTATTAAGTTTTTTCTTGATTACGTCCCATCCATCCCTTTAATGATTTCATTATGGTGTCACATGTCAGCATATTTTATTTCTTTATTTTTTATTTTTGAAAATAAAATTGTCAAGATTTTTAAATAATTTTCAAATATATAAAATAGTCAGATAATAAAATAAAATTAGTATACCTTTTTATTGAGAAAAATCTATCTAAAACATTTCTAGAAATATCATTGTAGAATTGTGTTAGTTTCATTGTTTGCTTATTTATACTATTATTCTATTTTATTTAAAAAATTATTATATAATCTAATAAATAAAGAAGTAAAGAATGAGATATTAATCAATATATTTGAACTAATGATCATTTTAAATATTTTTTTTTTAATCACAAATCTTTAATCATTGAAATTTAAAAATAATAATAATTTGAAATGGTTTACTTAAAATTTATTTTATTCCTAGTTTACTTATTTACTTAAAAGTGATTTTGCTTAAAAAAAAATTATTAACAAGTATTTTATTGTTCTCCAAGTAAATTCCCATCGAATGCCCATCCTAATAATGTTGCAAAATTAAGGAATGATAAAGTTTAGTTATAGTAAAAAAAATTATTCATCATAATTTCCCTCAAAAGTATGCATTTTAATATTGATTCTTTCATGCTCTACTAAAAAAATAACAAGAGACACTATGTGTCATAAGGGGCATATTGTAAAGTGTGATGAAGTAGAGATGAAGAGATAGAATGGAGAGGAGGAGCAACATAAATAGTTGCTAGGAGAGAGAGGGGGTGAAGAATCTTGAGATAAGAGAAAAATAAAGTAGAAGATTTAGATATAGAATGAATAAAATACTTAAGAATTGGTGGACATGTAGGCATTGTTAATATTTTTAAAGTATTATATTATAAATTAATTATAGTAATTTAGTGTTTCATTTAATTTTTGATGGCACGTGTAATTTTTTAATCTAAAAGTGATTAAATAAAATTGTACAATTATATAAAGTAATCTTGAACAATATAATAATCTTTAAATATCTTATAGAGAAGAGCTTATAGAACAATGGTAACTTGGGTTCGAGTCTACTTGACCTTGATCCCTTACCCATCAATGTTTTTCATATGTTTGAACATTGTTATTTTAAATAACTAATAAAGAATCCTAGATTAATTTTTATCATTTATTTATCATAAAATTTTAGCACTTTCTTATTTCTTCAATGATATTAATAAATTATTTCAAAATATTAATAAAACTTAAATATCATATTTTATTTTTATTAAGAGATGAAGCCAACTTTTCAAAAATATTAAAAGAAGTCATAATTGAATATAGCATTATAAATATATGTTTGAAAAGATTAGTGATGAAATTTGATTATAAATTATTTAAATAAATTTAAAAGACTATCATTTAGATTATATTTGCTTAAGTTGATCATGCTTTTAACATATTATTTTTTATTTTTTTTTGTACTTGGAAAAATTTGAAGTTACCTGACTTCAACTTAAAATGTAAAATTATTTAAAATCTTTTAGATACAATAATAAATGTAAAATTATTTAAAACCTTTTAATTAGAATAAAGTTGTAAATAATTTTAATTACAAATAGAAATAGAAGAAAGCTTATTTTAAAATTTAAATGCCCTAAAATTATACCATATTAGAAAGTATTTTTTTAAACTCCTAATAAACAGAATAAGAGAAACCTTACCTTTACTAAATTGCAAATTATGAAGGCAATTATGTCAATCTTGGTTGAATTATGAATTTTCATATATTTTACAAGTGTCATTGCCTTGTGTTGTTATAGGTTAGCTATAGACTTGCGAATTACAATCCCTTCAATATTGAGCGAACGAATTCTATGCATGGAGTCCAAAAGGCCACATTTCTTCAAGGCATTCTATTGGGCAATCCCAATGTCATATCCCTATTTCCAATCTTCGACACATATCTACTACAAACATGTAAATGTAAGTCACCAACTTGAATCTAATACATCAAAACATTTGAGGAACTCAACATCTATATAGATTGAAAGTTCAACAAGGAAGCCAGTATAATGTAGAGACGGGAGGAAGAGGTCTTATTATAGATGCACGCTCATCAATCACAATTGAGCCCACATTGAGAGTTGATAAGAGTAGAGGGGGCATTTAAAAGGGACTTAAAATTATGGGCCTCGCATTGCATTTCGTTCAAGGCTACATGATGGTGAAGATCACGTAGGAAGAATGGTCCCTAATACTAGTGAGATGGATGTTGATATGGTGAATAATGAGGATAATTTAGGATTGGCATCCGTTAATCTAGAAGTGGAAGGATAAAATGTACTTAGACTAGAAGAATAGCCCACAATCAGTTATGATGTTAGCCGAGAGGAGGTATCATTTCACATTCCATTGGACTAAATGTTCTCTTTATAATTACATAAGGCAATGGAACTTTATGATGCCAAACTTGATCATATGGAAAGGAGAAGAGATGATTTGAGCCTCCCACTCTTAGAAAACTATTATGAAATTTTCTAAACAATTATTAGGTGGTTGTCATCCATTTGGACATTCTTTCTCTATGATGAAACATATATTATGATTGAAGCTATTTTGTGCAGTATAGGTGCATGTAGCCATGTGGTGAGAAATTGGTCACCCAGCTCTTAGCCTTCAATGGTAAAGTTTCTAAGTTTCATTGCTATTTGAAAATAATAAAGATTTTTGCTTTAAAATATGGAAATCTGAGCTTTTCCTAATTTATTTTTATTCAACACTTTCAAGATATTTATCAACTAAATTTGCAGGTCTGTGGGTAGTCTGGATTGAAAGTTGGAGATTAGTGAAGCCCTTGTTTTTTTCCCTATTCCTTGCTCTATTAATGTTATATTTTTATGGGGGACTTGGCTAAGTTCTTACCTTGGGATTTGTGTGCAAATGGAAAGAGTTGTGGAAAATGTTCTGTTAGGGCTCATGGAGAAGGGATCCATCGAGGAATTGAGAAAATTGGAGAGGGAAAGGGGTGAAATCGAGAAGAAAAGTGAGAGCATGGCGCGGAAAGAACTGTGTTATGGATTGAGATTTTTGGCAGTGTAGACAATAGGTTTATTGAGACTGACATTTTGGGAAGTGTCATGGGATATAAGGGAACCTATTTGTTTCTATCTCACCTTTGTATATTTCATGGTGGGGCATGAATTCTTCCTCAGAACTTTTAGAGAGCCATCATTTGATAATTTGCACAAAGGTCAAGTGGAAACCAATCCAAGGAAGGTGATGAAACATAAGAAATTAAACTTGTAGCACCAATTTTGTTAGTCGACACTAGATTGTTGTTAAATCAAAATGCTCCACAGGGGAAGAGAGTGATGAGGAAAAGTAAGAATTCACAAAGGAAACCTCATTGGCAGAGGTGTTAGGTGAAGAATCTAAGATGAGTTGAAAGAAAATCTATGCAGAAATAGAATGCATACCCACTTGAAACGACAAAATTTTTGTGCAAAAACACCATCAATTACACTCTAAGAACACTGTAACACTTGTCACATTTGAGTAGCACAATGTGGCACCAATCTTTACCAAAACGATTGCTTCAATAATGCTGTTAATAATGGCTTCAACCTGGCAGAGAAAAATTTCATGTTCAACTGAGAAATTTTGCGAAACTTCTAAAACTAAGACCAAGACCAATTTAAAATTTTAAGTTTTTTTCCTAAGAATGTAAATTTTATGTATTTATTTGTAATGAAAAATAAATTTTCTCCTTGCTTTTTTGACTTTGAACGAATGAATCGTAAGATAATTAATATTTTGAATATTTTTAAAATATGTATAAATGTAGTAACATAGGGAATGTGCACAGGTCAAAAAAATTCTTACATACAATTGGTTGAAGTATTTGGTTTATTTGCATCTAACCATTCAGGAACTAATAAAAGAACATATAACTAGACCAATCATTCATTAAAAAAATTATTCATCATCATTTCTCTCAAAAGTATGTATTTTAATGTTCATTCCTCCGTATTGTAATAAAAATAATAATAAAAGAACACACAATTAGATGGATCATTCATTAACTTTTTCACTTCTACGAAAACCTCCACCTCAACGATAGGGGAGAGGACCCAGTACTTGAGCGCGTTCCAATAATTGTGACTGTAGTTGTTAACTTAATACCCATACTTGTTGATTTAATATCCAACATTTTTGACAAGATTGTACCCATGGATGTGACTTTAAAGTTGTTTTTGTTAATGATGATTACTCATAAGTGAATGAAAAGTGTCCCTTTTCTCAAAAAACAACCAATAGTGTGATGCCATGTCAGCTGCACAAGTATGGGGGTCTCCAATGCACTATGATTGGTCTCACTTTTTTTTTGGATTGTTTTGGACACTTTGACAAAAAGCATGCTGCTATGGCATCATATTTGATGATGTGGCTCTGAAACTTTAGTTATAAGCAAGAGACTTGCCAAATAAGTTACTATCATAAAATAGAGTGATTTGAAATTTTCACATAAGATTTTGAGAAGCGCAAAGTTAGGGTGCACAACTATTGGGTCCTCTCCCCTAGTACCTAATAGCCGGAGAAAGGACATTTCAAAATTTCACACTTTTCTGCGACCACCTTTTTTTATTTTGCCGGCGTCCTACGGGCATCCCTGCACAAGGTAGCCTATCGGCTAAAAACGAAGGGATAACATTACGCAGAACAATACTAGCAGCAGTAGAGGTAGGAGGAAGAAGAAAAAATTGAAGTACAATTAATGGAATTAGGAAGCTCCTTGCAGTGTATCTCTACTCCATGCCATACGAGATTCACTACCATTATCCCGCACTGCAAAAATTTGAAGCTGCCATGTCATTTTAGTTTGTTACTCAATTCCTCGAAGATTTTCTGGCAGAAGCAAAGGAATTCAAGGCTCGTAGAAGAAATAAATAGTAAGAAGACGACATTTCAATGCAGTTGCAGCTCAGGTGATGAAATTTTTTCTTCAGAAGGAGAAGAAGAAGACGACGACGACATGACATTGCCCGTTGAAACCCTAGAAGAGGAAGCCAAAACGTTGGCCAGGGAGCATTCACTTTCGCTTTCTCGGCAGTTGCTGTTAGGTATGACCTATTTTCAATAGTTTCGCTCTTTTTCAATGAAATTCCAAAGTTTGTAGTGCAAAGCTTTGAAAACTAATCGGCAATTTCTCCTTTGAAAAATGGATAATGTTGTTTGATTCCATATATCTACGTTTGTAAACTGTAAATTGTATTTTCTTGCAACTTTTACTTTTGAGAATTAAAGCTTTCAAAGTTTGTCATTAAAAACCTAGAAAAAGTAGTCTAAATAAACGAATTCTATGTATTTAAGTAGAATTTGATATTATACCTTTCGAAATTTCTTATCATACAAAGCGACTTTTCCACTAAAATATGGATAAAGTTAATTGGATCAGCTAAAATTTGTATATTCGATCAGTACATTGAAATTCTGTGTTTTTCCTTAAAAGTTTCGTAAAATATACATAGCTTCATGTTGATGGACTTGAAGCGTTCCCCTGCCATATGATTTTTAAATAGATTGGGAAAGCATATACCTGGCAGTTTTTCTCAAAATATATCTATAATGTAACCCGATTTTGAAAAATCATATCACAAATTTTTTAATAATATGGATGAATTTGCAAGCTTTTAGAAAAAAGTAGAAGGGTAAACAATTTATTTAATCAAGAAACAAGAGTGAAAAGAAACCAGGAACAACCACACAATCGGCCTAAAGGCCATACAACAATCAATGATCATTCATGTTAAATAACGAACCAGAAAGATAACAATAAAATAAATTGCACAGAGACCAGAAAATACCCTGGGAAAAAGCCTCTTCAACCAAGGGAAACAACCCAACCCGCAAAAACCTGTGAACTTTATTGCTAAAAAGAGTTACAAGGCTGGGATAAATTGTAATCAAATCCTCACAACTGGGGATTGAATTGAATTACAAACCAGAATAAATTTCTTTTCTGTCGATAGAACTAATAGCAGAGAATGCTCTCTATCAGAAAAGAGACAAACACAGAAATCCACAATAGCTTCAGAATTCGACACCCTCCATGCAGAAGACTATGGTTATGCAATATACTTTTCTCAATATCAATAATCTCCAGACTTGTCGTATCATGATATATTAATATACTGTTTCGTTTTATCTCACAACAAGACGATTAGCTTTACAAAAACTGAACCGGAGAAAATAAATCATGTCGTGTGCGATGAGTCAATATAATATCTAGAGGCATCCCTGTTCTCAACCCCACCCAAATACTTGATAGTGATTAATCTGGCCCCCTAGTGATTCTGATGATAACATCACCTCGAATACAACTTAGTAGATAAGGCTTGGCCTATTAATCTAGTTTGTCTAAGCCAAAGGCCTCCTTCATGTTAAGCTCTTCAAACAGAGTCCCACCTGACCAATCTCCATTTCTTAGATAGCAAATTACGAACACATAAGAATTGGTGAGACGTGGAGTCAAATTCCTCTATGAAAGTTGTTGGAGCCATGTGTACAAAGCACCTGTAAAGAGGAAGTGCTTGAAAAATAGACTACAACAGATTAACTCTCCCAATTGAAGATAATCAACTATAAGTCCAATAGGAAACCTTTCTATGAAACTTATCTAAATTTCCTGCCAAAACCTTCTTGATAATGAGCCAAAAAAAATGGGAATACCTTGATACATAAAAGACAAGGTCCCAATTTGGAAACGCAAGATTTTAATATTAAAGAAAAAAATGGAGGACTTCATTAATTCTTTGCCCAGAAGCTTTCATATAAAAGTTCATGTAATGTCCCCATTTTAGCAGTTGACCAAGTGTGTGTGCGTTAGCCTTGTTCTACATGGTCCCGAGGGCTAACGAAGGGTTTAATGGGATCTTGGAGTGTTTTGGCCTAGTCATTTCCAGTTTGGGCCAAAACGAAGTTGATTTACTCAGTTTCAGGCATACTTACTATTTTTAGTAAGTCGGCAGGACACAGTGCAGGTCAATTTTGGTGATTGGATTTGATACTCCTCGGTGAGAGCTTTCCGATGAGCTATCACTCGCATTATTCGGAGTTCGATTGCTAATACATTTTAATGCCTGAAGTTTTATTAAAGTAACGTCTAATTTAATTGTAAAATATTAAAGTGTTACTTTAATATTTATTTTATGGTAATGTGTACCCAAGGGAGACATAAGGGGTATTTTAATATATGTTTTATATTACACATCTTTTATCCCACATTGCCCATATGAGTTGAGCGGACCCGTGGGAATAGAATAAAAGGAAGCATCTGTGGCTTCATTAGGCAGGTGGAATATGAGAAGAAATTGGTATGTGAGTTGCAGCTCAGTTCTTGGCATTTGAGGACGTCTATCCTCTCTTGTAACATTCTAGACGTCATTCCCTTGGGGTTTGGCCTTTGGAATTCTTTGTTTTTGGCTTCATTATCAGGCAGTTTAGTTGCATTTCCGGCTACAGGCAGATTTGGTATTTTTCTCATATCTTCTTCACTACTTGTCCGACGCTTATGCCGCTTTGAGGGAATGGTATTATGAAGGTAGTGGACTGATTGAAGGACAAAATATTGTAGCAGCAAGTTCAAAAGCATGGGCTGGAGTATTATGTCAATACTGCTGAAGTAATTAGTGAGTTGATAAATCTGCCATGTATTTGGTTTTATGAATTCTGAAAATAACATTTTATTAGCAGCAGTTCATTTCCACTTTGCATATCATTGTAGTTTCTTTCTTGTTTATGTTGTATGATACCAATTCCATGCACGAAACACAACAAACAATAAATGTTTGATTTCCGGAATTATAAGGGGTTTAAAACATTAAACGGAGAAATAAGAAGTTGAATGCAAACTGTTTGACATAATTCCTTTCAGCAATTTGGTTTAGTTTTTTTGGACATCCAGGGGTGCCCACTACAGTGGTATCAGAGCTATAAGTCCTGCCATCCTGTGGAGGTCTTATAGGGAATTTGGAACAGCCGGATAGAGGGAAAAAGTAAGTAAAAAAAACAGAGGCTAAGCATTTATGTTTGAGCATGCGACAGGGGTCTTATAATTTCCGCGATACCAGAGCAAGACAAAATAGGATTTCAGACTTGCAAAGCAAACAGTCTAGTACATCCATGCAGGGGGACATTGAATTTAACCATACAGACACAGAGGAGATATTCTGTGATCAGGACAATAATATGGGTGATCGAGATGACAGGAATACACGATTAGGCGGAGGCAGAAATGCTGGTCCAGATCAAGGGGAGGTACTGTTCCGACAGTTACTGGATACATTAGAGCAGGGGCAGCGTATGCAGCAGGAGCAGAATAGGCGAATGGACATGATGTTGCAGCTCATGGCTAGACAGATGGGTGTCAATATTAATCCAGGTGATGCCAACAACAGAAACAATAACAACGAGGGAAACAATAACAACGGGGGAAACAATAACCATGAAGGCCAAGGCAACAACAATGGTCCTGAGAATAACATTAATGGTAATAATGGACACGGCAACAATGGGAATGAGGCTGATAACTTTAGACACGTTGCACGCCCAGCACGGACTGTGAGCTCGAGACCTCTTCTACCCACTTTTCCACCCAGAGATCCAGTTCATCCAGTAAACGAACCGCAGATTACCGAGTTACAGGATCAGTTCAGGAGGGACTGGGAGGCTAGTGGACCAGAGTTTCAGGCGGATATTTCTCTTAGAGATTATATGGACTTGAGGATGAGACACATGCCTAAAGCAGGAGGGAGGAATCAAAACTTTGAGCTGAGGAAGAAAGTTGGAAAACTTTCTTTACCTTATTATGATGCTTCAGGGAAGATGACTGCACGAGCTTGGGTGCAGAAGGTAGATACATACTTGCAGCTTAATCCTATGCTTGAGGAGGAGGCTATCAAGTATGCGGCTATGCACTTGGATGGCGTTGCACATGAATGGTGGCATCATGGCATGGTGACTTTGGGGCATAATCAGATTACATCTTATGAGGAATTCACCGAAACATTGATTGGGAGATTTGACACTAAGGATCCCGAGTTACATTTCAAGGAGCTAGCACAGTTAAAACAGTCAGGTTCTGTGGATGCTTACATTGCCGAGTTTCAGCGCTTGTCTGTACTTGTTACTAATATCTCTCCTAGGAGATTGGTGGTGTTATTTTGTGATGGTCTTGCTGATCCATTACGAGGTTGGGTGAAGGGACATGATCCACTCACGTTAGCTGAAGCAACTAAAAAGGCACAAGATTTAGCCCCTTTCGGTATACAAAGGAAAAAACCATTCAACAGATTCTTCCTACCGCAAGGACAAAGACAAAAAATCATTTCAGAAAGAGTATAGCAAACCCAAAGAAGGATCAAAAGGACTAGACAATGAAACCTTGAATGAATTTCGAAAGAAGAAGCTGTGCTTCCATTGTAGAGAGCCTTGGGACTTATCTCATAAATGTTCTCTCAAGGCTAAGGCAAATCAAATGGAGTATTTTTCAGCAGAAGAGTCAGAGTCAGAAGGGGAGGATCAGCACTCCGATTCAGATGAGGGTAACACTATAGAGGAGAGCAACATTCCGAAGGATGATAGATCGTTGGCACGCTTGACAGGGGCCCAAAAGGCAATCACATTTAAGGTCAGGGGTACTATCCAGGGGCAGAAAGTGATATCTCTTATTGACACTGGGGCTACACATAACTTCATAGATGCACAGTTGGTAGCCAGGAGAGGGTTACAGACAGAGGAGCATGATGGGTTTAGAGTCATGGTGGCTAACGGTGATAAGTTATTATGCACTCGGAAGATATCTAATCTTCGCATCAGGTTTGGAGATGGCTACGAGTTGGAGGACGAGTTCTATGTTGTGGACATGGGAGATTATGATGTCATCCTCGGCATGACATGGATGGCTTCACTAGTTGAGTTCACACTCAATCTAGCGAAATTGGAGATGAGATTCCAGCATGAGGGGAGAACTGTGGTACTTAACGGGCTTTCAGATGGAGGTTGCAGAATAGTGTCCTTGAGGAGAATGCAGAGACTTTTCCGTCATGATGACATAGAGTGGGCGGCAGAGTGCCACATTATGCCAACTTCACCAGAGCCACAAGAAAAGAGTCATCCACTAGATGTCCAGAAGATACTCGATAGACACGCTAAAGTATTTAGCGATATTCCTCATGGGGTTCCTCCTGACAGAGGGATGGAACATGTTATTGAGCTCGAGGAGGGAGCCAAACCAGTTATGATTACTCCCTATCGTCATCCTAAGAAACACAAGGATGAGATAGAGAAGGCGATTAAGGATTTGTTGGAGATGGGGCATATCAGGCCCAGTAAGAGCCCTTTTGCTTCAGCAGTAGTATTGGTAAAGAAGAAGGATGGGACGATGCGCATGTGCATCGATTACAGGGCACTGAATAAGAAAACAATTAAAAACAGGTATCCCATTCCTAGGATTGATGAGCTGATTGATGAGTTGCATGGGGCATGCTTCTTCACCAAAATTGATTTGCGATCCGGATACCATCAGATCAGGATGAGAGCAAAGGACATTGAGAAAACAACCTTCCGATGTCACTATGGCCACTTTGAGTTCATGGTTATGCCATTTGGTCTAACCAATGCACCTGCTACATTTCAAAGTTGTATGAACCAGGTATTCAGGAAGCAGCTGAGGAGATTTGTCTTGATCTTCTTTGATGACATCTTGGTCTTCAGTAAGACCTGGGAGGAGCACTTACATCATCTAGAGGAGGTGTTATCTATTCTGGAGAGAGAGTCATTGTATGCCAAGGAATCTAAATGTGAGTTTGGCATGACTGAGCTCCTTTACCTGGGGCATATCATTAGTGCAGATGGCGTTCGGGTTGATCCCGAAAAGATTAGAGCTATTGTAGAATGGCCTACTCCCACAAACCTTACACAGCTTAAGGGATTCTTTGGTTTATGTGGTTTTTATAGGAGGTTTGTTAAGGGATTCTCACAGATTGCTACACCCTTGACAGATCTTACCAGGAAAGGAGCCTTCGTGTGGACAGGGGCAGCACAGAGGTGTTTTGAGCATTTCAAGCAGGTGATGTCTTCATGTCCAGTTCTAGCTCTACCGGATTTCACGAAGCCTTTTGAGCTTCATTGTGATGCATCTGGTGATGGGATTGGAGCAGTATTGATGCAGGAGAAGCATCCCATTGCATTCGAGAGTAGGAAGCTCCGAGGAGTTGAGAAAAGTTATTCTGTCTATGACCGGGAGATGTTGGCCATAATGCATGCATTGGCCAAATTTCGATCATATTTGGTAGGTGGACGTTTTGTGATCAAGACTGATCACAACAGTATTAAATAGTTCATGAGCCAGCGTGATCTTAATGACCGGCAACAAAAATGGGTGACTAAATTGCAGGCTTATGACTTTGACATAGAGTTTGTCAAAGGTAAGAAAAATGTGGTGGCTGATGCCTTATCTCGGAGACCTCACTTATGTGCTCTGGCAGAGATTTCAGGAGATTGGAGAGATCGGATTATAGCAGAGTATGTCGGAGATGCTTGGGCTTCTGGATTGATTTCAGGTACCATACAGGATGATCGCTATGAGGTGATAGATGGATTGATCAGAGTTCAGGACAGGGTTTATTTGATTCCATCATCACATTTGAGAGAGGCGATACTGAAGGCATTTCATGATGCACCCACAGCTGGACATCCGGGGGTCTTCAAGACCTACAGGCAGATCCGAGAGCGGTTTTCATGGAAAGGGCTCAAGGATGATGTTCAGAGGTATGTCAGGGAGTGTGTGGTTTGTCAACAGAATAAGGGAGAACACACATTTCCTGCAGGTTTATTACAGCCGTTGCCCATTCCTGATAGGAAATGGGAAAGTATTTCGATGGACTTCATCACTGGTTTACCACGAGTACAGGGAAGGGATTGCATCTATGTGGTGGTGGACCGCTTGACGAAGTTTGCTCACTTCATTGCTATTCCGTCCACTTACACAGCAGCACAGGTGGCAGAGCTTTTCTTTAAAGAGATATTCAGGTTACATGGGTTGCCCAGATTCATTGTCAGCGACCGGGATAGTAAGTTTATGAGTGTTTTTTGGCAAGAGTTGTTTAGGTTGTGTGGTACAGATCTTACACCTAGCACTAGTTATCATCCGCAAACAGATGGGCAAACAGAGATTGTGAATAAATGGGCGGAAGGATATTTGAGGAACTATGTAACTACACAACAAAAGGCTTGGATCAGATGGTTGCATATGGGAGAGTATTGTTATAACACCACTTATCATATGTCCATCAAGATGACTCCTTTCATGGCACTCTATGGTTATGAAGCACCTAGCTTCATGGATTTAGTTTTGGGGGACAGTAGAGTGCCCAAAGCCAAAAACTTATTGCAGGATAGTCAGGACATCCTGAAAGTGCTCAAAGAGAATATACAACAGGCCCAGAATCAACAGAAATTGTATGCTGATCAGCATCGAATAGAGCGCAGCTTCGAGGTAGGGGATATGGTTTACTTGAGGCTACAACCATATAGACAGTCATCGCTCAAGAAGAGCGGAGCTGAAAAGTTGAAACCTAGATTTTATGGTCCATACAGGGTGATTCGCAAAGTGGGCAAAGTCGCCTATGAGCTTGAGCTTCCAGAAGGCAATCGAGTGCACAATGTGTTTCATGTGTCTAGGCTTAAGAAAGCCATTGGTCAGAGTGTAGTGCCTTCTGCAGATTTACCCCCTTTGGATGAGGAGGGGAAGCTTGTGTTAGTACCTGAGGCTATTCTGGATACCAGAGAGAGGAAGCTTAGAAACAGGATAGTGAAGGAGTATTTGGTCAGATGGAAAGACCTGCCGGAAGAAGATTCTACATGGGAGAGTGAGCAGGTTATTCAGCAGGCTGGACTGAGATTGCTTGAGGACAAGCAATTTCAAGGGGGCGGACTGTAATGTCCCCATTTTAGCAGTTGACCAAGTGTGTGTGCGTTAGCCTTGTTCTACATGGTCCCGAGGGCTAACGAAGGGTTTAATGGGATCTTGGAGTGTTTTGGCCTAGTCATTTCCAGTTTGGGCCAAAACGAAGTTGATTTACTCAGTTTCAGGCATACTTACTATTTTTAGTAAGTCGGCAGGACACAGTGCAGGTCAATTTTGGTGATTGGATTCGATACTCCTCGGTGAGAGCTTTCCGATGAGCTATCACTCGCATTATTCGGAGTTCGATTGCTAATACATTTTAATGCCTGAAGTTTTATTAAAGTAACGTCTAATTTAATTGTAAAATATTAAAGTGTTACTTTAATATTTATTTTATGGTAATGTGTACCCAAGGGAGACATAAGGGGTATTTTAATATATGTTTTATATTACACATCTTTTATCCCACATTGCCCATATGAGTTGAGCGGACCCGTGGGAATAGAATAAAAGGAAGCATCTGTGGCTTCATTAGGCAGGTGGAATATGAGAAGAAATTGGTATGTGAGTTGCAGCTCAGTTCTTGGCATTTGAGGACGTCTATCCTCTCTTGTAACATTCTAGACGTCATTCCCTTGGGGTTTGGCCTTTGGAATTCTTTGTTTTTGGCTTCATTATCAGGCAGTTTAGTTGCATTTCCGGCTATAGGCAGATTTGGTATTTTTCTCATATCTTCTTCACTACTTGTCCGACGCTTATGCCGCTTTGAGGGAATGGTATTATGAAGGTAGTGGACTGATTGAAGGACAAAATATTGTAGCAGCAAGTTCGAAAGCATGGGCTGGAGTATTATGTCAATACTGCTGAAGTAATTAGTGAGTTGATAAATCTGTCATGTATTTGGTTTTATGAATTCTGAAAATAACATTTTATTAGCAGCAGTTCATTTCCACTTTGCATATCATTGTAGTTTCTTTCTTGTTTATGTTGTATGATACCAATTCCATGCACGAAACACAACAAACAATAAATGTTTGATTTCCGGAATTATAAGGGGTTTAAAACATTAAACGGAGAAATAAGAAGTTGAATGCAAACTGTTTGACATAATTCCTTTCAGCAATTTGGTTTAGTTTTTTTGGACATCCAGGGGTGCCCACTACAGTTCAAGGACTTCCTGATGTTCTTTGCCTCCCTAATTGTGGTCATGCCCATTAGAGCTGTATCATCAAGAACTTGTAAGTTAGAGTGAGACATAATTCTATCTCCCAACTCCAACTCTGAATCAGCCATTGTCCTACTCTGGCCTTGATAAATCTTCCCACTCCTTCAGCCATTGAGATAAACATATAGGCTGAGAGATGATCTTCCTATTACAATAATAGATAAGTTGTCTATTATTAGTTAATGGTTATCTATTGTAAATATCTAATAAGCTTTAATTTGCTTTTGTTATTTTGCTTTCTCTAGAATAGAATGTTTCTATTCTTTACGATTGTTTCCTAAGGAAACATCGTCTCATACTTAAATGACCTTCTGGTCTCTGTTAATAACAAGCAAGTATTTACCAATTACTTCCATAATATGGTATTAGAGCATATTTCTTAATTTTTTCAAAAATTATAATTTCTTTTCCGAAATTATTAGAGCCAATTTTCGAAATTATTCTGTGATCCTTGCTTTCTAATCTCAAAACCTTGAGATTTTTGACTAGGGTTTTTTGTTTGAGTTTTTTTTTGAAAAATCGCGGATTTTTTCTGGGAAAATCGCGTCTTTGTTTTTGGAGATTTGCGGCCTATTTTGAAAGATCGTTGATGGATCTTTTTTGCTGATCTGCTGTAATTTTATTATTTTTAAATTTGTTTTCCTTTTTTATTAAAATTTTCTTACAGAGCTAGACGAAAGTTGCAGAAGGGTTTCATTGTTTTATGTTTTTTGATGATTTTGCAATAAGTAATAACAAAAGTACAATAACATGAACTAGTTCTGAAAATGTATTCCTAATACAACCAAAGCAATTTCGCTTCAAACAGATTTTTGAATATAAAGCCTAATTTGTAACTAGATGAAGATTTACAATAATATCCAGATGATTACAACAAAGGATAAACCCAACCTGAAGGCGTGAAGGAGAAATATGAGCCTAGAAGGAAGCTACGGCCAGGTTCGAGCTCTCAAATGCTGCACGTGGGAAAGAATATGGCTGCTAGGTGCTACCGTACAGCTGCAAAGTGCCCACAGGTGGATAGAATGCCTAAACCCCAGCTAAAACTCTGACTCAATACTGCGTTCCCCAAAAGAAACAATGCACAATCTCCAAGATGCTTCTGACTGCAATGAATCCAAACCACTGTTTCGGGGGCTACGTCCCAAACAGGCAAAGCAAGTGGGGTTGGCGTCCCAAGTGCTGAAAGCTCAATCAGAGCCCAAATCACAAATCCAAGATGTAATATGTCAATAATGCCCTAGAACTTTGTCTTTATCTCCTTATAACTCACCATACTTAGCTCGAACCCTAAAAGTGTCTCCATGTGGCTTTGGGTTATAAAATAATATATTTCTCATTTTTTAAGTGGTCAAGTATCCAGAGAATGACCTTTTTCCCAATAGAAAAAAATCCGTTCACCGAAATGCTTTGAGTCAAAAGAGTAATATTTAGAAAAGTTCAAGACCTTTCCAACGAGCTATTACACCAAGGGATATGCATCTAGATGAGGCCAAAAACCCCTTATTACTCCAAAATGTCCATAATTTAGCCTTATTTAATTATTAAATGCTAACTTAGGAAATATTAAAAATATAACCCAAGTAGCTACAAAATGCCCCAATGACACCACAAACCATGAAATCATCCTGTCACCTGTCTGTGACTGAAGTCGGAAATCAAGGATCCACTGGCAATCTCATCCCTAAAATCTAGGGATGCTCCTAAAACTTAGGAAACAAACCCTATTCCACTGAAACTGAACTCAAGGAATCATCTCATGGAGATCCAACCCTGGGTATGATCATCCCTCCTAAAAAGTAGGAATAACCCCATAATTTTAGGATCTGCCTCCTAAAAACAAGGAATGTCTCCAAACTGAACAACAACTGCCAGAACACCAAATTCCCCACACTGTATAACCATACTAGGTCTCTATCCAACCTTGTCAGCCTACAAGACCCCATGATAAGCTGAGTCAAGTCTTTTGTATCTGGTTTGTAGGCTCACAGTCTTCATAACTTTTGACTTGATGATCTTTAGATTAGGCCCTTTGAACCAAGACATCTCAAACACGTTTCAAACTTTGTCTCAGTCCGCTCAAGCCAATTTCATCTCTGTGAGAAGATAGGATCAAAACAATAGTACCCGCTTTCATGAAATGCTGTCTGAAAGCTGCCTTTACTAAAATCTTCATAACCCTATCTAGTCTTCATATTGTCGTACACGCTCCTAACTGTAGCATGTAGACATATTATAGAACATAACCTCATGTGCGCATAAGCTGATCTTCAATCCTTGAACCACGCCAAACGCAACTACTTTTGTAACTTTGCTAGTCTTCACAGAATAACAAGTTTGTTGACATTAATGACAAACACTGTTATGAATGCAATGCATAAGCTTTGAATCATGTCGTTTGTAATGCTAATATAGTCCCCCATAGGAATATGATCAACATTCATGCTAACAACTAGAACAAGGAGTTTTTAAGGTGAGAGATGCTTTATACTTTTTATTGATGATTATTTGAGATATACATGGGTTGCATTTCTAAAAAAAAATTGAAGCATTTGAGGAGTTCAAGATATTCAAGCTCATAGTTGAAAATGAATGTGGCAAACAAATTAAATGCTTAAGATGTAAAAAAGGAGGAAAACTTATTTCTGAGGAATTTGAAAGATATTGTGAATAACATGGCATCAGTTTCAATTGCGAGAAGCCAAATCACAATAACAAAATGGTGTTGTGGAAAGAATGAATCAAACAATATAAAGCCAATAAGGACAATGGTCAATTAGGCAAGTCTACTGGAAGTATATTGGAGAGAAGCTGTACACACTCTAAACATGGTTTTGTATTGGAAGAAATATGGCAAGAGTTTATATGAATTGTGACATGGAAGTGCACCTACTATAAAACACTTCAAATTTTTTGGAAGCAAATGCTTTATTTGGAGAAATGATAACTTGGGCAAGTTTGATAGCAGAGTTGATGAAGGAATATTTCTGGGTTACTCTACTAGAAGCAAAACATATTTTTTTTCAAATGAGAAGCAAAGCATTTGGGTGCTATAACAAAAGGCTTTAATTAGATAGTAGAAAGTGCAAATGTAGGAGTTGATGAATATTTTCAAAGGACGTCAGAAAAGCATTTTGAGTATGAATCTGGTACAAAGGACAAGGAGGATGAGAAAGAAGGGGAGGGGGTGAATCAGCTATGTAATTAAAGCAACTCTCAATATCTTTATTAATTCTGAAACATGTAATCAGTAGTTGCAACAACCATAGAAAGATAACCATGCACAATAACACTAGATATGTTTACTAGGGAAACCCTTGATTAGAGGGAAAACCATGGTGGGGATGGTACCCACAAAATGATGCACTAATATAAAAATTCCTTGTTTGAGGATAAACCTTGTTAGGAGTCAATGAAATACAATGAGTACATATGAATCCTTGTTAGGAGACTTTGAATCCCTCTTAGGAGTTGAAAGAAAGATCACTGAACGCATTGTCCAAATAGCCTCTATACTATTCCTTTCGAATAATACAATGTGAAATTGCAACTGTCCAACCAACAACTTGTCTTGCCAAATATAGTTCCTTTTAAGCTGATCGTGCCTCAACCACACCAAACTTTACTTTGATCTTCACAAATTCACATACCAAGCTCGCACAAAGATATAACCGCATATCATTACAAATGATCTCACTGATGATTACGACCAAGGAAAATATCTTTCCTTTATACCAAGTAACAAATTATTGAGTCCACCTTGAGGCATTCTTAATTTACAATAATAATATAGGACAATCTTAAGATATTACAATACACATTACACTACAACTTTACACTTTATCCGAGATTACACACAAACTGTCGGCTCACAGTCTTCATAACTTTTCACTCAATGATCTTCAGATTAGGCCCTTTGAACCAAGGCATCTCAAACATGTTTCAAACTTTGTCTCAGTGCTCAAGCCAATTCCATCTCTGTGAGAAGATAGAATCAAAACAATAGTATCCACTTTCCAGAACTGCTGTCTAAAAGCTGCCTTTACTAAAATCTTCATAACTTTGTCTAGTCTTCATATTGCCTTACACGCCCTTAACTGTAGCATCTAGATATACTAGAGAACATAGGCTCATGTGTGCATAAGCTGATCTTTAATCCTCGAACCACACCAAATGCTTCTACCTCTGTAACTCTAATAGCCTTCACAAAATAACTAGTTTGTTGACATTAATAACAAACACTGTCATGAATGCAACACAAGTTGTGAATCATTTCTCCAATAATGCTAATATATTCCCCCATAGGAATATCATCAACATTCATGCTAACAATTAGAACAAAGAGTTTTTAAGGTGAGAGATACTTTATACCTTTTTTTGATGATTATTTGAGATGTACATGGGTTGCGGTTCTAAAAAAAATTTGAAGCATTTGAGGAGTTCAAAATATTCAAGCTTAGAGTTGAAAATGAATGTGGCAAACAAATTAAATGCTTAAGATCCAACAAAGTAGGAAAATTTATTTTTGAGGAATTTGAAAGATACTGTAAATAACATGGCATCATGTTGGTGTAAATACGTATTTACTATTTACACTTATTTAAGTTTACTTAGGTTAATGCATTATTTTAATATTTACTTATCGGTCACTTAGGAGTATGCGGCCTCTTGTGAGTTGTCATGTTGACAACATAGGAGCTTGCACCTCATTTATGCACATGATGTCTACAACATAGGAGTTAGCACATTATTTAAGCACATGGTGTCTACAACATCTCCACACACGGGACACCTTGTCATGCTTATCCTCTCATTGTTGCACGTACATTCATGCACAATGAAGGACGTGTGCTCAGTTGTCAAGCTTATCTCCTAGCACTTTCTAGAGACATTCTAGATGCATCTTAGAGGCCTTTATATATAGGCACTCCTAGTGTATTTGAAAACATAGGGATGTATCACGACATGCTATGATATATTGATCATACTCTTTTTGGTCTACAGTTGTGCTTGTGTTCGAGTTCTTCGATTTTGGGTGAATTTTGCCCTAAGACAAATTCTTACATGGTATCAGAGCTCTTGGAGAATCTCTCTTAACATAGCCATTCGAGACCATTGTTGCTTCAACACCTCGACCCGAATTTGAAGTATCGCAGTCATTAGGAGCGTCTAGAGCTAGAACGGACCTCACCATTGCGTCCGAAACGTCGATTCAGTGAAAATCGGCTACCCTAGGCCAGAGTTGATCGTGAGGCAAATTTTTTTTCCAAATCAGCAACTGGAGGCTTGATTTGCGAGTTCGGGTATGGTCATTTTTCAGATCTATTTAATTGTTTTTCGGATTTGATTTTTTCTTTGCTTTTTCGGATAGACTTTTCAAATTTTTTTTGGGCCAAGCAGCCTTGCAGAGAATTTTTTTTGCATAGGCACTGGGCAGTCACACCCTGGCCTTGTGTAGAAGATTTTGCAGAATATTCTAGTATTTTTTTGGCGGGTTCATTCCAGTTGGGCGAATGAAATTCCTTCCAAACCGCCGGCCCGACCACATTTTACAGTGGCTTGCACACAAAGTCCGGCATTTGTTCTGGCCAAACCCCTTTACTGGCGACCACACAATAACCATCAGCGGTAGTTCGTTGTTTTTGCTCCGCGGCAGAAGGCTTTTAAATAGCGTTGAAGCCTATCGCACAACGCAAACCCATGTCGCAATAACATTCCGATAGCTGCTCAATAAGATTTCAGCCACTCTTTTAATATCTTCGACTTTGGTTACCGTGAATAGACTTCGGCATGGTCCGCGGCGCCGCTGCAACACAGTTCCTGACGACATTGAACTCTCGGCGACATTGAAGGATTCTGGTGCCGCACAGTATATTCCGGCTCCGAACTCCACTCCGGCTTTGAACTCGGCATTTGCCATGTGGAGAACACCTGCACACAAGCGCCAAGCGACCCAGCCATGTGGCAGCCATTGTACTTGTCCACACGGCTTCTAGCCATCTGACACCTTGACAGGCCACGCAGACAGACACCGAAGCAGTGCCATGTCATAGACACGTAGAGCCCAGTCTGTTGCTACGTCAATCATATGTGACACGTGTCGCCCAGTTAGTGCTGACTCACCTTGTCTGTATTGCCATGTGCACTTTTTCGTACACCGTACGGTCCAGTCAGCCTGCCATGTCAGCAAGGGAGGCTGATTTTTTGCCACGTTAGCATTTCACGAAGTTAAATTTGACAGCCGTTTGACCTTCATTCCAAGGCATTTTATAATTGTTGTGACGACCGTATGACTGTCAAATTTAAGCACGCAGTTTTCTGCCCAGACCCCTCTTTAGATTCAGTTTTGATTTGGCAGCCCGACTTTGAGAGGCCATAACTTGGTCACCCAGACTCCAAATCAAGTGCAATTTTTAAAATTTTGGGTAGAATTTCCTGAACTCTTCATTGGTGCTATTCTTTTTTGGTTTTGGTGCACGGATTTGTCAGAAATTGTGTCTTTTTGCGACTGTACCTATTCAATCTTGCATTTTGCAACTTGAAACGCTCCGTACGGGCTCATTTGGACACATTTTCAAGTTCTGTGTTTTTTGAAAGTGTGTTATTTTTCTACTTTTTAGTTCTGCATTCAGATTATAGGGTTGTGTGGACAGAATATCACTTTCAGCATTAGGGCCTTTTCTGGATTGGATTGCTTTAATTTCTTTTTAGAATTGTTGTATATCTGAGCTACAGTGCTTACTTCCAAATTTAGGCATCAAAAGGCAGTTGTAATAGGCAAATCAGAAGTCCATCTTGTACATTTTGACAAGTGGCTTATTGTACATGCACCACTTCAAAAGCACCAAATCATTCATTAGGGGGGGTTCCTTGATTTGGTTTGCATCTTTGGGGGTTACATTGATTAGTCTATCATGGAAGAGGA
This sequence comes from Cupressus sempervirens, assembly GCA_028749045.1. Lineage (NCBI taxonomy): Eukaryota > Viridiplantae > Streptophyta > Pinopsida > Cupressales > Cupressaceae > Cupressus > Cupressus sempervirens. The sequence continues at coordinate 124,278,076 of CM053791.1, forward strand.
AGATTTAATTATCTTGACACCAAACAACTATCAGGAATGGAGTCAATTGGTTATCCCATATCTCAGTCAGCACAATGCATTACCATATGCGAGAGGACCTACCTACAATGAGGACACAATTTCCCTCATTTGGCGTACTCTCTTTCTATTTATGGATATGGAGGTTATGGGTTCACTTGAAGACCTTAAGTCATTTGATCCATATGTTTATTGGATTCATCTTTGGGAGACGTATGGAGATCCACATATTCCTCCATTCCCAAAAGATCTTGTACCTCTAGTTGCAGCTGCATCCTCTCCAGATAAGATCACATCTCCAGATGCTCTTGTTGCTCCTACTGATCCTATTCCAGCCACAGATGCTTCGGATTCAGTGTAGCAAAAACCTTCATATCTTCCTACTTTACCTTCATGTGACGACTTCCTTCCAGAGAATGCAGTGCTGTTCTTGGAGTCTCACATTGAAGATGTGGGAGACATCCTTAATGATATTCGTCTTCTTTTTGAGGCGAATTATTCATCCATTGCCACAGTGATTGATCCAGTACAACAAGGTACACTTTGTCTTCCAGTTCCAACCTCAGGTGATGACTTCTTGGCAGACACTTCAGGTTTGTTCGTGGAGTCACACATCGCAGACTTGGGAGACTTCTTTGATGATATATGGCTTCTCTTTGATGAGGCAAATCCTTCTCCAATTGTTGCGAGGGCTCACTTTGACCCTCATGTCCATTCTCTACATGATCAGTCTTTACAGGCTGATGTGATTGTGGATCCTTATGTATAGCAATTGCAGGAGGTCTTTTTATCATTTGAGGAGACTGTTGGTTCTTTGGAACAAGTTCTACAAACATCCTTGCTAGATCTGCATTCGTTCTTTTCAGCAGTGTTGGAAAGAGCCACCATCAGTCTCGACATAGGGACAGTTGAGCAGGTTTCAAAGACACCTTTCATCATCGAGCTTCTTTCCACACCTTGGGGAAGCATCTCACTAGGACCTCTACCATTGTTTCTTCCAAAGGGGAGGAACATTATTTAGCGGTCATGGATCAACTTCTACATTGGAGCATTTCTCATTGATCGGTACACTACCTTTGGGGGGGGGGGGCTTATTCCTCTTAAGGGGTTTTGTCCTTCCACTTCTCTTTTGTATATACTTGATGTATGTCATAATGGGGGGGGTCTTGATTACTCCATCCATCCATGCATCCTGTTTTCATCTCTCTTTTTGGGCGAGGGTTTTTCCCATGAGGTTTTCCCTCTTTCTCCGCTTTATGAGAGATTGCATTTCATTATGTACATGAGTACCTAACATGGCCTAGCAGTTGGGACCCATTATGCATTTCATCTTAGTTTTTGTGAACTTAAGTGCATTTCCCTAAGTTGCACTTAAGGGGGGGTGTTGTTGTAAGTACGTATTTACTATTTACACTTAAGTTTACTTAAGTTAATGCATTATTTTAATATTTATTTATTAGTCACCTAGGAGTATGTGTACTCTTGTGAGTTGTCATGTTGACAACATAGGAGTTCGTATTTCATTTATGCACATGGTGTCTACAACATAGAAGTTAGCACATTATTTGAGCACATGGTGTCTACAACATCACACTGGGACACCTTGTCATGCTTATCCTCTCATTGTTGCACGTACATTCATGCACAATGGAGGACGTGTGCTTAGTTGTCAAGCTTATCTCCTGACACCTTCTAGAGACATTCTAGATGCATCTTAGAGGCCTTCATATACAGGCACTCCTAGTGTATTTGAAAACATAGTGATGTATTAGGTTATGCTATGATATATTGATCATACTCTTTTTGGTCTACAATTGTTCTTGTGTTCGAGTTCTTCAATCTTGGGTGAATTTTGCCCTAAGACAAATTTTAACAAGTTTCAATTGCGAGAAGCCAAATCACAACAACAAAATGGTGTTGTGGAAAGAATGAATCAAACAATATATGAGGCAATAAGGACAATGATCAAGGAGGCAAGTCTACCGGAAGTATATTGGAGAGAAGTTGTACACACTCTAAACATAGTTTTGTATTGGAAGAAATATGGCAAGACTTTATACAAATTGGGGCATGGAAATGCACCTACTATAGAATACTTCAAAATTTTTGGAAGTAGATGCTCTATTTGGAGAAATGATAACTTGGGCAAATTTGATAGCAGAGTTGATGAAGGAATATTTCTAGGTTACTCTACAAGAAGCAAACAATATTTTTTTTTCAAACTAGAAACACAGCATATGGGTGCTATAACAAAAGGCCTCAATTAGATGGTAGAAAGTGCAAACGTAGGAGTTGATAAAGATTTTCAAAGGATGTCAGAAAAGCATTTTGAGTATGAATCTGGTACAAAGGACATGAAGGACAAGAAAGAAGGAATGAAGAAGACACCTGTATCTACAAGTTAGACACCAAGGTATGTACAAAAGCATCATTCTGAAAATTACATTATTTGTCATAAGAATAGAGTTGTTTATTACATAGTAATTGGTAAAATACTTGCTTGTTATTAACAATGATCAATAGATCAAAATAGACAAATGAATAAATGATGTTTCCTTAGGAGACGACTGTAAAGAATATAATTTTTTTATTCTAGCTAATAACTAACTATTAGAAACATTCTAATAGTTACAATAGATTACAAAATATATAACCATTAAATAATGATTGACAATAATAGAAGCTATCCATTTTTGTAATACCCTCTCTTAATGGTTTACCTATCCACTACACCAAGCTGTCCTTTGAATTTGACAAACTTATCTGGACAAAGAGGCTTGGTGAGAATGTTTGCAGTCTGATTCGCTGTAGGAACATATAAAAGTCTATTGTCTCGTCTTCAACCGTCGTATGTAGTGACAGTGAACATCCACATGCTTGGTTCGTTCATGGAAGATTAGATTCTGTGTTAACTTGATAACACCTTTGTTATAAACAACGTGGTTGGTTCTGCTGGTGCCATTTGCATATCCCCAAGCATCCGACGAAGCCAAATAGCTTCACATCTTGCCTTAACAGTCCCTCTGTATTCAACCTTTGTCCATGTGACAACATTGGTTCCCAAACTGAACACATATCCAGAAGTTGACTTTTTATCGTCAACAGAGCCTGCCCAATTTGAATCTGTGAACTTGCTGAGTCTAGGATTAGAACCTCGAGAGTAAAGAAGTCCATAATCTATAGTGCCTTTGATATAATAGAGCACACACTTTGCTGCCATCCAATGATCAACCTTAGGAGTTGTCATAAATGTGAGATGTAGTTGGCTAGGAAACTGATATCAGGACTAGTAGTAGAGAGGTAGATGAGGCTGCCTAATAGTTGTTTGAATGTAGTATCATCAACTGGAGGAGAATCAAACTTGGTTGATAACTTCAGACCTTTCTCCATGTGTGTAGATGCAAGATTGCAATCATGCATAATTTTTTTTTTAATAGAGTCCTGGCATATTTTGATTGAGAAATGAATATACTAGAGGACCACTGCCAAACCTCAACACCTAAGCAATACTGCATGAGCTCAACATTAGTCATATCAAAGGACTGGGATAAACTCTGTTTGATTCTTTGAATCAAAGAGGCCAAATTGCCAGTGATGATCAAATCATCCACATAAATGACCAGAAGGATGATGTCACTATTAGTAGTCTTGATGTACAAATTTGAGTGTTAAGAACTACTTTCGAAGCCTTGATGACCGAGGTACTTATCAATTTTCATGTACCATGCCTTAGGGGCTTGCTTCAAGCCATAGAGAGCTTTCATTAACCTAGGAACTTGATGTTCTTTACCATCAACCTTGAAACTAGGAGGTTGCGTCACGTAAACCTCTTCTTGCAGGTCACCATTCAGGAAAGAATTCTTGATGTCCATCTGATGGATCTTCCAGCCAAACTAGGCTGTCATGGCTAGGACTAATCTAATAGTGCTCATCTTTGCTGAAGGAGCAAAGGTCTTCTCATAATCAATGACCTAATGCTGAGAAAAGCCCTTTGCAACTAAACTAGACTTGTATTTTATTTTGTAAACCCATTTGCAGCTAATGAGTTTCTTCCCTGGTGGAAGATCTTAAAGGATTTAGGTGTGCTTCTTTGTCATGTCCCCATTTTGGTTGACATCGTTTAGCGTCGCAGATCAGTCTATCATAGGCTCTCGTAGATTGGTGGTGATGTGGAGAGAGTTGACCAATGACTATTTGGCAGTATTTTGTCCTTACAGTTGATTAGTGATTTGGGCCTACATTTGTTATAAAGTAAAGTTACTTTATTCGGGCCCAGTTTAATAATTTGATGTTGAGATGCACTTTTTATTATAAAGTAATATTTTATAAAAGTGCACTTTATTTCATAAGAATATTTGGATGCTTCTAGAATGTTTAAGTGACTTCTAGAGGAAGCTATTGAAAAGTGAATAAATAGACCGTATGGGTCTTGCATTTGATCATCCAGTTTGTATTTTCTCCCTTGACATCAGATTGTGATTCAGTCAGAGTCTATAATTTAGGCAAGTGGTTTTAGATAGTCACTAGGTCTTTGGGAACGAAGTCTCCCTTGGATTCGTATAACTGAGGGGGTGAGATATCCTCTGAAGGGTTGCACATTTGGAGGTGATACTACAGTCACTTCAGCTAGGGCATCATTGGGCCTAAGGCCATTTTCAGCATTTCAGCATTTCAAGAGGCATTTTTAGTAGGACTGAAATTATAGGAGGTCGTTTTTAGCAGGTCCGAAATTATAGGAAACCATTTTTAGCAGATCTGAAATTTTAGGAGGCTTTTTTTATAAGACCTGAAATTATAGGAGGGCATTTTCTGAGGACTATTCATTTTCAGTCATGGATTGATTGCAGGACATCTTTAGAAGACCTAATTGTGGTGGAGGAAATATTTCTAGCTGCTGGTTCGTTTTTGCTATAGGTCTGATCCAATTTTCAGAATTTTAGAATAGGGCTTTGGGACCACATTTTTGTTCATATCTTCCTCATTACTCAACATATCATTCTGGATATTTTTGCATTGGATTTCTATCGTCGATGAGTTAAAGATAGGTGCATTTTGGAGTTTCAAAATGCCATTTTAAAGGAATTTTTCAAAACTCCTAGTCATTTTCGAAAATTTGCAAGGAAGTACATTTTTAGATTTGGGGTGACTTTGGCTTGGGTATTGGCATCTTCAACATTGGTAAAAATTATTACAGTCATCTACAATCAGGTTCTTCACTTCTCATTTGGCATTTGGCATATTTTCTAAGAAATGTTTTCAGCTGAGTACAAAATATAGCTTCAGCACTTTACTATTTTACATTGTACTTGTCTTTGTTTTCCATTTGACATTATTGGTATCAAAGGAAGGCTAGGATTTTGCAAGTGAAAGAGTATTGTAATTTTTAGACTATCTATATTGCCAACCTAGGGTTTGATGATCATATTATTGACTGAAATATGTAGTAGTCTTTAGTTGCATGCCAAGTGTTTGACAAAATTTCTCAGTTCAGCATTAGAGGTTTTTAGTGGCCTATTGGTAGGGGTCATTACAGTGGTATGAAAGCTTGCTTGCAAAGTGTTTGGCGAAATGTCAAACAACTGAAATATAAAGAATTTTGGTGTTTAAAGAAGTTATAACCTGTTGGGGTTATTACAGTGGTATCAGAGCGATTTTCTTGCCATCCTGTTGGGTAAGAGCCGTCTTGTATGAGTGATCAGCACTCATCCAGAATGGACAGGTATAGTATAGAGTCTCAGAGGACACGATCTTGGATAGTTGATAGACAAAGTAGGAAGATCTAGAGTTGGAACAGTAGAAAGGATGGTTATTTAGACATTCGAGATGAACTTAGCAAAGTAAGCCATAACATGTCTGAACAGTTGGGTAAGCACCACCGTATGATGAATGACATGTTGTCTGACCCAGCTAAGGTGGATAAGTTGACTGGATTTCTATTTGGCAGATCTTCTCACAGGGCAGATGACACAATTACCAGGAACTTGCATGAGGAGTTCAAGAAACTAGCTTACAGCCAGGCAGAGGTCTCAGATTCTACTCCGCCATAGGAGGTAGTGGTAAAGGATATTACGTACATTGATAATAATGGTCAACTTGATACTCAAGTTGAGTCAGTTGTATACAGGTCGCCGGAGGGGTGGTGTCATAGGTACTCGGGATGGTTTAGTTACTACAGGCAGTGACTATAGCTTAGAGGGTTCAAATGATGATTTTGAGGATGTTGTGCACGATAGTGAGATACCTGGTAGAGATGAGCAAACATTGAGTATTCATGACTTTGCTGAGAGGGAGTACCAGGCACATTTGGATGCTTCGTCACATGAGGTTGAGGCTGGTAGTACTTCGCATGATTTGTCCAGCTAGCTGAAGGTGAGCGAAGACAGTATTGTGACTTGATTATCTCATCATGATAGGATGCGGGATATGATAGAGGATCACATTCGGATGATTTAGTTACAGGGCAGACATAATGGAGTTCAGGTAGTCTTCTTGTGTTGACTTACAAGCGATTAGAGAAGGAATGGGAACGACGAAATTGAGTTATTTACGTCTTCTATCAGATCGTGACCATCTTCTTAGCCTTGCCGGTGACTATTCAGATGCCTTGAGTAGGAGGGAGAAGGAAGTTGATAGGCTTTCTCGCGAGCTTGAGGACACTCGAGCTTCCTTGGTGAATACTCCATTGGCATTACAGGACTTGGAAAGACATGGGAATGAGCATGGTGTGGAGTTTAGTTTAGTACCATCTTGCACACTTGATACTCAGCTTCTTGCGGCAGGCAGATCAAATGTGGTCATTGATAATGTTGTGAGTTCATCTTGCGTTCACATCCAAGATACAGGGACAGTGTCAGACAGGTATGTGGAGTTAGTTGGTATTAGTCATATTACTCAGGTGAGGAGTTTGCTTGAGTTACCAGTTGATTCTAGTTTACGAATATGGACTCGAGATTGTTATATTGGTGTTTGGGATCAATTGACTGGAGATCTTTATCACTTTTTGGTAGCAGTGATTGTTTGGGTGCTATTATGGATTTGATTAGCAGATTGCACGGTGTTGTCCTTTCTTGTGCTAACAACTTGTTCGATGTTGGTATTAGTTTTTATACACTGGTGTTGGGCTTTGTTCATATATTCAGGCTACCATTCTTGCTAGAATGTGTTGATGATCTTTCATATTTGGCAGTGTTTATAGATGAGTCCCAGGATCATATTGGCATTGATGACATCTAGGAGGATGTAGTGGGCAGTTTTGAGGACTTAGTTTCCTTGGCAGTTTCTTTTGGTACAGAGGAATTGGGCAGCGGTGCTACAATTTTTGATACTCTGTATGTTGATATGAGCTTTGGACTTGATTCGCAGGATGTGGATGGTGATACTCTAGAGACCAGTAACTTTGAGGATACTCCTTTGAACAGTGCGTCAGAGGAGGTTTGTAGGAGACAGTCTAGCCAGTGCCATCATGTGTCTAGTTAGCTGAGGGTTAGTGAACGAGACATTGCTATTGCTTGCCAGCATTTCGATGTTTCTCGTTAGTTGTTAGCAGTTTATGGATGGGGTTCTCCTACTACTGATGAGCAGGGAGGCAGTTTTCTTTCCTTGTAGAGATCCACTCTTTATGGAAGGCTATCCAGATTCTGAGACAGAATTATGTGCAGTTGGTAGCCGACAGAGATTATCTTATGAAGTGGGGGAGTACAACATACGATGCATTATTGGCCAAGGAAGATGAGGTGAGTGAGCTTACTCAGCAGCTCGAGGTGACTTCTGAGATTCTTAAGAGTACACAGTTTCATTTGGTTGAGGTGAACATGGAGTTAGAGCGATTGCAGTCTTTCCCAAATTCTTTACAGTTACAGGCTGTGGTGTCTAGTGATCCTAGGATTTCCGAGATTGTTAGGGACAGTGGAGATGGGGATGCATCCATCCTTGATACTGGCATTGGCATATCGGGTTCGTTTCCACTAGAGTCAGGTTTAGTTGAGTTGGGTGCTGCAGTAGATTGTTGTGGTATGCCTGACATGGTGATGGCCTCTACTACTGATGGCACGGAGACTAGGGATGTTGTGTCAGAGATCATGTGTGATGTTGGTGAGCCGACAGTTGGCATGGTTCCTACTAGTGATACTACTCCCTTGGCAATGTCTTTGGAGGTAGTAGTCAGTTCTAGCTTGGTTAGTGACCGGTTGCAGTTAGTTTCATCTGGATTGCAATTTGAGCCACTAATTGAGATTGGCGCATTCTATCAGCATTACACTGTGAGGTATTCTCATCAATTTACCTTTGATGACCATGTTGATGAGATGATGATACGAAGATGTACTTTGGTTCCTAGTGCTTGTCATCAGTTATGGGACGGTTTGATGCCACGGGATGAGAGTTGTGATGGGCATGACATGGGGATAGGTTGTGAGGTTGACAGCTTGATAGTACATGACTTAGAGTAGGAGTTTAGGATTGATGCTTTAACGGTTGTTATTGATTCTACTCCTTTGGCTATGTCATCTCCTGACTTAGCTAGTCATCAGTTGCAGTGGGTTGTATCACCTGTGCATGGCGAGCTGTCGACTAAGGCTAGTTCTTTTGATTAGCATTATACTGCTGGGTATGTTCATCAGTTTGCATTTGATCCATGTGTTGAGGAGTTGATGGCAGGTAGACTTGGTTTGGGTTCTATTTCTTGTTGTTTATCTTGTGATGTCTACTCACCATCAGTGGTGCATGGGAGTTATGGTTATGAGACAGTGGCCGGTGATTTGCAGAGTTGTGCTGATTACAGTAGGTGTACAGTGTGGATTGTTCGTACTTGGTACAGTTTCATTCGGGAGTGTCCACCATTGTGACAGAGTTGGATTGTACATTCCGCATAGGTCAGTGGGATGTGTCGATGGTATTTACTATGTTGGCAATTTGGGATGTCCACTCTACTTGGGCTTTGATATTTTGGGAGTTTGTGTCTTGTGGGTTCCTGATTATGGCAGTAGTGGATTTGAAGTTCAGTTGAGTAGTGATTCACGCTTCATTCATGGATTCTTCTTGGTTATATTGTAGAGGATATTGCAGTAGCCTGCGTTGATTGACAGCAGTATAGTACATGACTATATTTGGGATCCAGGTGGGTTGATTGGTTTATTGTTTAGTCATTGCTTGGGGACAAGCAATTTCAGGAAGGGCGGACTATCATGTCCCCATTTTGGTTGACATCGTTTAGCGTGCCGGATCAGTCTATCACAGGCTTTCGTAGACTGGTGTTGATGTGGAGAGAGTCGACTAGTGACTATTGGCAGTATTTTGTCCTTACAGTTGATTAGTGATTTGGGCCTACGTTTGTTATAAAGTAAAGTTACTTTATTTGGGCCCAGTTATATAATTTGATGTTGAGATGCATTTTTTATTATAAAGTAATATTTTATAAAAGTGCACTTTATTTCATAAGAATATTTGGATGCTTCTAGAATGTTTAAGTGACTTCTAGAGGAAGCTATTGAAAAGTGAATAAATAGACCGTATGGGTCTTGCATTTGATCATCCAGTTTGTATTTTCTCCCTTGACATTAGATTGTGATTCAATCACATAGTCTATTATGGAGCCAAGTGGTTTTAGATAGTCACTAGGTCTTTGGGAACGGAGTCTCCCTTGGATTCGCATAACTGAGGGGGTGAGATATCCTCTGAAGGGTTGCACATTTGGCGGTGATACTACAGTCACTTCAGCTAGGGGCATCATTGGGCCTAAGGCCATTTTCAGCATTTCAACATTTTAGGAGGCATTTTTAGTAGGGCCGAAATTATAGGAGGTCGTTTTTAGCAGGTCCGAAATTATAAGAAGCTATTTTTAGCAGATTCGAAATTTTAGGAGGCTTTTTTCAGCAGACCTAAAATTATAGGAGGGCATTTTCTGAGGACTATTCATTTTCAGGCATGGATTGATTGTAGGACATCTTTAGAAGACTTAATTGTGGTGGAGGAAAGATTTATAGTTGGTTCGTTTTTGCTACAGGTCTGATCCAATTTTCGGAATTTCAGAATAGGGCTTTGGAATCGCATTTTTGTTCATATCTTCCTCATTACTCAACATATCATTCTGGGTATTTTTGCATCGGATTTCTATCATCGAGGAGATAAAGATAGGTGCATTTTGGAGTTTTCCAAAATGCCATGATTTATTTTTAAGGAATTTTTCAAAACTCCTAGTCATTTTTGAAAATTTGCAAGGAAGTACATTTTTAGATTTGGGGTGACTTTGGCTTGGGTGTTGGCATCTTTAACATTGGTAAAAATTATTACAGCCATCTACAATCAGGTTCTTCACTTCTCATTTGGCATTTGGCATATTTTCTGAGAAATGTTTGTTTTCAGTTGAGTACAAAATATAGCTTCAGCACTTTACTATTTTACATTGTACTTGTCTTTGTTTGCCATTTGGCATTATTGGTATCAAAGGAAGGCTAGGATTTTGCAAGTGAAAGAGTATTGTAATTTTTCGACTATCTATATTGCCAACCTAGGGTTTGATGATCATATTATTGGCTAAAATATGTAGTAGTCTTCAGTTGCATGCCAAGTGTTTGAAAAAATTTCTCAGTTCAGCATTAGAGGTTTTTAGTGGCCTATTGGTAGGGGTCATTACAGTGGTATCAGAGCTTGCTTGCAAAGTGTTTGGCAAAATGTCAAACAACTGAAATATAAAAAATTTTGGTGTTTAAAGAAGTTATAACCTGTTGGGGTTATGACATTCTTCAGTAGGCTTTAGCGTTCAAATTGCATGGTCCGTTCCCACTTTGGAATTCCTTTAGCCTCTGAGTATGTTTGAGGTTCAAACACACTGTGAATATTGGCCATAAGAGAAAAATTAATTGATTTTTTAGGTTTGCTCTTTTTTTGAGCAATTCTCCCGTTGATTAGCTGATCATCTCGACGATCAACAAGTGTCTTAGCCCCCCATTTAGTCCAGAGAGAAGGACCAACATTAGCATTAGGAGATGCTCTATGATCAGGTTCCTCATCAGAAGAATGTAGATCAAACTCAATTGAAACATCTATAGATCTGGGTGATCTTTTAGAAGTTAGAGGTGTCTATACTCTATACAGGAATCATTGGTATAACTGGAGTTGCAGTAGCTGTTGGAGCCCTCCCATCAGGTGGACTTAATGGAAGCCATACTCCCAAATCATGAGCCCTTGTCCTCACTGTTTATCAAAAACTACATCACGACTGTACAGGAGACAAGATGTCTTAGTGTCGTTCAAGTGGTAGGCTTTGTGAAGACTACTGTATCCAGCAAGCATGAGTTTTTGACTTTTGGCATCCAACTTGGTGTGTGACACATTAGGGATCTAAACATAGGCAAGAGAGCCAAAAACCTTTAATTGACTAATTTTGGGTTTGCGACCTGACCAGGCTTCTATTAGAGCCTTACCTTTGACCGCTACAGAGGGTGACTGATTCAAAAGATAGATTGTAGAGTTAATTGCTTCTGCCCAAAACTTATTTGAAACATGTTTGTGTTCAAGTATGGATTGAGCCATCTCTGTCATTGTTGGTTCCAACTTTCAATTACACTGTTTTGTTGTCGTGTGTAGGGTGTGGTTAATTGGCGCTTGATGCCATGAGTATCACAAAAGCTAGAGAATTTAGTAGAACAAAATTCCTCGCCCATTATACGTCCTAAGAGCAGTAATAGATTTTTTAGACTCATTCAACTAGAGGTTTAAACTTCTGAAATACAATAAACACATGTGATTTCTTTTTAAGAAAATACACCCACATCTTTCTACTGAATCATCATCAAACAATAGAAAATACTTGGACCCAAGAACAGAAGGCGTGGCCATAGGGTTGTAGATGTTGACATGAACAAGTTGACGTACCTGAGAAGCGTGCCATCAAAATTAAAAGGAAAATGTGTGTGATGTTGCTTCCAAGCCTAACATGCATCACAAACTCCAACTGAGTTTGAATTTCTGGCCAATCAAGGACAAGCTCCTCCCAAGCAAGCTGAGAGAGATAATGCACATTTAAGTGCCGATACCACTAATGCCAAAGTAAGTTGACAAAAGACTGCCAAGCAGTCATAACTAGATCTTGAGAATCATCAGAAGCAATAAATCTAAAAAGACCACGATCCTTAAGGGCAACTGCAACAAGACTAAGTATCCCTATCAGTGATGGTGCACTGAAGGGAATTGAAGGTGATATCGAACCGTTGAGAGTGTCGCAACATTTGATTGATTGAGAGTAGATTGAGTTCCATCCCTGGAACATAGTACAGAGCGAGGACAATGGGATTCCTTCTGGTATACTGAATCTGAATGTTGCCTTAGCTAACAACAATGCACTCTTTCCCTCCATAAAAACAATTGAATCTGAGAAAGGCTGCTAGTCAGTAAACCAATCTATGTGGTGGGTGAAATAACGAGAGTCACCTAAATCAACGTACTAGGCATACGACTTCACATAATTGGCAGGTCGTTTAGCCATGAAGTCGTTAAAGGTAGATTCTGTGTGCTCTGTGCTATTTGCTTTGGTCTGCGAACTAGATTGCTTAGCTTGGGCAGCTAAACATTTTCGATATTCAACCTTCATGTGACATTGTGGCAGTAGTTGCATTGAATGTTCTTTTTTCGGAGCCTTCTGATGTTGGAGTAGATGACTTCTGCTGAGAAGATTGTTGTGAATGAGACTTGGCTTTATCCATCTTAAAGGATTTAGTAGCAAAGGCTTGCTTTGTGGAGGTGGAGTTGGAACTTCAATTGAACTGTCGTTTTCACCGATTTTGTTGAAGCATAAGTGTGCAAAGATTTGTGAACTTTAGATCAACACCTGTAGAAGTGATGTTGTGAGTATCAATAAAATGCTCGTAGGACTTAGGTGAACTTTTAAGTGTTATAACCACAATGTCCTCTTCCTCCATCTTGCATCTAATGGCAAGCAATTGATCACGAATATCTCGAATCTTATTTAGGTGTTCCTAGAGGGATTTCCTCTCATCCATGACAATAGAAAACAAAGAATTCTTGAGAAGGAAGGCCGTGCTTTTGTCTGAAGTCTCATGTAGTTTCTTTTGATGCTCCCATATCTTGGTAGCTCTCTTGTCGGATGGAATTTGAGGGAGTAATTTGAGAGGCATCCCTGCCTTCCAATTATACTAATCCCGTGTATCTTGATTAGTACTAGTTGTAGTTGGATGTTGTGTAACAGCCAAATAATTTGATCAATATTCCAATATTTAGAGATTGCTAACATCTGCCACTTCCATGTGTTGTAATTCTGACCATTCAATTTTTGATTCCCCTCTAGAAGAATATTTGTTAGAGATGCCATGGCACGTTTTTCAGTACAAAAATATGAAATCTATGAAGGCATGTACCTTGAGGCATAAAATTGGAAGATCCAGAAAGAATGAAGAGGTACCCAGAAGAGAGCTCGAAAAACCCAGAAAGAATATGTTGTCGGATTCTTGATCGCCTAGCTCAAAAATTGAGGCACCCCCAAAAAATAGACAATCTAGTTGAGCTCTCGAAAAACCCACCAAGAATCTATGATTTGTTTTTGATTCAGCACAGAAAATTAGGGTTTCGAACAAAAACGGCTTGGGCTGATAAAAGCTTCAAAATAATGGCGGATTTGTAAAAAAACAATAGATTCTAGATGCAAATCTAATGCCGACAGTTTGAGAAATCTTAGACGGCTTCAAATAAGCAAATAATGACACCATAAAAAAGGTGAAAATTGCTGCCATTTTTTAACTAAAAAATGACCACGAGTTGCATAAAATACTCATGAAATTGGGCGGGATTTGCAGCAGAAATAACTACAAAAAGTAGCAACTTTGAAACCCTGCAAAGGCAGAAAAAGACAACCAAGAACGACCAACACAAGGGCACAATTTGTAGATTGAAATCCCAGGCTGAAAATTATTTTCGAATAAAAAAAGATACTGATAATTTCAAAAATGAAATTATTATTATATTCATGTTTCTTTTAAAGCATTTGCTCTGATACCATATTACAAAGTAATTAGTAAAATAGTTGATGGTTATTAACAATGATCAATAGATCAATATATACAAATGAATAAATGACATTTCTTTAGGAAATGTTTGTAAATATTAGAAACTTTCAATTCTAGCTAACAACTAACTAAACATTAGAAATGTTCTAACATTTACAATAGATTACAAAATAGATAACAATTAAATAATAATAGACAATAATAGAAGTTATGTATTATCGTAATATTGTCACTAGGAGCAAAGAAAAACAAGAACAAGCTTTATTTTGCTTATACTCAGAAATTGAACCTTAAACTATAGCAAATGCTTATAGTGGTCATAGTTGGATTAATGCAATGAAGAAAGAGATCAATCAGATAGAAAAGAATTAGACTTGGGAACTGGTGCCTAGACTGATAGACAAAAGTGTGATAGGTACAACGTGGTTGCACTGAAACAAGCTAGATGAAAACAAAAAGGTAGTGAGAAATAAGGTAGAGTGATATGCAAGGGTTACTCTCAAATTGAAGGAATTGACTTTGATGAGATCTATGCACCCGTTGTTCGGATGGAGGCCATTAGCAATGCATTTGCAGCATTCAAAATATTCAAAGATTACTAGATGGATGGAAAGTCCTCTTTCGTAAATAGAAAACTGAAGGAAGAAGTGTACATTGAGCAAGCAGAAGGATTCTGATAAGGAAATAATGTCTAATCAGTTAAGGATTCAAGAAAGGTAGGGTAGACAACAATCTATACTCCCAGATATACACAGATAAGATTTTGATTGTTGTTGTGTATGTGAATGACATCATATTTGGAGGAAAAGATGACCTATGCAAGAAAATTGCTGAAGAATTACAAAAGGAATTTGAAATGTCAATGATGAGTTGAATTTCTTTCCTGGATTGCAAGTGAGTCAAATTAGTAAAGGCATTTTCATTCCTCAATCCAAGTATGTGAAAGAATTGCCAATGAGGTTTTGTTTAGAGAATTTAAAGTCTGTCTGCACTCCTATTATTATTGGCTGTAAGTTGACTAAGGAGGATGATTCACCTGAACTAGATGTAAGTACAAATCAATGATTGGAGGATTACTGTACCTGACAGCTACTAGATCAGACATTATGTATGCAGTATGCCTGACAGCCAAATTTCAACAAGAACAAAAATATGAAGAAATCACATATTATGGTAGTAAAGGGAATTTTCAAATAGTTGAAAGGAACTGAAAATACGGGACTATGGTGTCCAATAGAATCAAATTTTACACTAGCAACATATATAGATGCAGATTGAGCAGGTTGCTTGGATATTTGAAGTACCAATGGTGGAGCCTAACTTTTTGGATTTCTGTTGTTGCTTGGTCAAGAAGAAGCATGGTTTTGTAATCTTATCAACTGCTGAATCAAAATATATTACAACATCTGCATGTTGTACCGAGGTATTATAGATGAAACATTCCTTAAAGGATATAGGAATTAGTTTTGATGAACTAGTTCCTATCATGTGCGATAATACCAGTGTTATAAGCATGTCAACGAATCCATAATGGATTACATAACAAACCATATTGATATCAGATATCACTTTATTGGGGAGAAGGTTAAAGAAGGTGAAGTTAAATTTGAGTATATGTGCACAAAGGAGTAGATTGCAAACTTATTTACCAAACCTTTGTGCAAGGATGCTTTTTGAGTATCTCTGGGGAAGCGCAATGTTCTGCCCCTTCCTAGGGCTCACTAAATGCATCGGTGTGTGCATTGGTCTAGTATTTTACATGGCTAGTCTTTCTTTGGATCAATGCTCGCAAACTTCCTCTTAGGGGGAGGAGAGTATATTAGAAAGGAGAAGTTTGTTTGGCACTTTGTCAGTGTTGTCGAAGGGGGAGAAGTTTGGAATTGTGCTTTGTTATTGATGAAGTTATCATCAAGGGGGATATTGTTAGAATGTGAGGTTGATGCTATCCATGTGGTTGTCATTGATGTCAACATATTCATATTTCAACCTCTAGGTGTATTGGTTGTTATCTGTCGACAAGTTTGGTGTATAGGTTGATATGCATTGATAGCCTATATATCGGTGGAAGTGTTCATTGATGGATGTGCTTTCAATGTTTTAACGTTCTAGGTTTCGGTGGTAGATATGCTTAATGCTGTCGTATCTCCTTGGTGTGCAAAATGTGGTGGATCATATGTTTTGGATCGATCCATGCTGAAGCATATTATTTGTGTTCAGTCCTAGCAGTTACTTTGTAATGTGTTCATCATGATTGTTGGCACCAAAGTTCTTGGTGATGGTGTTGCACATTGTTTTGGTCGAGGTGACATCTCGGTGTGACCTATTTTCAAATCTGTCCTGACCGACAATTTTGAGGGCAACATGCAATCTAAGAAGAATGAAGATTTAGTTGGTGTATGTGCATGATGCTCATGTGCAAGATATATGTCATATAAGTGTGAATTTGTTGCAATAGTTATTGCGTGTTGGTGCAAGCAATGGAAGATTGTTGCAAAGTATTGGTAACTATGTGCAGTGGTGGATTCAACTCTCATTTCTTATATTTTCACTATAAGCTTGATTGTATTGGTAGTGAGCCTTCACTATATTTCTGTGTGTGTTAGCCACATGGCAATGAGCCTACTGACAGTGATCCAAATTGCATGATCATAACCAATAGTAAGCCTTTTGTGACATTTAGTAGAATATTATAATGTTTCTTTAATGGTAATCTTAGTTAGTCTTCAGTTTATTAAGTATTTCCTATTTTCATCTTTAGTTCATGATTGTGTCTTTTAGAAAGATCGTCTTTGTAAATCTATATAAGGTGCTCTCATCTCCTTTGTTTAATACAACAACATCGATTTACCATAACATGGTATTAGAGTACGTCGATGGGATTTCATAAAATTTGACGAATTTTTTAAGAAAATTTCAAGCCTCTTTTGATCTGGAATATTTTCTAGAAATTTTTTTTTCAAATAAAAAATACTAGAGGTATTTTATGAAATTCATAGCTTGTCTTTAAAGATTTTTTTCGGAAAATTGCAAGCCTTGTTGAAGGTTTTGATTGTGCAATCTCTTGTTTGGGCAAATGTCTTTGATTTTTTAAGGCTGCATGTAGTGTTTTACCACATGAAGTCTCATGTTTTGTTCCATGAAGGTTTCTCTAATGGGTTTTCATATTTTTTTCTTAAAAAATTATCTGATGGGTTTCATAATTATTTCTCTAATTTTTTTTCTGATTTTGTAATTTGAAAAGTTGCAAGTGTTAATTTTATAGGATCTCTGATGGAAATGATAACAGATTTAAATCGGACATTACTTACTCTAGGTTAGTTGAATGCAACAGGTAGATGCCTTTAGAATGCTTCTGATATGCTGTGACTGGAATGTCAAATGCGGACAGGAATGTAGTTTGTAATCTGCAATGTTGCTTTGTTGATTCTGGGACTGCAAGTATGTTATGTCTTTCATATTGCCTTGTACACCGATGAGAATAACTATATGTACAAGTGTGAAGAGTTATGACCCCGTAGGGGCATGACTCTATGTGGCCAAAGGCCTAATGTTTTTTAACCATAAACATACAACGGTTTAATCATGCCCGATAACATGTTCGATAATGATCTCAATGCTTATCGAAAGCAATACAAATAAGACCCGATCCATGATCGGAGATGATAGGTAACAGCAGTAACATATATATGCCTGATCACATCTGTCTAAATCATACTTATACATCTTTGTACATATATATGTATGCATATTTATATGTATATGTATATATATATCCACACACACAAGATAGAGCATAACATATTCAGATGCTTAGTACTATTTGACTAAAGCTAAAATTTCAACAGCAAGGGATTCCTTTGTGGGTTTATAATTTTTTGCTCACAAATTATTTGGTGGACTTATAATTTTTTCCTCAAAAAATATGTCGGATTATATCGTTTTTCCTAAAAAAATGAAGCTTTGTATTCACTTATCCATGTCTTGGATTCTGTTGTCTAGTTTTGATTGATTTTTCACCTCAAAAATCATGTATGGTTTTTCCAAATCCTCTCCTTAAAAAATCGTGGTTTTTTGCAGTCTATTTTGGGGCATCATGCTCATTTGCAAAGTTTGAGGGTTTGCTGATTTTTCCTCAAAATCGTGCTAGCTGTTTTCAATGTTTGTCTATGTCTCTTGGGAAGAACAACTCTTTTATGCAACATTAGGTTGGATGTTTTGTGACGATTTCTAGTCAGATGTTTTGCTGATTCTAGGAGGGTTAGTGGCAAACTCATCTCAATGGCGGAGTTAGTGGCAGACTCTTCTCTCTTGTTGCAGAGCTTTCTGAAGAATGGGCACCCTTCTCTATTCTTTTTTGGATGGATTTGGCTTCTTTGTTATTAACATTTTGTAGATCCAGGGAGGGTCTTAGCAACAACAAAATGTTTTGGAGAATTTGTGATCAAAGGACAACAATTAGACAATGACCATTAAGGTTGGTATTAGGAGCTTATAATGTTTCTTTAATGGTCATCTTAGTTAGTATTTACTTTATTAAGTAGTTTCTATTTAAGTCTTTACTTCATGATTGTGTCTTTTAGAAACATTGTCTTTGTAAATCTATATAAGGAGCTTTTATCTCCTTTGTTTGATACAACTACAACAACATCAATTTACCATAACAAAATTCAACTTAACCGATGTTTCATTTCATGAGAAGTACTTCTCCATGGTTTTCCCTAGTTTGGGTTCCACATATATCATGGAGCTCTCTATGTCAGTGTTCTTGTGATTTTCATGCTTACATTTCATGTGGATTTCGAATGTGCTTAACTAGTACATCAGAAGTTGTTATTGATATTGTTTGTAAGTTTACCAGCAGAGAAGAAGTTTTATAATTTGTGTGGGAATAGCTGATTCACCCTCCCAGTTATTCAGCTTGTTCAACAATACCATTAAATTCGTTCCGCTAGGTCAATTGAAAAACATGATGACCGTTGCATGTACCATGTGTCTAGGTACCTTGCCAAAAATAGTAACTCCGCAAGATTGACTTAATAATAGTAATTCCCCAAATTGAGCAAAATAACAAGTGTAAAGTAAATCCAAATAAGTTCAGGTGAGAAGTAATGTCCCATCTGCTTAGGCAACAACTATCAAAAGACCCTCAAATCAAGTATATTAGCCCTTGAGGGTCGAAACCCCTCGAAAACTAATGCTGACTAGAAAGGGGCAATACGAATAATAAGAAACAACAGTGATCAAGATTGTATTATTTTTTTAAGAGCTTTCGTTAATAATTTTGAACGTAAATAAGAAGTGATATGCATGGTTGGAATTTTGCACCTCTAACTTGAAGCTAAGATTAATGACATCTCACATCTTCTTTTTTTAATATTTCCGCATCACTATGCTGATAGATTTTCTGTGTCTTTATTCATTGCAGATGAGGATTCAGATGATCAAAGAGGAGACAAAAAAGTACAGAAAAGAGCTAAGAAATCAATAAAACAAAAGGTTAGTTGCTGTTTTTGTTGTAAATTCATTGTGATAGTGGCACTGCTGGTAAGCAGTAGACATATGGATGATGTTTTGCTTATTTTTCCTTTTACATGGGAAAGAGATGGGACAATATGCATAGTTTCCTTTCATATTTTCATTTAGCATGTATGAGATGCCTTAACCATATCTAGAATTGATTCAACAGAAAGGTAGAAATTGAACCCTAAATGCAATGTATTCATTGAAATGAAGAGGGTGTGGAGTAGCCTAAGGATCAGCCATTTAGGTTCAGCTGACTTGAAATGAAAGGCTTATAATTTTGCTAAGTTATTGGGTATTGCTGGTTAAGCTTGGGTCCCGGTACCGGTATGTTTTGGTTTCTTCCTGGGTGTCGAGATTAGTCAAGAACTTGAGGATATGTCTATCATCTTTAAACACTTGGAAATTCTTGACATTGTCTGGTACTGACGGGACTGATGCCAACTCAACTCTAAACTTCTTCAAACCATCCAACTTAATTGGTGCCAGTGATCTTGCAGTTTGTGCGAGGGCATTTGCCACCTGATTGTTTGCTCTATAGTTGAACTTGATATTGAAGGCATCAAAGCCCTCTATCAAATCCCAAACTCTATTTCTATATCTTTTCAATCTGTTGTCATGGCAGGCGAACTTTTGCTTTATCTGCTCAATCACTAAATATGAGTCTCCAAGTACATGGAGTATCTTGGCACCTTTCTTGATAGCACACAACCCTACAATCAAAGCTTCATACTCCGCCATATTGTTGGTGCATGGGAATTGCAATCTACGTGTCTCCAAATATGTTGCCCCTGTTGGGCTGACTAACTTAAATCCGGCTCCAGCTCCTTGTTTAGTTTTGGAACCATCGAACCTTAGAGTCCATACTCCATTGCTTTCTTGATACTTCTCCTTTTGGGAATTCTTCGACTCGTTTGTTTCATCACCTCTCTTCATTTCCGCGTTGGACGGTGTAATTTGGTTCTTTGATTCATCCATCATGCTACTTTCTTCTTCATCAACTTGTAGAGTCTCAACCTTCTATTTGCCATGTTGATCATCTTGTTTTAGAGCCCCTGGGATTCTCTTTTCCACTTGTTCTAAGGCCACTGTACACAAGGAGCAAGATAACTCTAAGTGGAATGCATTATGAATTTTGCACTAGTTGGGTAATAATAAGTCTCTCACTGATGTTTGGTTACCCAGCTCCATTCCTTGCTGCATAGTTCTAGCCACAAAGTTCCTGAAGTTCTCAAACATGCATTCACCCTCGTCGGATGAAGCATCTGGATCTGACTCAATTAGGATCTCAGTGGAATCCCTTCCTTCACTTATGATATTCATTGTTAGCACTTCTGCCTTCTTTGGTCTATAGGTGCTTATATTTGTCTCCACAAATAATATTTCATTTGGTTCCCCATATTCTGTAACTGTCAATCTCAACCTTGGGGTGCTATCGATTCTTATTTGGTTGGCTAGTCCTTTCCACGGGAGCCACATGTGAGAAAAGTCAGTTGTCATGTATCCATTCAATCTTCTGGCCCAATCTCTACCTAGGATCAATCCATAGGTATCGGCCACATCTACCACTGAAATATCTATCATGTTTTCCATTCTCAGATCAGATGCCAACTGGATGTGTATGTTGTGTAGCTCACCTACTACTGGTACTAATATTTTATCCAATTAGGTAACCTTTCTGTTTGACCGCAAAGGCATGATTCCTAAACTTCTGCAAATGTTCAAAGGCATAACATTACTTGATGCTCCTGAATCTATCAAGCAATTGTGAAGCAGCTTCCTGAATATCCTTACTGATAGAAAGAATCGGGCTGGCTCATCTTTCCCTTGATAATACACTAAAAGGGTGTCTTATGTACTTGCTTTGGCTTCACCTTGAAATCTGTTGGCTGGGCCACCTCTTCTTTCTTCACCTTTTCCTTATTGTTCACCAGGTCTTGACTCTTTTGAGTTTGTTGTTCTACCAGCGTTGATCCTTGAGCCACATAAATTGGTTGAGGCCCTGGCTGTCTGTTGAATTCACTGATATCACTATATGCAATCTCTTGTGTAGAGCTTCCTGTCTCTCCGTATGAGATGTCTTGAGATGAGTTTGTCATGTTCGCTCTTGGGATGTCTTAGATCACATGTACTGAGTTAGGAGGAGGCCTCCCTTGAGTATGTGTTACCGCACCTTGAGTGTGAGATCCTTGTGATTTATTGACTTCCAAACTGTCAAGGAACGTATCCCTAATCTCGGCTACCTTCAATAATTTGAACAAAGGGAGATTGATTTTGACCACCTTCATCTCTTCTGTCACACTTTGTCTTAATCTTTTCAACTCCTTATTGTTCACAACATTGTTTCCGGTTCTTCCCCTATTTGCTTCTTGTGTCGATTGGACATTCTATGCATTTCGAATACCTTGATTGTTTTGTTGTGTGCTTTGTTGAAAACTTTGTTGTCCATTTCCACTGTCGTGGTTACCTTGTTTGTATTTAGGCGCATCCCTTGAAGCATTAGGTACATTACTTGCATTGGGGTGTGGAGGCGTATTGAAATTATTTGGGTGTATGGAGGATGTGAAGGGTCCATCATTTCTCTTGTTGTTCCTCTGATAAAACCTTGCATTGCTAGCCGCTTGTTGAAATGTTTGGTTCCATACCTGTTCCTTGAACTAGAACAGTGTCTCCCAAAGGTGGGAATGAAAAATCCGACCCATTGCTATACCCCTTATGATCCATTACCTCATCAACTGACCCGTTTGCTGACTCGGGAGGAAATCTCCCTTGGTGTTCTTCATATGCTTCAAATTCTGGCGGAAATGAAATCTCCTCAAAAGTCAAACACTGATCATATCCTGGGGATGGGACAATCTCATACCTCGTAACTTTAACATCTTCCTAATTATTCGACTCATCTATTATGTTTTGGAACAAGTTAGATGCCCTCTTTGTCATTGGTAAATATTGTGTAGCCGACAGGATGTCGTCGTCGGTAAATATTGTGTAGCCGATGGGTTGATGTCATCGGTAATTGTTATGTAGCCGATGGACCCCTTCGGGAAGGTTCTTCGGAATGGTATATGTACACTGTTGGAAATCATTGTAATCATCATAGGCATTACGTAATGTCTTTGGCATACGTGAATAATAAAAGGAGTACTGCTGTTCTTGTCTATTGTCTGTGTGCATTACTCTATTTACCCCATGCGGTAAACATTTGGCACCATTGCCTGATGGACCTGGAACATAGGTAGAGGAATGAAGACTAATGCCCAATCAACTTAACAAGCATAGAAATAAGATAAAGGGAAGAGATGGAATAGACACTGCACAAGGGAATTTAATTTTGGCCACAATAGGCTGAGCATAGATAGAGGTTTCAGTAGATTGTTGATGGATACTGAAGCATCGAGGAATTGTTGGAATAGACTTGGCAGCGGTTGGATTTGGTGGAAGAAGCAAAGGAGGAATTTCTTAGCCTGTATACGTCGAGGGAAGAGAATCCAAACAGAAGGGAATTAACTCGCACGGCTTGGAGTGTCGAGGGAGCACGAGCGTGGAGTGTAACTCTTTGTTCGCGATACACTTCTATAATGGACAACTTTGTTTAACGAAGACCCTTCTTCACCAAAGAATGCAATTGTTGAAAATAAGACAACTGTCGGAGAGAGCGCTGGTGTGGGAGTGTAGAGCATCGATGTGGGAGTGCAGAGTGCCGGTGTGGGAGTGCAGGACGACGCCGGTGTTGTAGTGCCAAACAGTGCCCGTACACACAATCAAGTAATAATGGTTGGACCGAAGGAAAAGTTGCCAAAGTTTGATGGTGATGGAACAGCGGATCCAATCTGACATTGTAAAACATGCAAAACAATTTGGAGAGCGAATTTCATAACAGAAACAAATGAATGGGTCCGACAATTTCCAACAACCCTAAGGGGGGTAGCAATTGACTGGTTCGCTGATATAGATCCCCAAAAATTAACCACTTGGGACAACGTTAAAAAGGAATTTACCACTGAATTTCAATTGCTGTGGGATGACAATGAGATCGTAGTAGAGATATACAACACGAAGCAAGGGAAAAATGAAACAATTCAAGTGTATGCCAAAAAATTAAAAGACTTAATAAATAAAATGAAAAATAAGTGGGCAGATGGGTTGCAGAAGAGATGGTTCATTGAAGGACTATGCTTGAAGTTGTGGAAGAAAATGAAGATTGTGCCGCCATCGTCATACACTGAAGCATACAATTGGGCGATGAACTTGGAAAGTGAGCAGAAAACAAAGAAGCGACGATGCGTCTTTGGAAGAAGAGAGCAGTGATGACGAAAAGGGTAGCAAGAAGGTCCAAGCTCTCTAAAAAGATATGATCCGAATGATGAAAGAATTTAAGAACATGCAGAAAGAGACGAAGGGAAATGACCTCTGGTGCACGAAATGTAAGACAAAAGGACACACGAAAGGAGCTTGTTTGAAGACCCAGTTCTATGAGATCTGCCAAATTATGGGACATTCCTTAAAAGAATGCCCTTGCAACATGAGAACAAGAGGACCCTAGCAAGTACTTCTCACACAGGAGGCTGTCGTGGCAGGAGGGAGCGGAAACATCAGCAACGAGGGTGCCATGTCGGGAGGGTACAGAAATAATAGGTGAGGTCAAAACAACAACAATGCCAACAATAATAATGGGAGCCATAATCGAATTTAGTACGATGTGAACTACCGACCGATGGTACAATGCCGCGCATGCAATTTGTGGGGCCACTTTGCCCGAGACTGTGCAACGACAAACACACCAAAGTTGGTATGCCGATGGTGCGGTCTTGGAGATCATGAGAATGCCAAGTGCCCGAAGTCAGGAGTGAATTTGATCACCATCGGGATGGAAGAAGAGGAGGTTCTAGCAATCACACGGAAGCAAGTAAAACTATACCTCGACTCGACGGAAGAAAAGAAGAGATTGGAGGAAGCACGGACGGAGATTGAGAAAGCGACACAGGTGGAGAAAGCACATTTGAGGGACACCACAGGTACCTCGACAAGGAACTGCACGGAACAAAACATCGTATGACAGATACTGCAAATTGAGGTACCCGTCAAAATAAGCAATCTGTTGCTCACAATGCCTCAGCTCCAATCAACACTCACAAACATCGCTCCAAATGCTAAATTATCAGGAGAACAAGGAAAGGAGAAAGAAAGTAGAGCAAGTACAGAGGACCCAATGCTGCTAGCCCTTACACTTAGACGACATCCGGCGGTCATCGAGATGAGAATTTTGGGAATGGTTCTAGTAGATACAATTGTAGACGAAGGCTCCAACGTGAATGTGTTACCGGAGGATACTTGGAAGAAGTTGGGACAACCAACGTTGTGGCCACCTATATTCCAGTTACTAATAGCAGACCAACACGATATTAAATGTCTCGGCGTCCTGATGGCACAACTAGTGACGATTGGCACACAACTGTTCTTACTTGACTTCATCGTCATCTCGCTAAAGAGGAAAGGATATGATGCCATTCTGGGCCAAGGATGGCCCGTGCAAGCAAACGTTAAGCATGAGTGGAAGAAGAATACACTATCAATAGAGAGCAAAGGAGGAAAATTCATCATTGATTTGCACACGCAAATGATGGGCGAAGAAGCTTTGTCATCAGATTCCGAGAAAGAGGGCGAAGGGAAGCAGCGGATGGAACCAGATAAGGAAGGAGTCCTATGGTTGGAAGGTGGATTGACAGATGATGATTTGGATTCGGTGAACGGCCTTTTCCACTGGCAAATGGAGGAGTATGAGCTCTTTCCGAGCTGTAATATTTTAAGGGTCAACGAAGGTTAGAAAGAAGAGGGAAATGAATGTCTGAAGGAATATAGAGAAGCGGAAGAAGGAAATGAGGTTACGGCTGAAGCTGAAGGGAAGGACATATAGGACGAACCCAAAAAAAGAAAAAATTCTATTGTCCGGTACATGGTGAACGGACCGCGCGGAAAGAAAAGGTTACACCACACCACAAAATTAGTAGAAAGGTGCCGACAGCAAGGAAAACACATCATATGGTCTACACAGGAAACAAAGAGGAAGGATTTAATAAAAACTTCAGCAGTACAGAGTGAAGGTTCCAAATCCAAGAATATAGCTATTGACAGCAAGGAATGGCAGTCGACGGAATTCATGGTAGGCGACATGGCAAGCTTGAGGGAAAAAGGTTGCATAATCTGAACAAACTCAAGGAGAAGCGGTTATTGGCACAATGGGCCACGGAGGTGACGCAGAACAGACACAAAGTGTGGCATGATAAACACCTGAGACTGAACAAGTTCCAACCAGGACAACTGGTGTTGAAGTATGATGGATGGAACAAAATCAAACCGGGAAAGTTTAAAGTTAGATGGGCCGGGCCATACCAAATTCGGGAAGTAGGCGACAACGGAGCAACAAAGTTGTGGACATTAGATAGACAAGAAATACTTGAGGCAGTCAACTGTTCAAAGCTGAAGATGTACCATGCCAGAATGATCCCCTCGTCATCGGAGAAGGACGAAAGTCGAAGGGAGAATTAAATGTATATGTTAAAAAAAAAAAAAAATTGAAAGAAAAAAAATAAAATTGAAAAATAAAAAAAAAGAAATAAATAAAAAAATAAAAATAAAAATTTCGAAGGATGGCAGTGGACACCTATCCCGTGGACGAGGTGTTTCGCAGGTAGCTCCGTGGATACCTGTCCCGCCGACAGGGTGTTTTGCGGGTTGTTCCGTGGATACCTCTCCTGCGGACATGGTTCTGTGGGTGTTCCCTCTCGCGGGTTGCCTTTTCTTCCATGTGGAGTTGTTTTTCTTGATTAACTGCACTCGCCTGTTCTTGTTTGTGGCTTCTCTCCTTCCGTGGCATAAAACTTTCACTTTTCATTCTCCCACGGACGACATTATAATTTCAGCGGCTGAGAAAACAACGAACCGATGGTGTAGCATCTATAGTTTATGAGAAAGAAAATTCAAGGCCTCGGGAAGAGGGGGTGGATGTAGTTGAAGAAATCGGGAAGGTTGTTGTTCGACGTCTGTACTGAAAGAACGAGGGCAAGCTTTACATGCTGATTTTCGCTCAAGTGGCTTATGTTCTCCACTTTAGCGGCCTTTGTTTCTCTGCAGGATGTGCTTGGTATGACTGCGGCTTGTCTTGTTTTAAATCTCTGTGGGGTAGAATAGTAGGCATTGTGCGGACTCCTTTCCCGCACTGTGGGAGAAAAAGAAAGTATTAAGGAAAGGATAATTTCGGGAAAGTTCCGAACAACTAAGTGGGAATTAGCAAAGTGGAAATCGTCCGAACTTTTGCCGCGGAAGACAACAAAGAAAAGGAGAAAGACAAATTATAGCGATGCCCCCTAGTCCTCGGTTCAATTATCAGTCTTCGGAAGTGTGACCGGTTGATGCGACCTAGAGCTGCTACAGGCATAGTGTGCTAGAGGTGGAGAGAGCACTGGAGCAAGCATTTCAGGAGGGATGTTACGCTTTGAGGCACTTGGAGTAGGTGTTGGACGTGAAGCTGTCTTGGTGGATGCATAGAGAGCTTGGGAGGAGCTGATCATCTAGTTGAGGGCAGTACAGGGACACTTAGCTCAGGGTACCCAGGAGTTGGAAGCAGAGAAAGCAGCATGGGTGGCTATCAAGGTCAGCTTGATTAAGGAGACAGTATTGTGTTAGCAGAGGCTACAGATGCATTGTGGGTTGGAGACCAGTTTGGTGCAGGCACGAGACGAATGTGAACGTGATGTGATAGAAATAGATCTATCTTGTTGTAGTTAGTCAGTTAATGTATTTTGTGGGTTAATTTGTCTCAAATATTTTGTAATTGTCATCCGGAGACGACTTTTTCTTTTGGGGGGGACGAGATGTCATTGGTAAATATTGTGTAGTCGATAGGGTGTTGTCGTTAGTAAATATTGTGTAGTCAATGGGTTGATGTTGTCAGTAATTGTTATGTAGTTGACGGACCCCTTTGGTAATTGTTATGTAGCTGATGGATCCCTTTGGGAAGGTTCTTTGAAACGGTATATGTACACCATGGGAAATCATTGTAATCATCAGAAGCATTATATAATGCCTTTGGCATATGCGAATAATAAAAGGAGTACTGCTGTTCTTGTCTATTGTCTATGTGCATTAATCTATTTACCCCATGCGGTAAACACTCTTGAAGTCTGCACATCCTAACTCCGAATGTTGATCAGTCTCATGAAATCTGCAATATTTAGACATGGCTAAGAATATCCTGTCCACTGGCCTACTATCTTTCGAGGCTTGATTATCAAGTGGCGACACCACATTTCCATTGTTTGGACCTGTGTTCCAAGTACTCTTCTGGTTAGCTTGATTGTTGTATCCTTGGTCTTGTGACTAGTTGTTACCTTGATAGTTATTGTTATGATAGTTCCTCTGATAACCACCACCTTGGTTATTTCTTTGGTAATCTCTATCCTGATAATTTCTTTGGTATCCACCTGCTTGATGACTTCTTTGATACCCTCCTTGATAACCTCCTCCTTGATTCTGGTAATTACTTCCTTGATTATTTCTATGGGAACTTTAGAGTTGATTGTTCTGGTTTCTCAAATAGGTGACTTTGGTAGACAGCTTCTTGACTTGGTCAATCAATTCCTTCGTCTCATCCTTTTCTTCTTGCGTTCTTGTGGATGAACATGCACTTTGCAGATAAACTGGCATTGATGGCGGTGCCTGAGACAACAGAGTCCCTAGATGTACTACCAACTGATTTGTAGGTGCCTAGTATGCAAGCTGTGGAACTGGATTGTTCGGATACCTAGCACCTTGGGGTTTCATTCTTGTTGGCCCAATTGCTTCCCTATTTCAATTGCTTTAGTGTAGGCCTTAGTCAATGTTGTGGGAGCAGGATTCGCCATCCTTGTGAACATAGCCGTCTGGTTGTCCAAGGCACTGTAGTATGCTTTCAATGCACCTACTTCCGTCATTGTGTAAGGGGCTTGCAATCTTGTGTAAGCCTTACGGAAACGATCATTGAAGGAACTTATTGACTCCCTATCTTGTCTCCTTATGTCCACAAACATTCTATGTAACTCCAATGGTGTGGTGGGCATGCCAAATTTTGCAACAAAGGCTTCTCTGAGCTGAACCCATCCTATTATTGATGATGCTAGCAAATTGACAAACCAGTAATAAGGTTCTTCCCCCAATGAATAAGGGAAAAGCTTGCACGCTACATCTTCGTATTGAATTCTTCTATTGCACATTGCATCTTCAAACACCTTGATATGCTCCTTTGCGGTGTGGTTAGGGTCATTAACAAAGAACTTGGAGCAGAATATTGCTAGATTCTTCGGTAGATCATGGTATTGTTGGAACGAAATGGGTGAGGCATTGTTTTGAATCCATGGTGGTTGAGCCATCGTTGGTTGATTGACTTGAGCTTGAATTGGTTGATTGACTTTAGCCTGAACTGGTTGACTACTTGAGGGGCTAGCTAAATTTGAGGTGTCAGCTACCCAACGATTTCTTGATTTCTTGTGAAATTCTAACACAAGTAAGTCCTCTTCTTGGTGTGGTGTATTTCACAATATCCTCTGCCTCTTATCAGCTTTCAGTTTCTCAAACCTTTCAGGCGAAAAAGACCCAATCTTTTTATCCAGCTTGAAAATAATCCCAACTTGATTGACTCTCTAATTCGAGTTTTCTTCAACAATAGCTTGAGCTTGTATTTGTGCCTTCCTTTCTCTTTCAAGCTTCCTTTCCAATTCTCTTTGACGTTCCAACCTCTTTTGAATTCTCCTCTCAATAGCTCATGCTTTCCTTTCTTCCTGATTTAATACGTCAACAGTGTCCAAATACTCTCTAGTGTTCTCACTTTCCTTCCAAGCAGTTGAGCACAAACTAGCTACAATATGATCTTGAAGTGTTCTCCAAGTTGCTCTAGGCTGATCTGATCTAGGAAGTACCATTCTTCTTCATAGTTAAATACCAAAAAATCCTCAAATGAAACACTTTCAGGCCCTCCTAGCGCCAGATAATGTTGATGGCGCGACGATGGAGGGTATGCCAACCAATAACGCTTCAATTCTCCCAAGAATTAATTTAAATTCCGCCCTCCAATGAACTTTAATCAGGCCCTCCTTCTAGCGCCATATAATGTTGATGGCACGACAATGGAGGGTTTACACATCACCAATGCTCCAATTATCTCAAGGATGAATTACAATTCTGCCCTCCTAGCGCCATATAATGTTGATGTCAGTTTTTATACCACATAACATATTAGCAATTGAGTATCTGATATAGAGTATCAAACACACAATTCCTCTCTTGAAAAGTTAATACTCATGGGACATGAGAATAACTCCAATGTTCCTTACACTTGTGGATACTAGCTCAGTATATTGATGTGATTTGCTAGTAATCACGTAGGCAGCCTTATGCTAATTGTTGAGGATGACTTGGACTTTGGTGGGATGGTGGAGATGGTGATTCAGTGTGAATGCTAGATGATATTGGTGGGGAAAGTGATAGCGGTGGAGGGTGAATGGTTCTTATGATTGGTATCTTTCGAACTCTCTTCTAAATTCCAAGTCCTAAACTACTTGCTATCCTACTCCTACTCCTATGGATGAAAGACTAGCAAATGAATTGGGATTGAATCTAACAAAGTTAACCAGTGGCTCCACCTCCATAGATGCAATGATTCAAAGGAAAATAAACTAGTTTACCACACAAGGCTTCCCAACAAGCCACTAGGATGCTAGTGGCCTAGTATTGATCCCTATCAAACATCTATTAATGCTACCATGCAACTATCCATCTACTTTATTCTTAACAACTTGAAATGCAACCAACTTTAACAATCTGAAAGGAAATTTTACTATAACTATTTGGAAGTAGAAACCATGCAATAATACCAAAGGCAAGTCACAACAATGAGAAAGAAATAGCTAATTTTGGCATTATCTTTGCAACAATTTTCTCCGACCATTACAAATGAGAGCAAATGGCTTTATATAGAGGCCAAAATGTACAACCGATGGTAGAGATAAAGAGGCAACACCGACGATCTAGAGTGGGTTGCCATCCCATCGGCCAATGAGAAGATGCCACCTTGTCAATGAACCAATGAAAAAAGTGGAAAAGTGGCAACCAATGAGAAGACACCAAAATGGTAGCCAATCAGAATTAGACACATGTCTTATCCTAGAAGAAAGAGAAATTGCCACTTGGGGTTACATTAAATGATCTTCTAATATAAATCTCCCTTTTTCTTTCATTCTTTTAGCTAAGGCAATGAACCTAGCTAGCCTTTCGTTGACTTCCTTGATGGGAGGGCAAGGTGTATACTTTCTCTTGAGCTCGGCCGATTTCATCATGCTGCTTGCTGCCTGTAGTGTCTTCTCATGTTCCTTTTCATACTCTTTTGCAAATCCAATAAAGGCATTGAGGGAGGAAAGGGTGCCCAAATGTTTCTTCTTGATAACAACCTTTCCTAACTCATCCAATCTTGATCCGAGTCTTGTCTCATTGATGTCCTCTTCTCTGATGTCTCCAAAATCAATTGCCACCCCAACGTCGCTCATCATAGTTGAAATGGAAGTGTCAACGCTTGGGCTGTGCTATGCAACTGCATTCTGTATCTCTTCGAGTGTTCTCAATTTGGTAGTCAAGGCAACAAACCAAGACTCAACTGTACTCAATCCTCCTTCATCAACCAACTTGACCCTTTCCAAATATGTCTCTGGTAGCCCAATGAATGCCTGTAGCCTGGTAATAGCTAAGTTCTTGACTGAGAGGAAATCCTTTTACTCTTCAAATATTTTGAATTTGTTTCTAACAGTTACTAATGACCGGAATGTTGAAATGAAGGCAAGAAATTTTGCCCATCTTGGATTGTATCATGGATCTAATCTCTGACTTCATGTAGCTGAGCTGATATCTCTTCTAGGTTGCTCCCGCTATCTTGAGGAAGAGCTGCCCGGTGCAACTATTGGATAGGCTGGCAGTCTCTCCAATATTTGTTCGCGGCTTCCAACTTTACGATCCTTTCATTTACCTTCCTCAACCTTTCTCTGATGGAAGCTATACCCTCCTGGATCCATTCACATTCCATATCATCCGTGTTCCTTCCCAAATTATGTTCCACTATCTCATATTCTTGGGCCGCAATCTCATCCAATGCCTTGTTGACTGTTGGTATAGCAATCTGAACCTTTCGGTGACCATTATCGGTCCTAATTACTTTTGCCGCCGTTTTTGCCATTTGTTTTTGGTTCTTGCCATCACCCTTTTCTATTAGTCCTTGGATGTCTTCAACTGTTGGGGTAGTTACTACCTCGCCTCTTGGCATAAGCATTTGCCTTAACCATAGTGTTGCGGTACATCTCCCCAAATCTGGATGTGGTTCGACTAGCAAAGCATCACCAACGGCCTCGGGTGCTTGATTAATGCTTCAATATCAATCGGCCCATCTCCTTCTTCACTAGTGATTGCCATATCATCTCCTTGTTGATTTTCTGAGAGAGGAGAGTATTGGGTGCTCTCACTGCAACCACTTGATTCTAAATCAAAGCTTCCTTCTACTGCGACCCCTTTATTACTTAAATTGACGTTTTGACTTCTAGCCTAAATTATACTTTCTCTTGACGGTGTTGCATGCTATCTCTTTGCTGGAGGTTCCAGATTTTCTTTACTTTTTTCAATCTCCAAACTTCTCTTCTTATTTCTGACTACTTCCTATTGCCGACTACTTCCTTCACCCTTCTGTCCGACTGATTCTGTTGGACCCTCTTTTGGCATTATTTTTCGTAAGTAAGGGGAATCCTTTGACTTTGTAGCTTCCTTAATCTTTCATTATACCACGACTTGTTATGCAAGTCAACTGCTCTTGTAATTGCCTCCAAGGAAGGATCCTGATGGTCATCCCAATCTACTAGATTCAACTCTATTCCTTCTACTGTGTTATAATCTTCTCTCAACACATTTCCATCATCTTCTAGTTGATCAGGAATATCAAGGCCTCTCCATTTGATATCTCTCAACATGTTCACTGACAACCTTGAGAAAGCTACTTTTCTCACAAAAAGTCATCTTTGGCATTGGCCCAAAAGTCCTCTATAGTGGGAACATGTTTAAACGCATTTCCACGAGATACCTTGATAAGACCATTAGGATCGAATCCTTGCCTTGCTCTATACCGTCCTAGATGATACCATTCCAATTCCTTCTCTGCAGTTGCAAAAGCGAGCCGATTGGGGCAACTATCATTGCCAATTCCGAATGAGAAGGTAATTCCTGTCTTACCTTTGTGTCTCATTATTCTATCATAATGCTCAAGTTGCCTAGCCAATTCCATCAAAACTACCTTGTCGGGTGGGTATCTTGGAAGCCTCTTGGGACAAACTATGCTTCTTGCTACTCTAATGTATGTGAATTGCGGAAACTGGATGAAGGAACTCCCATATTTCTTTATTTTTGCTTTTGCTTCCGATGAGAGTCTCTTAGCAAGTGTCCCTTGTAATACCCTTATTGTCTTCATGGTAAAAGCATCACAAAACATTTTGTAGTGCTCGTTGTTGTGCAAATGAAGCTATGGATAGCATTCATGCACCAAATATTGCCCCGACCCATTGCCAACTTCTCCTAAGGCTTTAAGTCTCGAATTTTTATACATTCTAGCAATTAGGTAAAACAGATAGGATCCCATGTAGAATTGCTTTTGGTTTTGTACGGTTCTAAGTTGCAACTCTAGATTCTCATTTATGAACCTACCCCAATCAAATCTTCTTTTTCCTTTTTCAATTTCATCAATAAAGAAGTACATCCAGTTTTCGAATTGCATACCTTGACTTAGGCCCATGATCCGGCTGAGAAGCACAATGAGATCGCCATATTCTGATTTGAAATCTGCTACTGTGAGCCTCGATGATCTTATTACTCCTTTCTTTCCCTCGTGTAGCCAATCTTGCTTTAGATGTGTGAAATAAGCTTCCTGGTTATCCTGAAATGATTTGGCTGCCTAATCCATCATCACCATTGTCATGCTCTTGTACTGGAGAATGTTAAATGCTTCTTCGATTGCTTGTCCACTAATGTTGGCCAACACCCTCTTCCCTTCACCAAAAATAATGGATTTACTGATCAGATCAAACTTGGATGCACATTCCATAACCGATTTTGGACAAGGCAAGGTGGGAGGAAAAGTTGCTACATGTACAATTCCACTTATGTATATCTTCTTTGCCATGGGAGATTGTCCTTCCTTTAGTCAGTCTTTTACCTGTATCATATTAACTGTACCTACATTGGTATTGGTTATTCGCCTCATTTTCGAGAAGAAAGTTGTTTTGGACATCATATCCTCTTTGTCTTTCTTAGTATTCAATCCCTTAAGGTTCTTGTTTGCACTAACATCTACCATCCTAAACACTTATTTCTGCCCCTTTGGTCTAAGTGATATGGACTATCCTTATCGATCTTCAATTTTCTTTCTATCGATGAATTTTACACTTATTTCTGCTTCGCCAAATTCTATCACTACACTTATCAATCTTCAATCTTCAATCTTCAACCTAGGGTGGGATTAACAATTATTTTTGCCTCGCCGTTGTCTTAGGATGGGCTACACTTATATTTCCCAACTTCAACCTTAGGGTGGTCTGGGTTATTTTTGCCTCTTCAAATGTCCTACCATGGATTCTATCCATATCAATCTCCAATCTTCAACCTAGGATGGGATGATGAAGTGGTGAATGATGAATGCAAGAAGAACTAAGAGAAACAAAATTAGACAAGAGCAAAAGAGCGAAGTCCGCTTAAGGACCCCTTTCAACTCAAAATGATTTGAAATTACCTTTACCAATGGCTGGGTCTTCTTTTGGAATTAAGGATCAGACTTAAGAATTTCAAATCCCTTGCAAATCTTGATGCCCTAGCTGGAGAAATTAGAATTTTGTCCTCTTGAAATTGCCCATGCATGTGTCACAAAATCAGAGTTTATCACTTGTTTTCTTGACCAACAAAATTGTCCAATCTCTAGGAGAAAATCGCAGCCCCTCTTGAAAATCAGAATTTTATCTTCCACAAATTTCAGCTCCTTCAAAATTCGCCTCCCACAAAATTCAACTCCCTCAAAATTTGCCAAGCAAGAAGAGTGCAATCTGCTCTTGCAAAAAAAATCATCCAAGGAAAATACCAATCTGCCCTTGCAAAAAAAATCATCCAAGGAAGAAGAAATTTGCTCTTTAGTCTAAATAGCCAAGCACCATGAAGAGGAGGAATGAGGAATGAGGAGATAAGGGGAAAGGGCTTCCTCTTATATCCCATTTGCTTGCTCTCCTTAGTTGGCCGACTGGGACCCTGGGAGAAAGAAAACATTAATTAGAGCACAAACTTGGTCTCAATTTGCTTAGTCCGAAATTAACTTTGCCAAGATGAAATTTACTTTTGAAAATTGCCAATTAGACCAAGATTGCAAAATAAAGTAAATAATGCGTTGGAGATGCTAAATGTTTCCATTGAATGATGATTTAGCAATTAATATGTTATTAAAATCGGATTTTGGCTAGCCAAAAGCTATTTTTTTTCAATATTAAATTACCAATTTCATTAAAGGCTTAAAATTTTCAAGGCAATTTTAATCCATTTAAAGCCAATTTTTTACAATTTAATCCAAATCGATTTTGCTAAGCCATTTAAATTTATTTTTGACAAAAATAAATCATTTTTCTAGAGTCTAAAATCAATTTTCTTATTTGATTTCATCATCACAAAATTAATTCTCCCCAAAGAAATTGAAGATTTTTCAAAAAAAACTTAAATCTAACAAAATTTCATTTTTAGAAAACTATTCAAATTTATACAGTTATATCCAAATTTTCAAAAAAATCGTCTAAGTACAAAATTTACAATTTTATCCTGCAAAGTGTTGTTCTTTGAAATTTGTTCGGCCCAAGGATGAAATTGGTCGTTCTGGAAAATCAAGTTGAAACTGGGTGAAAATTAATCTAACCCTCTCCCTTCTGGCCTGAAGGTGTCCAGACTTAAAATTTTCTAAAAATCAATTTTTTTTTGGACAACTCAAGAAATTTTTTTGCCAAGGCGACCGAAAAAAGGGGTTCCCCAAAATTTTGGGGCGATGGTGTGAGAACCTCACAACAATACCCAACAGGCCTTTGAAAGTAGTCTCTTACAAAAAAGTGGAACGAATTTTTAGAAAGGATCAAGGAGAATGGGTAGCACAGTGGATGATACTTGAAAAATCTACCCCTTAGGGAAAGACCACATTGATATAGAACCTATCCTAAGAAAGCACAAAAAGGTTTTTGATGACATTCCTCCAGGATTACCTTCCAGACGAGGATTGGAACACATCATAGAATTAGAAAAAGGAGCACAACCTGTAATCACCAATCTATATTGGCATCCACAAAAGTTCAAGGAGATAGAAAAAAGCATAAATTAATTATTAGAGATGGGCCACATTTAGTGAAGTTCCAACCATTTGCATCATCAGTTGTGCTAGTCAAAAAGGACAGGACGATGAGGATGTGTATTGATTATCAAGCTTTGAACAAGAAAACTATCAAGAATCAATATCCTATCCCTAGAGTGGACAAGCTCATTGATGAACTCCATGAAGCTAGGTACCCAAAAATTGACTTAAGGTTAGG
Source organism: Cupressus sempervirens (assembly GCA_028749045.1). NCBI lineage: Eukaryota > Viridiplantae > Streptophyta > Pinopsida > Cupressales > Cupressaceae > Cupressus > Cupressus sempervirens. The sequence continues at coordinate 124,314,290 of CM053791.1, forward strand.
ATGTCACCAAATAAAAAAGGGAGAGGAGGACCTTTCAAAGACAACATTTAGATGCCACTATGGACATTTCAAGTTTTTAGTCTTTTACCCCTTGGGTTAACCAATGCGCCCACTACATTATAATCTTGTATGAATTATACCTTTAGGAAGCAACTAAGACATCTTTTATTGATATTCTTCGATGATATCCTTATATATAGTAAATTGTTGGAAGATATCTTAAGTACACTCATGAGGTATTGGGAATTCTCGAACAATAGTCACTTTATGCCAAAGCATCAAAATGCGAATTTGGATTAAAGGAATTTCTATATCTAGGCCACCAGATCAGCAAACACGATGTAAGTGTTGATGAAGAAAAGATCAAGCTTATTAATGAATGGCCAAAATCTAGAATATTGACCCAATAACGAGGATGTGTGGGGCTCTACAGTTATTTCACGAGGTTTCTGAACGTGCTCTCAAAATTGGCAACACCTCTCACATTTTTAACCAAGTAGGGAGTTTTTGGATGGAATGAACAAGCCCAACAAGCCTATGAAAACTTCAAAAAGACAATGAAGTCATGTGCTATTCTAGCCATTCATGACTTCTCTCTACCATTTGAGCTGTGATGTGTTGCATCCAAAGAAGGGATCACTGTGCTCCTCATGCAGAGTAAGCACCCAATTGCTTTTGAAAGCAAAAAACTGCACCGTACCTTAAAGATCTTATTCTATCTATGATAAGGAGATGCTAGAAATCATGCATGTCTTGACAAAATTTAGGCAATATCTTCTTTGTGGGAAAGTTGTGGTTTAAAAGAGATCACAACAGTATATAGTTCTTGTTGAAGCAAAAGGATCTTAACGATCGCAAACAAATATGGGTAAGAAAATTATAATTTTACAACTTTGATGTAGGTTATGTAAATGGGAAAAATAATGTTGTAGCCGATGCCCTATATAGAAGGCCCTACTTGTATGCCATAACAGATATCACAACAGATTGGAAGCACTCCATCATTGCACAGTATTCCCAAGTCTCTTATGGAAATGAAATCATAAGGAAACATACAATCAAGAGATTATAAAGTAGTAGGAAGAATTGTTCCATATAAGAGTTGAATATACCTCACTCTAGGCTAAAAAATGAAAATAAGAATCATTAAAGAATTTCATGTCAGTTCACTATTAGGACATCAAGGGTACTGCAAAACATACAAACAAGAGAAAAGTACTCTTGGAAGAGAGTTAAGAAGGACATACTTAAAACATGTTCGAGAGTGTGACATGCCAAAGAAATAAAGCAGAACAAACACATTCTCTTGGCCTTTGGTAACCATTGCCAATACCAAATCAAAAGTGAGAAAGTATCTCCATGAATTTTATAGTGGGCCTACCCAAAGTACAAGAGAAAGATTGTATTTACATAGTAGCCGATCGCTTAACCAAATACACACACTTTATGGCCATATTTACAGAATATAAAGCACCTCAAGTTATAGAAGTTTTCTTCAAAAAAGTGCTCAGATTACATGGGTTACCTAGAAACATTCTCAACAAAAGAGACAATAGATTCTTGAGCATGTTTTGGCAACAATTTTTTTGTTTGGCAAGCACTGAATTGACATCTAGTACAAGCTATCATCTCCAAATCGATGGACAAACAAAAATTCTTAATAATTGGATAGAAGGATACTTCAAAAAATATGTTATAGGACAACAAAATACATGGGTGAAATGGTTACATCTTAGTGAGTACTGTTACACTACACATCATCTATCTATTGAAATGAGCCCATTCAAGGCCTTCTATATTTATGAAGCCAATTTTTTTGCGAGTTTAATTCTTCGAGAAAGTAGGGTACTGGGAGTTAGGGATTTTTGTACAACAAAATATGGACATCATGAGAGTGCTCAAAGATAACATCCATCATGTACAAAACCTGTTGGGTGAATATTTTGCAACCGACAGTTTTGGGTAAAAAATCCAGTCGCAAAATAAGATGACCGGCCACAGCGTGTGAGACAGAGTCTCTCCTACCTTAAAGGGAAGGCTCTCCCTTTTCATTGTTCCTTGGATCAACTCAACTTAAGTAAGAAGTCGAGAGATCTCATAAACAGGTTGTTACTAATATCCTTTCTTCTTAACTTTCAAGAAAGGATCCACTTCCTTGTAGAACGAATAATGAGCAAGGTAAATCTCTAACTACACTTCTATCAAGAGCTGAAAACATTGATATCGATAAATTTTCACTAACTCAAAGGCTAGCTAAAAACGTACCAGTTTGGCTCTAAGTCTGGTCGTACTTCTATATGATAAAAGTTTTACAATTAGGGCACAAAGACTCCTAAAAGTAAGAATAATCTAACTATTTTGCGAATTAAGATGAAAATGCAAGCCACAGACAAAGCTTTTAGCTATGGATTTTCACCATTGTTCCTGGTCAAAGCTCGGGCTTCAATTGTTTCTCAACTCTTTATGCTCTTTTATTGAATACACAATAATAACATGAATCAAGACAATAGGCAAAAATTACAGTCAAAGCTTCTAATTTGTTCTATCATAATTGTTTCCAGTCAAAGCTTCAAATCCAATTGCTTCTTTTATTCTCTTTTCTCCCAAATTCGTACTACACAATCAAAGTTATGCTTGCACAAATGTGGTAGAGATTTCTTGCATACAACAAAAGATGATTTTTACAATGAGGGGGCACTCCTTTATATAGGCATAGTTGTTGAGAATAAGGTAGAGGAAAAAGTGGGAGCAACTCAACCAACTTTGACCTAGTCTAACTATAGGAGAAAATATAAGGTTACATGCAACTGCATGTGCATCTTTTACATACACATGTAACTCGCGTTACATATAATTACACATGTTTATGTAATACATTTTTTCCAACTACAAACATAAAAGAAGAAGAAAGAAGACAGAAGAGAAGGAAACAACTCTATGGATTGTTCTTGACGATGCAATCTCAGATGATCACAAGATCGAGAGTTCCTGTACCTTGTACCGCTGCATTCACGTTGATAACCATGGACCTCTGACTTTGATGAATTGTTCGTTGTCATGTGGAAATATGATTTGATCTAGCTTTTCTCGTTCAAGTTGGTGTGAATTCTCCTTTGTAGATTGGCACATTCTAGATTCTCTGACACTTTGTAAACCTTCTTGACGATGTTTGGATGTACACTCAGAACAACTTTCCATCAACACCTTTTATTTTTATTTTTTTATTTTTTGCTATAAAGTGCTTGATGCATGGGAATGCGTGCAAATGGAGATTGCTGATTTTCAAAACATGACTTGGGCTTTCAAGGTGTCCTTGCACGGAAAATGGATTACATGTAAATGCAACATGCAACAAAGGATAAAGGATGAGATGGAAAGTATGGAATAATGCGGAAACATGTATTTGCTCATGGAGGCGCGAATGCATATGGAGAGGCGAAAATGAACTTTATAGATGCCTTTGAGGAAAAATAAGGTCAAAATACATGGGAAAATATGCACATGACATCTTTTTGACTTTTCAAAAAGTGACTTTTAATCAAAATTGAACCTTTTAGATGATATTACACGTAAGACATTTCGTGTAATTGCATCGTGCGAATGGAAGCGGAAAGTGAGATTGGTGAAAATGGAAGTGGAAAATGGGATTACATGCATATGCGGATGGCGAATGGGATGAAAAACATGTAGTTGCATTTCATTGAGTGGGAGATGACGTGTTGTGACATGGAAATGGGAAGTGGAGTGAAGTGAAACATGCTCAAGTTCTTGGGAAAGAACTTGCAATTTCTTCCAAATGGAGAAAAAACCGAAATGCAAACAAGCAAAACACAAAAACAAGCACAAAAATAAACACATGCCTTTGGCAAAAGACTCAAACATGTCAACGAGGAAGCCACTTCAATATGCAAATTCGAATTTGGAGTTTGGGAAAATTCCAAAAGTGTGAAAATGAGAGTTTTCATCATTTTTAAAGGCAAAATGCACTTTTCATGGCATATATATGGACAAATGGGCAATTTCAAGCTAAAATACATATGGAAATAGCAAGATAAGCACAAATTAAATAGCAAAAAAGTAAGTGTCCACTTGCATGAAGATTAAGTGCCAAAAATGAAGGAGAAAGAGCCAAAATAGCAAGTTTTATAGACTTAAGACAAATTCTTCCTTAAATTCGGATTTTCAAACAATCTTTTAACTTTTTCTACACTTGCATGTAATGGACATTCAATGGTCGAATTTGACATGAGAAGGCCAAAAATGTGGCCTCTAAAGACAATATCATGCATTTAAAACTCAAAAACAATCCCTCTTGATCAAAGGTATGGGCTGGAAATGCATTTTTCTGAGTTTTTTGAACAAAAAAAAGACTTTTTTATGCAAATATCTGGGCCGTTTTTGCAAAAACGTGGCAAAAAAATGCATGTTTTTGAGTCATTTTTGACTTGTGAATGCAAAAACGACTTCCATAAATGGATATACATGGATCTAAATGCAAAAATGTTGCTTTAAAACACGTAAAAGTGGATTAAAACCCTAATTTTTTGGGCATTTTAAGCAAAAACGTGTTTCTCCAAGGAAAAAATGTGATCTTCCAAACAAAACGATTTGATGTTTAAAGACAAAAATGGTGATCACTATGTGATGTAATCAGCAAATAGGGCCAAAACGATTTGATTCCATACAAAAATGTAATCAAAATTTGAAGATTTATGGAGTTTTATGCAAAAAATGTGCCCTAGCTTGGGAGTTTCAAACACATTTTTGGGTGCAATAATTTGATTTTTGATGAGGGCAAAATGATCACCTCTCCAAAATATGATGAATGCAACTGATTTCATTCAAATCCATGGAGAAAATCAAAAGTTATGAGCAAAATCGGAAGTTTTTGGAGCAAGAACATGTTTTCTTCACATAATAGGACATTTTTATGTTCATTACATATTTTAAAACATGTTTGAAGGCAAAATAGGACCTTTTAGAGTCCATTGCATGTTTTAAAACTGTGTCACAGAGTTCGCCGCATTTCATGCATGAAATTCGAATTTGGGCGAACTTCAAAAGTTTCCATAAAATTCGTTAAAAATCGACTTGTGTTCGTACAGAAATGAGGACGGGCTTTTTCATCAAGGCAAAAAATTTATAACAGATTTTATGGGTTTGAAATACTATTGTTAAAGGTTTTTGACTACACTTTTTCTATACAATGCTGCTCGGGGTCTCTCCTTTTCACCATTGGCTACCCTAGTTGAAGCTATCATATATTGCAGTCGAGAGGCAACAGTGAATGTGTTATTTAACCGGAGGCCAACAACTATCTTCATTGCATTTTGGAGTCCATCTGCTTCTGCATGTAGCTGCATCTGGAAGCTCTCGACTTCACTGTAAAAACTCGTGGGAGGCTTAATAGAAGCTGAGAACCAATGCTTATTCCAACGCTTATCCAGTTTTTTTAAGCGCCTCACGTTTTCCGAATGCGATGCTAGACAAACTTTATGTGGGCCAACATAGTTAGGCGTTATTACTATTGTTATTGTTTTAGGTTTTATCATTGTTTGCGATTTATTTAAAGTTTAATATTGTCATATAGTTTTTCATTTTTGGTATTTAGTTTTGTTTAAACAAAATTAAAATATTAAATTGTTATAATTTTATGTTTTATATTAAATTTATATTAATAAAAATTTAATCATAAACTTAAAAATATCTTATATTTTTTAAACATGTCAATGTTTTTGAAATGAATTTAAAACTATTTAACAATGATAAAATATATTGCTCATTTATTCTATATATATTAAATTATATTATTCAATAATTAATCATATAATTTAAGCGTAATTGATATTTTATAAATGTTTCAATCTTTTTATAATGATTTTAAACCTATTTAACAAAGTTTAAATATTTTGTTATTTTACTTATATATATATATATATATATATATATATATATATATATATATATATATATAGGCAAATTTAATGTCGAACTTTTTTCCGAATTTATGCTCTTGTCGAATTTTGTCCGAATTTTATGGTTGCCGAACTCGAATTCGAATTCGAACCTTGTGACTTAGTTTTAAAATATGTCTTGAGATATAATCTCACTTTTTGAGACTCATTGCATATTTTAAAATGTGTAAAACTCTAAAATCTCACTTTTTGGAGTCACTTACATGTTTTTACATATTTTAAAAACATGTTTCACCTTTTTGATGCACAAGCACAAAACCTCAACTTTTCATGTCATTGTATCAAAAAGGTCCACTTTTACAAGATTTTGATGGAATGGTATGAAAAATATCCTCAAAATGAGTTTTTATATGCAATAACATGAAAAGTTTCCACTTTTCATAATTTTTTACATGCATTTGTACATAAAAAGTCTACTTTGAGGCATTTAAGTTATGTATTTCACTTAATTTTATAAAAATGTCATCAATATGGGTCAAAAATAACATTTATGTATCATATTAATCAATATAATACACAAACATTATAGTAAAGTGACATTTATATAAGTATTTGATTTAAAAATCAAAAATTTAAAAAGTAACTATATAGTTCTATAGTCACTTTAAGTGAAAAATTAAAAAGTAACTCAACTTAAAATTATAACATAAAGTGCACTATAGTCACTTTAAGTTATAATTTAAATGAAAAGTAACTTTAAAAGATAACAAAAAGTGAGTAAATGTTATAATTTTGAAAAAGTGAATGTCAAAATGAAAATATAACATCATTTTTTTAAAATCGTGCTGTTGCACCTAAAATGTCCACTTTTGAGGCACTAAAATGACCATAACTCTTGACTGACAACTCTGATTGACCTCTAGGTTAGACCGAATCGAAGGGGAAAACGAAAGATATACATGAGCAAATCCAAAGGACCAAAAACAAGCAAACGCAAACTCAAAAGCAAAGAACGGACTGTGAAGGCTTCAAAAATCAAGCAAAGGCTCGACAGAAAGCAAAACAAAAACAACTTGACGAAGGCCTTCAGTAAAAGGATTCATTATATCAATTGGTACTGATTGGTTGATCAATACTAACCAATTAAATAACGAACTAAATTCAGAGAAATGCGAAACTAAGCTTGAAAAAGTTTCGTATTGTTACCTACATTTTGTGGTGACAAAATGCAGGACAACAAAACCAACAAAAGAATTATGCCGATCGAAAGAGGATTGATCAAGCAGTTGAAGTTGGGGGTTGAGTTTTTTTGATGTTACAACCTATAAACAAGGTCTCTTAGAAGTAGCAAAGCAAAAAAAAAAAAACTAAAAACATGATTCTATGGACCGTACAAAGTTTTAAGAAAAATTGGTGAGGTAGCCTATGAACTAGAGTTACCGGAGAATAGTGGGTTCCATAATGTCTTCCATAAATCACGACTAAAGAGGGTTCTTGGACAACAAATCACTCCATGTTAAGAATTACGTGGCACGCCAAATTGATGATGAAGGAAAACTCATCCTAGAACCGAAAAGGGTTTTTAACTTGAGTGAGAAGACGCTGAGAATTAAGACCATTCCAGAATATCTGATCAAATGGAAAGACCTGCCATGCAACTTGGGGAGGAGCAGAAATTTTTGAACATCCAAACCATAAATTGCTTGAGGACAAGCAAATTTAGGATTGGTGGATTGTGATGGCACCTAGAGGTAAGCCCCTATAGGTAATAAATATATATATTAATTAAATGTATCATTTAAAAATTAATATTCAAATAATTGAATTTATTACATTTATTATATAAATAATTAAATTATAATATATATCAATAGTATGAATTAATAAATTTATATATTAATTGAGTCTCATCATTCTTAAATAATAAATTATTCTTAATTAATAAAGTTAATTAATTAATTATTAACAAAGCTAATTAATAAATAAATTCATTTAAGCTAAATAATAAATAAATAAAAACTTGAATATCTATCTAAGGGCTGACAACTGCAGACTATTCCCGAACGCTGAAGTTGACCTGTTACTTGTCACACTGGCAAGGTAATACCAAGTGCATACAATTATAATCATAACTCCGTTGGTCAAACACATACTCAAACCATGTAATCACAAATTATAGGATTTATGTGAAGAATTACATGGGGTTGGTTCTAAAGACCACTAATATGTATTGTTCAAGAGATGTGATTGTGCCTTCTAAGCGATACATCCCTTGATTAGAAGGGAGTATAAAAAGGAATAAACTAGTAAGAGTAGAACATAAAAGGAAAATTGGAAAGAAGAACAGTGGGAGTATTGTCTCAACAAGACTGTGGAAAGAGCAAATAAGTAATACAGTATCTGTTTTGTAATTAAAGAATATAAATAAATACATATATCTTATTAGCCAGACACTGTCAGTGTTACCGAGCACCAACCATTGTGCCTACGAATATACAACTCAGGTGATTATAGAAACCTGTAGCTACTGTTAATCAATGAACAAACATAATTGATGCATATTTATATACATTTGGAAATGTAAAGTAGATAATTATATAGTTGTATATAGAATTAATTTCCAAATTTATGATTATTTGACTAATGGAAGGAAGTGTGTGATGTTGCCAAGCAGGGGCTTGAATAAATCCAAGCATGTATCTTATACCAAGAGAGGGTAGGGGTCAGCATTCTGGAAGCCTTCATGTATGGACTTGGACCTGTAAACTTTGAGGGCATCCATTGTTTGTTTTCCAGGCAACTTGGATAGCACCCACACCTTCCATCCTTAAACCACATAGTAATATGATTGGATATTTGGAATTATTGTTATGAATTTATTCGTAGGACTTGTTAAGTTTGGATTAAATATGTAATCATCATGTCCAACCGTACTAGGGGACATTACATGCTGGCAGAACAGTTTACAATTTAATGAGAATAGGCTGTTTACTGACTACTGTATCTTTTCTCCTATAGTTCAATCTTATTAGATGGATTGGAGATGAGGTTAATGTCATGGATTTCTACCATTTTCCATCATTGTCAGGATTGTACATATTAGTCAATGTTCACTGCTCTTCGGCTTATGCTGTGATTTTATAGTGCAATGTGTGTGTGACCTCTTATGATAATCTATTTTTATGTGTGAAGTTATGTTCCTGCACATGAGGTCATTCCAACTGTAAAGTTAGTTCAGAAGGTACAACCTTAATTTATATATTTTGTAGGTCTTAGGAGTATTAGGCCTCCATCCTACTTATGAAATTAGTTGGAGAAAGAGATGAAGATTTCTATCTCTTCTGCCCCCAGTAGGTTAAAATCATATTTTTCATTGAGATTCCTGCATTTGCCTGCAGGTTTAGAAGGTCTATTAAATCTATTGGTACTCAGTTTCTAACTATTAACTTTTGAAACTAAATATGATTGATTTCATTTTATGTAGAATGAGATGAATTTAGATGAAAATTGTGCATTCTGTAGTCTCTTCTGCACCCAGTAGGTTAAAATCATATATCTCAGAGATTCCTGCATTTGCCTGCAGGTTTAGAAGGTTTATTAAATCTATTGGTACTCAGTTTCTAACTATTTTCTTTTGAAACCAAATATGATTGTTTTCATTTTATGTACAATGAGATGAATTTAGATGAAAATTGTGCATTCTGTAGTCTGCCACTAGTGTTTCAGATGAGATTTGATATAAATAATTTATATACTGTTACAATTTACAGGTGCCCGATCATCTTCTTCCAAAGGTTGTTATAGTTGGAAGGCCAAATGTTGGAAAATCAGCCCTTTTCAACCGGCTTGTCGGGGTATGCTACTTTTTGTTCCCAGCACTATCATTGTTGTACAAGCACGGTTTGAATGCATACATACACTTAAACATTAACATAAACATAAACACATAAACGAAGACAGCTTTAATGAGCACGCACATACTTGGGTCCACAGACGAACATGTGCTTCATTAGCAGAAAAATATAATCATTTATTATACAGGAGATGAAATCATATCGTGCATAGAGCTTATGAGCCAGCGTTATCGCATCCAATTTTTGTTTGATTAAATCAAATAGAATTCATGACTATTATTATTTCTACAGAGGAATGTGGCAATTGTGCTTGACGAGCCAGGTGTAACTAGAGATCGTTTGTATGGTAGATCATTTTGGGGAGAAAACGAATTCATGGTTGTAGACACTGGTGGTGTCATGACTGTTCCAAAGTCTCCTAGTGTTAGAACAGATGGGTTATCACTTACGAGAGGTGGAAGTGAGGATGATATTATATATGCTGCAAGGGAAGCGATTGCTGCCGGATTACCTTCAATGATAGAGAGACAGGCTGCTGCAGCAGTCGAAGAGGCCTCAGTTATTATATTTCTTGTGGATGGCCAAGTGAGTAAAGATCTATTTACAGTAAAACTAAAAATACAGAATTTGGTCTTTTTGTGTCATCTTTCAGATAATTGATTTTGAGTATCATGTCTTCTTCGGTGCTGTTAAAATTTTAAATCATCTTTATTGTATAACATGTTTGGCATGACAAGCAAAAAGACCCATCTTTGTTGTTGCAAATGTATATTTCTGTATTGGCCCACTTCTGTGCATCAAAGTTTGTACTCTTAAGTAATATTTCCAGTTTTGACATCATTTGACCCTTCATCTCCAAGGTGAGACCCAAGTGCTGTCTCATGTAATTGTTACTTCAACATAGGCTCAAAATATAAATCAAAGCAGCTGTGTAAGCAAGTTGGATTGGAGCAGGGCCTACTAATACACAAGTGAAGAGCTTAAAGTTTTTAAACTCTATTGTTGAACTTTAACCTTCTATCTCTTGCATTTCCATTTCTTTTTTTTATGCTTTTGTGATGTGAGCCATCTATTTACTTTCTTGTATTGTGCAAATTAATTACCTCGAGATGTGAAGGTACAGGGATGAGCATGGGCATGCCATAAAGACTAGGGTTGAATAAAGGAATAAGGGTATGGTAATATGATTTATAAATGTAGTTAACAGAAAATGTGAGAGTGGAGATAGAAACTATTAGAATATTGTAATGTTTCTTTAATGGTCATCTTTGTTAGTTTTTAGTTTATTAAGTAATTTTAATTTTCGTCTTTAGTTCATGATTGTTTCTTTTAGAAACATCGTCTTTGTAAATCTATATAAGGAGTTTTCATCTCCTTTGTTTAATACAACTACAACAATATCGATTTACCATAACATGGTATCAGAACAGGTTGATGGGATTTCATAAGATTTGGTAGATTTAAAAAAAAAAAATTAAGCCTCTTTTCATCTGGAATTTTTCCAAAATTTTGCTTTTTGTTTTTTTAGAATAAAAATTGTTAGAAGTATTTTATGAAACTTTTGTGGTTTGTCTTCGAGGATTTTTGCTGGAAATTGCAAGCTTGTTTAATGGTTTTGATCCCGCGATTTCTCGGTTGCAGCAAAAGTTTGTGATTTTTGAGGGTTGCATGTACTTGCATGTGTTGGTTTACTATGAAAAGTCTTATGTTTTGTCGTCCTTTAAAATTTCTGATGGGCTTTTATAAATTTTTCCCGTAAAAATTTTCTGATGGGTTTTAATAATTTTTTCCCTCGAAAAATTTGTGATTTTGTAATTCGCAAAGTTATGTGGGATTCCTTTATGGGTTTATAATTTTTTCCTAAAAAATTATCTAGTGGGTTTTACTGTTTTTCATAAAAAAATGAAGCTTTGTGTTGTCTAGTTTTGATTGATTTTCCACCTCAAATATCATGCTCATTTTTTGATCATTCTCCTAAAAACGTGTCTTTTTTTGCAGTCTATTTGGGGCATCATGCTTATCTGCAAAGTTTGGAACGTTTGTCGGATTTCCCTCAAAATTGTGCTAGTTGTTCTTAGTGTTTGTCTTTGTCTCCAGGGAAGAGCAACTCCATTTTCCAACATCAGGTTGGATATTTTATCATGATTTTTGTTCAGATGTTTTGTTGATTTTAGGAGGGTTAGTGGCAGACTCATTTCAGTGGCAGGCTCTTGTCTATTGTTGTAAAACATTTTGAAGAAGGGGAACCCTTCATTGTTCTTGTTGGACAGATTTTGGCTTCTTGGTCATTAACATTCTGTAGGTCTAGGGAGGGTCTTGTTGATGTGAGTTTTGTACAACTACATAACATATTAGCAATTGAATATCTGATACGGAGTATCAAACACACAATTTCTCTCTTGAAAAGTTAATACTCATGGGACATTAGAATAATTCCAATGTTCCTTACACTCGTGGATACTCGCTCAGTTTATTGATGTGATTTGCTGGTAATCATGTAGGTAGCCTTATGCTATTTATTCGAGAATGACTTGGGTTTTGGGATGGTGGTGATGATGATGGGTTTGTGAAATGTGCGAGTGACAGATAATGTTGATGGTGATGGTGATGGAGGGTGTGTCTGCCTGCCAATGATGCTGATTGCGCGAGGTGGAGGCAATAATGCTTCGATGACTTTAACCTTCCTTTCTGGCTTCCTAAGAACGAACTCCAACCACCAAACTACTTGCTATTCTACTCCTACTCCTATGAATGGAAAGATTAGCAAATGGACGGGGATCAAATTTAATGAAAGCTAACTAGCGGCTCCACCTCCATAGATGCAATGATTCAAAAGAAAAGAGAACTAGTTTACCACAGAAGGCTCCCCAACCAACGATTAAGATGCTAGTGGCCTAGTTGTAGATCCCTATCAAACATTCACTAATCATCACCATACAATTAACCATCTACTTCTACTCTAACAACATGAAATGAAATCCTACTTTGATTTGAGAGATGAGAAGAACCATGCAATACACCAAAATGATCATGTATATCCACCATGTAGGCCACAACAATGAATAGGGAATAATTTTGATAGTATTTTGGCAACAATCCTCCAACATAACTCTCTCACAAATGAGAGCAAAATGGCCTTATATAGAGGCCAAAATGTACAATCGACGGTAGAGATAAAGAGGGAAAACTGACGATCCAAGATTGAATCCTAGAAACTCTAATTAGGGTTGCCACCCCATTGGCCAATGAGAAGATGCCACCTCATCAATGGACCAATTGAAAAAGTGGAAAAGTGGCAACCAATGAAAAGGCACCAAAATGGTGGCCAATTAGAATTAGACACTTGTCTTATTCTAGAAGAAAGAGAAATTGCCACTTGGGCTTACATCAAATGATCTTCTAATATAACTCTCCCCTATTCTTTCATTCTTTTCGCTAAAACAATGAACTTAGCTAGCCTTTCGTCGACTTCTTCCATGGGAGGGCAAGGTGTATGCTTTATCTTCAGCTCAGCCGATTTCATCATGCTGCTTGCTGCTTGTAGTGTCTTCTCATGATCCTTCTCATACTCTTTTGTAAATCTGATAAAGGCATCGAGGGAGGAAAGGGTTTTAAAATGTTTCTTCCTGATAGCAACCTTTCCTAACTCATCTAATCTTGATCCAAGTCTTGTCTCATTGATATCCTCTTCTCTAATGTCCTCAAAATCAAGCGCCATCCCAACATTGCTCATCACGGTTGAAATAGAAGTGTTGACGCTTGGGCTGCGCTGTGCAACTGCCTTATGTATATCTTCTTTGCTAGGGGGGATTGTCCTTCCTTTAGTGTGTTCTTTACTTGTGTCATGTTTACTATACCGACATTGGTATTGGTTATTCGTCTCATTTTTGAGAAGAAAGTTGTTTTGGGCATCATATCCTCTGTCTTTCTTAGTATTTGTTCCCTTAGGATTCTTGCTTGCATTAACATCTACCTGAAGTGGTGGATGATGAATGCAAGAAGAACGAAGGGAGACAATATTTAGACAAGAACGAAAGAAGGAAATCAGCTTAAGAACCCTTTTCAACTCTAAATGATTTAAAGTTACCTTTACTAATAGCCGGGTCTCTTTTTGGATTTTTACGTGTATCATGTTTCCTGTACCAACATTGGTATCAGTAAATCGCCTCATTTTTGAGAAGAAAGTTGTTTTGGGCATCATATGCTCTTTGTCTTTCTTAGTGTTTGGTCCCTTAGGATTCTTGCTTGCACTACCATCCTCCATCTCGTCGCCCTATTACGGGATGGTAAAGTGATGGACAATGAATGCAAGAAGAACCAAGGGAGACAATATCTAGACAAGAACGAAAGAAGGAAATCAGCTTAAGGACCCCTTTCAACTCTAAGTGATTTAAAGTTACCTCTACCAATAGCCGGATCTTTCTATTGGAATTTAGGATCAGACTTCGAGAATTTCAAACCCCCTACAAATCTTGAGGCCCTAGCTGTAAAAATCAGAATTTAGTGCTGTCAAAATTGTCCACCATTTGCCCAAAAAATCAGACCTTTGATTACAATAACCTCCTCCAAATAAAATTGCTCAATCTCTGGGAGAAAATGATAGCCCCTCTTCAAAATCAGAATTTTGTCTTCCTCAAATTTCGGCTCCCACAAAATTCGACAAGCAAGAAGAGTGCAGAATTGTCCTCAATCATGGAAAATCGCCAAACATAGAGATCTCTACCATGGAGAAATTTGCCAACAATAATGCCAATCTGCCCTAGCTAGAAAAATCACCCAAAGAAGATGCCAATTTGCTTTAGGAAAATCGCTCAAGGAAGAGAAAATCTGCTCCTAGCCAAAAATTGCCTAAGCACTAAAGAGGAGTGAGGAATGAGGAAATGAGAGGAAAGAGTTTCCTCTTATACCCAACTTGCTCATCCTCCCTAGCTGGCTGACTGGGACCCTGGGAGCGAAAATAAATTAATTAGAACACAAGACATGGCCCCCAATTAAATGTTTAGCTAAAAATTAACTTTGCCAAGATGAAATTTACCTTTTTAAATTGCCAATTAGACCAAAATTACAAAAAGAAAGTAAATAATGCCTTGGAGATGCTAAATGATTTCATTTAATGACAATTTAGCAATTAATATATCATTAAAATCGGATTTTGGCTAGCCAAAAGCCATTTTTCAATATTAAATTAACAATTTCATTAAAGGCTTAAAAAATTTCAAGATATTTTTAATCCATTAAAGCCAATTTTTGCAATTCAATTCAAATCGATTTTGCCAAGCAATTTTAGTTTTTTGGACGAAAATAAAATCATCTCTAGAGTATAAAATCGATTTTGCAATTTGATTTCATCTTCACAAAAGATTTTTTTTTTTTTTTTCACCAAAGAAATTCAAGATTTTCTTAAGAAAAGCTAAATCTAAGAAAATTTCATTTTTGAAAATTATTTAAATTTATACAATTATAGCCAAATTTTCAAAAAATTGTCTAAGTACAAAATTTTCAATTTTATCTTGCCAAGTGTGGTTCTTTGAAATTTGTCCAGCCTAAGGATGAAATTGGTTTTTTTGGAAAATCAAGCCAAAACCTAGGTGAAAATAAACCTAGCTCTCTCCTTTCTGGCCCTGGAGGTGTCCAAGACTTAAAGTTTTCAAAAAATTGAATCAAAATTTTTGGACAACTCAAAATTTGCCAAGGCAATTAAAAAAGATGGGGTCCCCAAATTTTTTTGGGGCAATGGTGTGAGAACCTCACAACAGGTCTCAAGAATAACGAAAAGTTTTAAAGAATTTGTGCTCAAGAGACATCAGTTAGAAAATGGCCATTAAGGGAGGGTATTAGTAAATTGTAATGTTTCTTTAATGGTCATCTTAGTCCTTAGTTTATTAAGTAGTTTCTATTTTTATCTTTAGTTCACAATTATTTCTTTAAGAAACATCATCTGTGTAAATTTATATAATGAGCTTTCATCTCCTTTGTTTAAGACAACTATAACAACATCGATTTACCATAACTAGCTGCCCAAGCTCAATGTTTCTATTCTTTATGATTGTTTCCTAAGGAAACATTGCTTATTTATTTGTATATATTGATCTATTGATCACTGTCAATAATAAGCAAGTATTTTACTAATTACTTCCTATAATATGGTATTAGAGCTACCTTAAATTTTTGAAAAAATTATAATTTTTTTTTGAAAAATTTCTGCCTAAAGTTTTTGAATTTAATTTTTCTGGGCAAGAAAAATCAAAACTTGTAGAAGCTGTCTAGGGCTTCCCTGCTAGTTTTTTAGCTCTTCATGGGTTTTGTAGCTGCAATTTTTTGCAATCTGTTGATGGGTTCTAGACGTGATTTTTCGTGTCACAAATCTTTGCGACTCGCGCATCTTTTCTCCTGCAACTTGTGTGCCATTTCTCTTGCAAATCCCGCCTAGTTTCATGAGTTTTTTTTTGCAACTCGTGGTCATTTTTCTACAAAAAATGGCAGCTGTTTTAACTTGTTTCATGTTCATTTTTTGCTTATTTGGAGGCAGCTAGGGTTTCTAAAACCCTCAACACTAGAATCATGCTCAGAATCTGCTTTTTCTTTGGAAATCTGCCATTATTTTGAAGTTCTTTTTAGTGTAGGCCATTTTTTCAGAACCCTAATTTTTTATATCGGATCCAAATTTTTTTTTATAAATTCTTGGTGGGTTTTTCGAGAGCACAACTGGGTTGTCGTCCATTTTTCTGTGTCTCAATTTTTGTGCCTCAATTTTTGAGCAAGCAGATTTAGAAGTTGACAACAAATTCTTTTTGGGTTTTTTGAGCTCTCTATTGGGTACTTCATTTGTTTTAAGTCTTTTGATATTTTGCCTCGAAGTATGTGGCTTCATATATTTTCACGATTTTCATTGAAAATGCCCTATGGCATCTTTAATTAATATTATGCTCCAGGGAAATAAAAAATTCAATGGTCGGATTATGGTAGGTGGAAGCAGCGAACGCTACAACCCTTGAATATCAAAATACTGATCAAGTTGTTTTGGGTGTTACACAACATCCAACTGCAACTGGTATTGGTCAGGATACATGGGATCAAAATAATCGGGAGGTGGTGATGTTTCTCAAATTATGAGTAGTTGATGATCAACTCCCTCAAATTCCATCCAATAAGACAACCGCTGAGATATGGGAGCATCTCAAGAAACTTAATGAGATTTCAGACAAAAGCAGGGCCTTCGTTCTCAAGAACTCTCTGTTTTCCATTGTCATGGATGAGCGAAAATTGCTCCAGGAACAATTGAATAAGATTTAGGATATTCGTGATCAGCTACCTGGCATTGGACGCAAGATGGGGGAAGAGGACATTGTGGTAATAACCATCAAAAGTTTACCCAAGTCCTAAGAGCATTTTATTGATTCTCAACATCACTTCTACTAGTGTTAGGTTCACAGATCTTTTCACACTTTTGCTTTAGCAAGATACGGTGGAAACAACAGTTCAGTAGTAGTTCCAGCTCCACTTCCACTGAGCAACCCTTTCCTACTAAATCCTTTCAGAAGGATAAAGGCAAAGTCTCATTAACAACAGTCTTCTCAACATAAGTCCTCTTCTCTAGCATTAAAAGGATCCAAGTAAAAGAACATTCAATGCAAGTATTACTACAATTATGGTCATATGAAGGTTGAATGTTGGAAATGTTTAGCTGCCT
This sequence comes from Cupressus sempervirens, assembly GCA_028749045.1. NCBI lineage: Eukaryota > Viridiplantae > Streptophyta > Pinopsida > Cupressales > Cupressaceae > Cupressus > Cupressus sempervirens. The sequence continues at coordinate 124,331,749 of CM053791.1, forward strand.
AAGCTAAGCAATTTGGTTTATAGCCCAAAGAGAATAGTGTAGGGCATAGTGAGCAAACATAATCTATTTTTTATGCGTTCATGGCTAAAAGACCTGCAGATCATATGAAGTCGTTTGACTAGTAAATTGATTTAGGTGCTTCTCGTCATTTCATCCACTGCGGAGATTGGTTTACTGACTACCAACCTTTTCAAATTCAGTTATTTTTGGTGGAGGGGAGTACAATGTTGTTGCAAAGGCAAGATTTGGATTTAGTATACTGGGAGGAATCTCAATTTCCCTGATGTGTACTATGTGGATGGAACTCAATCTAGTGTCATTCTGTCTAATGCTATGACACTCTCCATGGTTTTGATGTCACCTTTAATTAACATCAATGCACCATCACTGATAGGGATACTTAGTTTGTTGTTGCGGTTGGCCTTGAGGATCATGGTCTTTTCAGACTTGTTGATTATTGTGATTCTCAGGACCTAACTATGGCTGCTCGATTGTCTTCAGTTAGCTCACTTTGGCATCAACAGTATGAGCACTTAAATGTGCATTATCTCTCTTAGTTTTCTCGGGAAGAGCTCGTCCTTGGTTTGTATGAGATTTAACCTCAGCTTGGAGTTTGTGTTGCATGTCACACTGGAAAGCAACATCGCATCCAATTTCCTGTTGGCGATTCATGGCGCGTTTCTCAGGTACTTCAACTTGTTCATGCTCATATCTGTGGCCCTATGACTACTTTTGTTCTTGGGTGAAGGTATTTTATGTTTTTTGTAATGATTTCAGTTGAAAGATGTGAGTATACTTTCTTAAAAGAATATTAGATGTGTTTATTGTATTTTAGAAGTTTAAACCTCTAGTTGAAAAAGAGTTTGAGAATTCTATTATTGCTCTTTGGATAGATAATGGGGAGGAATTTTGTTCTACTCAATTGTCTAGCTTTTGCGATACTCATGGCATCAAGCGCTAGTTAATCACACCCCACACACAACAACAAAACAGTGTATTTGAATGACAAAACAAAACAATCACCAATATGGCTAGATAAATGCTAAAAAACAAACATATTTTGAAGAAGTCTTGGGCGGAAGCAGTTAACGTTGCAGTTTATCTTTTGAATTGGTCACCCACTGTAGCGGTCAAAGGTAAGACTTAGGAAGAGGCCTGGTTAGGTCGCAAGCCTTAAATAAGCAACTTGAAGGTTTTTGGCTCACTTGCCTAGATTTGGATCCCTGGTGCATCACACACCAAGTTGGATGCCAAGAGTCAAAAAGTCAAGCTTGTTGGATACAACGTTGTTCACAATGTGTCATATCCCCATTTTAAGATAAAATTTTAATAATAATTAGATACTAAAATGTTATTAAATAAATAATAACAATGAATTTATATTAAAACTAATATTAAAATATAAAATTAGGAAATAATAATAATTTAATCTATATTATTCTCGTGGATGTTAAATTTTTATCTATCTATCTATCTATCTATCTTAATGAAATAATATTTATTATGATATTTAAAATAATAAAATAATAATGATATTTCAATGAGTAAATAAAGAAATAAAATTGAATATAAGAGACAATATTGTAGAAAGTATGTTAACTTTCTAAATAAAATTTAATAATAAATAATAATAAATATAAATAATATAACATAGAATAATATAAAATAACTAAATCTAATGAAAAGTCAAGAGATGTTTCACAAATAGACATAACTCCTTAAACTTAAGATATAAAAGGGAGGAGAGTTTATTTTAGAGAGAAGAAAAAAAGAAGAGGAGAAGATGGGAGTTCAAAAAGGAAAAATGGAAGAGGAAAGTCATATGAAGAAAATAATGACATTGAAAGGATGTGAACCTTCGAAAGGGTCATAATTATGAATAGTTATGTCTCTTCAAAAATACTTCGATTATTAAGTATTGAGATTTTTTCAAAAGATTTTATTTATGAAGTGTTGTGACTTTTCAAAAGGATTATAACTATGAAGTTTTGTGACTTTTCAAAAGATTTGTATTATGAAAGGTTGTGACTTTTGGAAACGAAGAAACAAAAAAGTATAGTTTGTAATGAAATAACTTGCACAATAGAATAAATAATATGAAATATTATATAAATACTTGATAATAGCTGAGAGTAATAGGTCACTTCGAGGGGGCAACCTCCAAATATCTCCAATGAGAACACACTTCACAATATGATTTTGAAATAAGATTCACAACCTCCTATATATATCTAATTATGCTTAGGTTGAATAGACACAACCCTACATAACACCTAGGCCAACCTACCTACCTAAATAATAATATAATAATGATAACATGACTTAATTAACGATTAAGATAGCCACAAGTTGACTATTCATAACCCTATATGCACCTATATTAAGGGCGTAGCATGCCCCCTCTCTTGAAAGAAGCATAGTCATATGCTTACCAAGTGTGGATTCTTTTGAATGAACTCCTCATCCTCCCATGTGGTCTCTTCAACTAGTAAGTTCTTCCATTGGATGAGATATTGAGTGAGGTTTCTATTCCTCAGCTTCTTCGTGCGTGTTTGAAGAATATGATGGAGCCTAAAATTTAATCTCCATTATCGACCATGATAATTGAAACATGAGTTTTAGAAGTTACAAAAATAGTCCCTTTAGAAAGTTGTACTTCATTATTTGTTTCAAATCAATGCTGCCTTTAAGAAAGACATGCCAACACAGTCACAGATTGAAAATGAAAAGGATTTGAATTTGAAGGTTTCCCCAGCATGGACAGGCAAAGGTGTAACAAATATGGGATTTGGGAGGAAATCTTTGTGGACCTGGAAGGCATGAGAGTTGTTGGACGTGTGTACCAGTATATAGAATTTGTTATAATCAAAGAAATTAAATCTGCACATAATATGAGATATCGCTGGTGTTTGCTGAGTCAAGTGTTGAATTTCAACAGAAAATAAAAACAAAAGTTTCTTATTATTTCAGAAGACCAGAAATAAAGATAATATACAAATACCATGTGATTATAGATAGAGAGGCCATTGGGAACAAATGAAACAAAGCAGTGCCTTCAACAACTACAAAGATAATGACTTCACTAGACATCCACCATATCAGAATTGGAAAGCATCGAGACTTTCAGCATGAGTCATTGTTATAATCTAAAAGCAAACTGAGGATGAGCCTGATTCATTATGCAAAAGTATGAAGTTGACTTCAGTATATTGTACATTCACAGACTCGTAGTATACAAATAGTGCATAGAGTTTGGTGATTTGAACAAGTTTCAGATAACCTGGGAGGATGTACAAATATCTTTGAAGGAGGATGAGCTTCGATCTCATTATTTATATCTACAAATGGTCTGGCCTAAGGGTCTCTATGACAAGGATCACAAAATGTCAAAAGTAATCCGCATACTAAGAAAAGGTTCTTGAGCACATAGTTAATGTTTCTCCTTCATTTTCAGATCCTCTAAATAAGGGATCGAAATATCTACATTTATAATATGTATAGAAAGAAAAGGAATTATGTTGACATCGATAATATTGAAGCCGATGTGTTTACAAGCTCCCATTTTGTTTTGAGATGGCAAGAGCTATACGGAGTGCAGAAAAGCTTGGCAAAAGGAAGGACGTGGAGGTCAGGAAGCCTGTGTGATGAACTCAAATGAAGAAAAGCTCCGCCGTCATGATTCAGAGTGTCATTCACGGCATTAAAAAACTCGCAAGTTGGTTTTCCTACGTTGAGCAGATAAAGCATTACAAAATTTTCATGCCCGATAATTTAAAAGGAGGATAGCGAAAGAGATTAGTATAAATGAAACTAAGAAATATACATATGAATGGTATAGTTTACGAGGATTAAAAAGCCCAAAAGTTACACAAACGTGATAATAATAATAATATTAGTAATATGAAGAGGTGCAATTAAAATTACAAATTATTATTATTGAAGGGGCGTGAAATTAGTAATGCATCTTTCCCCTAGAGACATAGTCTTCAGTATGAAATACAAGATATAAATAGGAGTTATTTAATTTGAAGTAAGACATATTCAAAGACATTCATATTCTATAAAGAAAAATTATTTTATATTACTTGTACAGAGGGATAAGGAGTTTAAGATGATTTTGTAATATAAATTCCATTATTTTATTTTAATAATAAAATAAAATGTGTTTTGTTTATTCTCAAAGGCGCGGAGATTTAAACTACAAATGAATCATCCTTTGTAATTATTATTTGAAATTCTGTATACAATTTTAATGTTAGAGAAGTGGACATGATCATTTAGCATTTTAAATTTCATCATCGCAAATATTGTGAAATATAAAGTTGTTTCCATAGTTGTGTCCAATTTGTCTCCTTGCCAGAGGAGTTAAAATTCAATGTGTACTAATTTAAGATTGCATAAATATTTGATTTGTCGCGTCTTGATTATTTAATTGTTAGCAGTATAAGTGCATAAGAGCTTTATAAAGTTGTACGTGAAAATTAATTGAAGTCGACTCTATTGCCTGGATGAGCAGAAGCACTGGTCTTTTTATTATTGAAGTCATAAAATCTAGATATTTCTTCCTACAAGCATCAAATTAACAAAACATTTAATTATTAACTAGCATCCAGTTTCAGTTTTCATTTTTCAGTTCGAGGACCTTGCTAGCTGGAGAACTCCAAAAGTTTAAATTTGCTATAGAAAAGCCTTGAACTAGACAGTTAGTGTTTGAGGTGAAGGTTTACCCGCTTGGGTGTGGCGGAGCCTGAAGTGCAGGGGAATCAAGAAATATTCCCATTCATTGGCCAGAACTGATTGAGAAGTCCTATCGGAGAAGTCGCAGGCTCTTGGATTTCCAATCTATGGTTTTGGGAACCAACATAATACACTTTGGTTCCAAAATAAATCTTCCTTCTTCATCAAGCTCTGGTTGTGCTGTTTGAGTAGGAATATTCTGCCCAATTACCTTCTTCAAAAAAGAAACATGAAAAACTGGATGTATCTTTGTTGTTGGTGGCAAGTCAAGCTTGTAAGCAACACTACCAATCTTTTTCTTGATTTGGTATTGTCCATAATATCTTGGAGACAACTTATTATTATTTTTTTGTTGCTTCATTGAGATTTGTTTATAAGGCTGCAATCTCAAGAAGAGCCAGTGCCCAACTTCAAAATTTATTTCACTACGATGTTGGTCCGCTTGTTGTTTCATTCGATTCTGTACCATAGCTAAATTCTCCTCGAGTCTTGAAAGTAATTGTTGTTGATGAAGCAAGTGGTCCTCTACTGCCTGAACTCTTGATGACAACTTTAATGATGATGTGATGGAAGGAGGATGATATCCAGAAAGTGCCGAAAATGGAGACATTTTTAATGAGCTATTAAAAGAAGCATTGTATCACCATTCTGCAAGAGGTAGCCAATCTACCAATTGAGATTTTTTTTCTGAAGTGAAACAACATAGATATCCTTCCAAACATTTATTAACAACCTCAGTTTGCCCATTTGATTGAGGATGATATGAAGAATTATGAGCCAACTGAGTACCCAAACATGAGAATAAATCTTTCCAAAAATGACTAGTAAAGATAGGATCACAATCACTAACAGTAACCTTAGGTGTACGATGTAGCTTTTGGATATTCTCCAAGAAAACTTTTGCCACTATACTTGCTGTAAAACGACGTGATAATGCAATGAAATGTGCATATTTAGTGAGGTGATCAACTACTACCATGATGACATTGTGACCTTTAGATTTGGGAAGCCCTGTGATGAAGTTCATGGATACCTCTTCCCAACGTTGGCTAGGAATAGATAAAGGCTGCAAGAGACCTGGTGTCTTAATTGTTTCGCCCTTATTTCTTTGACAAACCAAACATTTAGCCACAAATTTTTGAACTTCACCTTTTAGCCCTTCCCAAAAACAATCTTGCTTGACTCGATGATATGTCTTCAAAAAGCTTGAATGACCACCAATTGGGGACTCATGTAGTAGAATCCCTTGTTTAAGAGTGGAATTCTTGCAGACATACCAGCGCTCTTTATACCAAAGAATACCCCCCTTTAAATAAAACGTATCTAAACTACTAGGGTCACTTTTTATTTGTTGGATGAGATCACTTGTTGCAATATCATTTTTCCACTCTTCTTTGGCTTCTACCACCCAATTTTCTTGTATTATTGAAAGGGTGCACAATAAGGCTTCATCTTTTTCATCTTTCCTAGAAAGTGCATTGGCCACAATATTTTCGTTCCCTTTCTTGTATACAATTTCAAAGTCATATCCCAACATCTCAGTGACACATTTTTGTTGCTCTTCTGAAGATAGTCTTTGTTCCAAAAAATATTTTAGGCTATCATGCTTTGTCTTAACCTTGAGGTGTTGACCCATTAAATAAGGCCTCCATTTATCAACTGCATGAAGGATTACTAGCATTTCCTTCTAATAAATAGGTTTGAGTTGATTTTTACCTTTTAATTGACAACTCCCAAAAGCAATTGGTCGACCTTCTTGCATGAGAACTTCTCCTATCCCATTTTCAGAAGCATCACATTCCACAATGAATTCCTTGGTGAAGTCTGAAGTGGCAAGGACTGGAGTTGTACACAAAGCCTTTTTCAATTACTTAAATGCTATATTAGCAGATTCATTCCAATGAAAAGAATCTTTCTTGAATAGAGTGGTAAGGGGTGCTGCTATATGACCATAATTCTTCACAAATCTTCTATAGTACCTTGTCAATCCTAAGAAACCCCATAGCTTCTTAATGGTTTATTCAATAGGCCGTTCCATGATAGCCTTAATTTTGTTAGGGACACCTTTACTCCTTCATGTGAAACTATGTGTCTCAAATACTCCATCTCCTTAAGACCAAAAGCACACTTGGATAGCTTAGCATAGAGTTGATGATCTTCAAGTAATTGTAATGCTTGATCTACATGCTGCAAATGTTCTTCCCAAGTCTTGCTATAAATTAATATATCATCAAAAAACACTAACACAAACTTTCTCAAGAACGTTAAAATGGAATTCATCAAACTTTGGAATGTAGATGGTGCACTGGTAAGACCGAATGGCATCATCAAAAATTCATAATGACCCTCATGAGTTCGAAATGTTGTCTTGCAAATATCTTCCTCCTTAATCTGAATTTGGTGATAACCCGATCTAAAATCTAACTTGGTAAAATACATAGCTCCATTTAATTCATCTAGAAGATTATTGATGACTGGAATAGGAGTGTACTTGTTGAGCACTCTATAATCTAGAGACATGCGCCAAGTTTCATCCTTCTTACGCACCATCACAATAGGTGAGGAGTAAGCACTTTGACTATGCTTGATAATTTCCTCAACAATTTTTTCTATCTCACTTTTTTGTAAGTGTGGGTACCTATAAGGCCCGATGTTTGGTGGTTGGCTTCTTGGAACTATTTGTATGGCATGGTAATGATCTCTCTTAGGAGGAAGTCCTTTAGCCATATCTCCAAGAGTCATTGAGTGATGATCAATTATTGCTTGTAAATATGGACGAGTAAGAGCGCTAGATTGAGAGACTTCTAATGAACATAGCTGGGCCACAAATCCATCTGCTTCTTTCTTATGAAACTTTTGTATTTGATAAGATCTTACCATCTGTGGGGATTTTGCCTTCAATCCCCTTAGCTCTACTACCTTTCCTTTTGATTGAAATCACATGAATAGTTCTTGGAAGTTCATCTCAATTGTTCCCAATGTAGTAAGCCATTGTATGCCCAAAACAATAGCTGCCACACCCATGTATATTGCATACATTGGGGTATCAAGTTGATAATCTCCCATAGATAATTTGATGCTATGACACTTCCTTGAACAACTGACTGTACCCCCATCTGCAGTCAAAACCTGAAACTCTGGGGTTGGATATATAAAATAATTTAGAAGAGTTGCCAACTTTTGTTGATGAAATTATGAGTACTACCTAAGTCGATCAACACTGGTACTTCCTGCTTTTTTAAGAAACCCACCACCTTGAGAGTTTGTTGTGTACTGAAACCTAAAAGTGCATGACAAGAAATGATTGTTTGAGAATCATGTGATTCCTCACACAACTCCCTATCCTCCTCTAATATGGGCTCATCCTCTTCTTCCTCACTTGGACCTTCAATATAGGACAATTTCTTTTCACTACATTTATGTCCTCGACTATATCTGCTATCACAATTGAAACACAATCCTTTTGCTCTTTTCTCCTTAATTTGTTGTGGAGTCAACCTAGTAGGTTGAGGAAGATAAGGTGTTGAATAACCTTCTTTCTCTCGTCACATTAACCCCTTGCTTTCTAGTTATCAAGAACTTCTCCTCTACCCTACGTGCCAATATAAAAGGCTCATTTACTGAGCTAGGACTAGACATGCGTACCTCATGTTGAATGTGATCCTTGAGACCACCCAAGAATAAATCATTCAAGTTCTCTGTAATTGTATCCACTCCTAAGGATAGCTTTCGGAATTTTTGAATATAATCCTTAACTAATCCTGTTTGTTGAAGCTTAGCAAGTTGGCTAAATAAGTTTTCTGTCACACTATTGCTATAATGTGCTTGGAGTTCTTCTGTAAAAATTGACCATGACATTGTGAGACCCTTTTTCCTTGTATGAGTAAAATGCCAACGATACCAAATGAATTGATTTGGTTCTAGATATAAGGAAGCCATCGTGACCTTTTGTCCATATGGGGTTTAATGTACGTCAAAAAAATTCTCCATTTGATTTATCCATGTTAGAGGATTGTAGCCATTGAATTTGCGCATATCCACCTTTGGAAAAAAATTCTTAGATCCAATAGGAGCATTAAAATTTGTGTCACTGTTAGTCGACTTGAAGTTTTCACCTTGATTGCTTGACAACTCCTCCCTTGTTTCATTCATATAGGAGCTTAACATGCTTCGTATATCTAATATATCTCCTCGTAGGTCACACATCCCTCTTAACCTCTTCCTTGAACTTACGCATTTCCTCATTGGGATTACTATCCTCTGTTGTTTCCCAATCTTGATTAGAAGATTTCCTTGGTGTGGTAGCATTCTTTTTGCCTCTTGTTGGAGGTCCTGTAATGATGGAAACCAAACTCGGCCTTATAAATGGGATTTGGTAAACTTCCCAAAGCATTACAAACATGCTGACATTGCTAAAACATTTATAAGTAGCCAAATAATAAAAAAGGCCCAGGATATACTATTATTATGTTTCAAGGCCATGCAATAACTAAGTATAATTGAACTATTTGATTATTATGTTATTATTATGGCCCTCTTTTATTAAAGTTCCTTTGTTTGTTACCTCATTATAACTATCAATTTATAAAATATTGCATCCCAGATTTGGCATAAATTGATAGCATTAAGTTCTTTTGTTGTGTTCGTGTCCAAAGCTGTGCGTCTTGTAGGCTAAAAAGACCATATGGGTTTACAAAGATTGCTTAACATCTTAGCGACCTGCATGGAGTTTTCATCCGCTCAAAAGTGTACTCAAAGCCATACGCCAACTGGGGGAATCACATAGTGCTCAATGTATCCCTTGACTCCTATTGGCCATTGGCATCACCCTCCTCACCATCTATCTAAGACTTTGTTTCGGACACAACTATATGATGCTTGCGTTTCTTAGTCAACAAATATCACCACCAACTCCCAAGGTGCCTAAATGCATCCAATAGAAAATAGGTGGTTGGGAGGGGTGCACACAACCCTGTGGCACCAACTCGTATAGGTGGGGAGACACTTGTGTTTGTATAACCTTGAAAAAGAGCCTGATGGCATGATGGGGCATGTAGAAAGTCATGTGTTGTAGGGTCATAAACTCTTCCAAAATTTTTTCCATCTTGTCTTCTAGTATGAAGACCCGTTAAAGGGATTTGTGCTACTGCAATGCTAGACGCGTGACTGGCTCCTCTGAGTTAGCTCTTCAAAATATCCAACAAACACTTCCATTCACCATGCAGAAGAAATGATTTTTTTGAACCCTACCCTTTTCTTACATGTGTCAGAGTGTCCCATTTTGCCTTTGTCAAGTCATCTTGGCACATTATCCGCAAAAGAGTGTCTTTCTGTTGAACTGACATCTTTGTGACCTTATCAATCTTTATGCCCTTTGGTCTAGGAATACCAAATATGCTAGTGAATGCATGGGCTGCTAATGAGACTGTACTCTGGCATCACTCGTACTCGAACACTAATTGTTGTGTCTATTGTAGGCCCAATGTAATGTTCCCTTTTTCTCGGATTAAAGTTGAATGCTACGACCTGCAACCATTCATTAGTATGAGATAGAAAAGTGTATACAATTATGTTTAATTGAGTTAAGTAAATATTAATCTAGATTCTACCCCTGCTACCCTTCCTAAATCCTTTAGAAAAATGACCCTTCTCGAACCACCTAACCCTATGGTGAGAATTATATGTCGATTAGGTAATTTTCATAGAAAGAGTGTCTCCCTTAGGCCTCTTTGGGATCTCTAATAATATTACTCGGTAGAGATCTGTAATGACCCAAAAATCAGGGTAAAACTTTTGAAATAAAATTAAATACTATATCTATTTTATCGAGCGGCTTTAGCAATAATAAATCTATCCTTTGTGAATTTAATTGAAATGTTATAAATAAATAAATGTAAATAAACAATAAATAACTAGATAAATGTTATGGTAAATATTAGAGCAAATAACATAAATATTGTTGTAATATATCATTATAATAAACATTATAATTATAATTAAGATAATCTTCAATTATGAAGAATAAATAAATATTGTGACTCAAAAAAAAATTATTGTAAAAATAAATTTATAAATAAACAAACATGATCATCGGAGGAGTCACCTTGATAAATAAATAAAGATTATTATAAACATTAATAGAAGACTATGGGTCACGACCAGTCCCTACGGTTGTGACCTTTGGCCAAGCATTATTATTTAAATCTAATCCACGTTCGTTGGAAAGGGCAGAGGGAGGACGGATGTAGAAACCCGGAAGGAAAATAGCAACCGGCGAAAGCTTACAAACACTTGACGACTGAAGGATTAGACATAACAGTTGTCGTGGAGGAACTGACAATCGTACTTGTCCCACGTAGCATCACATATAGATCTTAGAGAACAGTAGAGGAATACTTGTAGATGGCTATATAATAAACAACATTTGCTTACATAAATCTCAGGCACTCACTAAATCCCTTCCAGCAGCAAAGTCAAGCAAAATCCATTATCACTGCAACACTGGAGATAACAGATCCGAGCCAAGGTTAAAGATGATGGAACTTAAGAAGCACTGAGTTAAAGAGGAGATCGTCATAAAAACTTATAATCCCTATTAGGAATCAAGGCCGAGATATAAGATCTCTGAAGGTCAGTAAAACCAAATTAGAATGAACATACCTAAGGTAGTTCAATAGGCTTAGGAGGAGAGTATTCTTCCCTAAGAAGGATGGATGTATCTGATCAATCATCCATTAGGCTTAACGAGAGTGATTGTGAAAGGATGTCACTTAGTGGAGAGCTGTTCCATTATAGGAGCCCCAGGAGGCTCTCCCCCAAGAGCTAAGTGATCGATCACAACCTCTCCTTAAGAAGGAAGTAGAAATTAGGATTTAATCCTAAATATGTATATGTATAATGTTTTACAATCTCTTTCTCTTTTAAATTACTAAGTACTAACACTTGTGCAGGTTTACTAGCCAGGAGAGTGTGAGAATATTTCAAATCAAACAATCGGAGACATTACAGGTGTATCAAAGCATTGATCTTGCCATCCTGATGGCAATATTCTATGAAAACCTACAAAAGAAGAACAAAGAAAATGACCATGAATGAAATGGCTAATGAATTAAGAACTTTTATGGAACAAACCAATAAAACTCTCATGAGTCAAAACGAAAGGCTAGATCAATCCAACCAGGCCCTTCTTAAAGATCTTCAAAATATGGGAAATTATATTAATAACCTAAGGAATAACTCCTCCCACGGGAAAGATATGAGTTCAAATGAGCCGAATATTAACGAATCATCATCGTCTTGAATTCCGAGACCTCCCTTCTTACCTAGAGAAGAAACTCAAAGGGAAGAGGAGGGAATAAACCAACCTATCAATAACACAAAGGAGAATGCAAGAGCCTATGCAAACCTCGAACCTAAAAGTAGGGAACTCATAACATTTGCAGAATTCTGTGAGGGACAAAAACATGAGGGCCCAAAAAGAACCAGAAGACGACCAATCAAAGAGCTTAAACATAAGGTGAACAAGGTAATGCTACCCAATTTTGATGGATCCGGAAAAATAATAGCCCATGCATGGCTCCAAAATTTAAACACATATTTTACTCTTAGCCCAATGACAGAGGAAGACACACTCCAATTTGCTATACTCCACTTAGAAGGAACGACACACGAATGGTGGCATAGTGGGCTTATCTCCTTAGGACATCAACACATAAGCTCATATCAGGAATTCTCCCAAAACCTTATCAAACGATTCAACCAAGTTGAACTCGAATGGTACTTCAAATAGCTGACCCATTTAAAGCAGTACGGAACGGTGGAAGAATTCTCTAATGAGTTCGAAAAACTTTTAGTCATGGTCCTAGACTTATCTCAAAAAAGGCTTACATACTTATTTGTTGAAGGCCTTAAGGATTCTATCAAAAACATAGTCAGCCCATTAGAACCTCAAACGATGGAAGAAGCCATTCAGAAGGCTAGAAAGGCGGAATCTAATGTATCCAAAGAAACATCTCGAACCTACCTTCCTAAAAGTCCACACCAACAAGAAAGATCAAGAAAGGAAAATAAAACATGTTACCTTTGAAAAGAATCATGGAATCTAGGACATCGATGTCGAGGTAAGGAGAGGGACGAGTTATCAAGGAAAGGATTGCGCTTCAAATGCAAAGAACCATGGGGACGAGATCATCAATGCAAAAAAGGACAACTTCGTAGAATGGAAGAAATAAATACAGATGAGACACCAAACAAAATAATAAAGATGGATAAAACAAAATTTGGAACCCTAGCCATAGTCACCCAAGAGAGTGGGAAGAGACCATTTCGAGTAAAAGGAGTACTAAAGGGCCAAAAATTGATTGAATTAATAGATTCTAGAGCCTCACATAATTTCATCAGCAAGGATCTGGTAATCAAAAGAATGTTAAAAACACAAAAATTTAAGGGCTTCAAGGTAGTAATGTGCAATGGTACCATTGATCAATGCATGGAGATTATTCCCCAATTGAAAATTTCTTTAAACAACTAAACCATAAGAGCAGATTTGTTTGTTGTGAAGCTACAAAACGACATCATCCTCGGAATGCCTTGGATTGACTCTTTAGGGCATTTTACTATTGATAATCATAATCTAGAAGTAGGTTTCAAACATGAAGGGAAAAATATAACTTTAAAAGGACTACCTGATGGATCACCCAAGGTAGTATCTTGTAATAGAATAGAGCACATTCTTAGACATGGTCAAGGAGAGTGGATAGCCGAGTGTATGATTCTTGATAAATCACCCACTAATGAACCAATAGTACATGTTGATATACATCCCATCCTACAGCAACACGAGAATTTTTGAAAACATTCCTCCACGAATAACCCCCAAAAGAGGTTTTGGGCATTCCATAGAATTAGAGGAAGGAGCCAAACTTGTTATAACTACCCCTTACAGGCATCCTCATAAATACAAAGAGGACATTGAGAAAACTATTAAAGAATTATTAGAAATGGGTCACATTCAACATAGCACTATTCCATTTGCCTCCTCGATAGACCTTGTTAAAAAAAAAAGACGGAACTATGAGGATGTGCATTGGTTACTGGGCCTTAAATAAGAAAACCATTAAGAATAGGTATCCCATCCCTAGAATAGATGAATTAATGGATGAACTACATGGTGCTCAATATTTTTCAAAGATTGATCTAAGATCAAGATACCACCAAATCCGAATGAGTAAGGAAGACATTCCAAATATAGCATTTAGATGTCATTATGGATATTTCGAATTTCTAGTACTTCATTTTGGCCTCACAAATGCTCCAGCCACTTTCCAATCATGCATGAACCATATTTTTAGGCAACAATTAAGGAAATTCCTCCTCATATTTTTCGATGATATACTTATTTATAGCAAGACATGGGAAGAACATTTGCAACATATCAAGGAGGTTCTAAATATCCTAGAGACAGAATCACTATATGCCAAGATGTCAAAATGTGAATTTGGACTAAATGAGATTCTATATTTAGGCCACAAGATTAATGCAAAAGGGGTAAGTGTTGATGAGGAAAAGATCAAGACTATTAAAGAATGGCCGAAGCCAAAAACCTTAACTTTGTAGTTTTGTGGGACTGTGCAACTATTACAGGAGATTTGTTAAAGGGTTCTCTAGGATTGCAGCCCCCTTTACGGATTTAACTAAGAAAGGAGCTTTCTCCTGGAATGAGAAGGCTCAACAAGCATTTGAGCAATTGAAAGTAACAATGAGTTCATGCCTTGTTTTGGCCACTCCGGACTTCATGATGCCTTTTGAACTACAATGTGATGCATTAGGAGAAGGAATTGGGGCAGTTCTCATGCAAAGGAAACACCCCATAGCATTTGAAAGTTGTAAAATCACAGAAGCAGAAAATAACTATTCCGTATATGATAATGAAATGCTGGCCATAATGCATGCCTTAGCCAAATTTCGGCAGTATCTAGTTTGCGGAAAGTTCATTGTTAAGACAGAGCACAACAGCCTACGTTTTTTCTTGAGCCAGAAAGATCTTAATGATCGTCAACAGAAATGGGTGAATAGAATTCAAGCATATGATTTTGATATAGAATATGTTAAAGGAGTGAATAATGGAGTTGCAGATGCTCTCTGTTGATGGCCCCACATCAATATGGTTACCAGTATTGTAGGGAATTGGGAGAACGATATCATTGTGGAGTATGCAAAAGATCCCTAGGCTAATGAAATATTAGAAGGGAAGAATTCAAATGAAGACTTCAAAACACGCAATGATATTATATTTTATAAAGGAAGAATATTTCTAACTCCGAAATCAAAGGTCAAACATACAATCATACAAGAGTACCACAACAACCCTTTGTCCGGCCATCAAGGGTATTTTAAGACATCCAAATAGATAAGAGAGAAATTCTCATGGAAGGGTCTAAAGAAAGATGTCCAGAGATATGTGCAAGAATGCATGACTTGCCAGTGGAATAAGGAAGAACACACACACCCTGTAGGACTGCTTCAACCATTACCCATCCCTAATCATAAATGGGAAAGTATTTTGATGGATTTTATAACAAGCTTACCAAAAGTTCAAGGAAAGAATAGTATCTATGTAGTAGTGGATAGGCTCACCAAATATGCTCATTTCTTTCTCGTTAGTACTGAATCGTTGGCACATCAGATAGCTGAACTATTCTTCAAAGAAGTCTTCAGACTCCATGGACTTCCACAAAACATAATCAATGATCGATACAACGAGTTCATCAACCAATTCTGGCAAGAGCTATTTAGACTAGTAGGGACCAGTTTAACCCCGAGCACAAGCTACCACCCATAGACGGACAAACTGAGATAGTAAATAAGTGGTTAGAAGGATATTTGAGGAACTACGTAACAAGACAGCATAAAGCATGGATCAGATGACTACACTTAGGTGAGTTTTACTATAATACAACCCATCACATGTCCAGCGGAATGACCCCTTTCAAAGCTTTATATGGGTATGAGGCACTGACATTTGCGAACTTAACTCTACAAGGAAGTCGAGTACCAAGCGCACAAGACTTTGTACAACAAAGCACAAATATCTTGAAGACTCTCAAAGAAAATCTACAACAAGCCCAAAATTAGTAGAAGGTCTATGCTGATAAAAAATTCATTGAAAGAACATTTGAAGTTGGGGATTTTGTTTTCCTAATATTACAACCATACAAGAAAATGTCAATTAAGAAAAATGGAGTGGAGAAATTAAAACCGCGGTTCTATGGGCCATATCAGATAATAAGAAAGATTGGAAAGGTAGCATATGAAATACAACTACCTGAAGGTAGTAGAATTCATAATTTATTTCACGTCTCAAGGCTTAAAGAGGTATTGGTGAAATTAATAGAACCTTGTACAAAATTACCACCATTAAACGACGAAGGCCATCTTGTTTTGGAACCCGAGGTTATTCTACACACCAGGAAGAAGAAATTGAGAAATAGAACGATCACTGAATATTTGGTCCAATGGAAAAATTTACTTGAGGATGATGCCACTTGTGAGAAGGAAGAAAACATTAAGTTGCTTGAGGACAAGCAAATTTGAGCGAGAGGGACTGTAATGACCCCAAAATCGGGGTAAAACATTTGAAATAAAATAAAATACTATATCTATTTTATTGAGGGGCTTTAGCAATAATAAATTTATTCTTTGTGGATTTAATTGAAATGTTATAAATAAATAAATGTAAATAAACAATAAATAACTAGAGAAATGTTATGGTAAATATTAGAGAAAATAACATAAATATTGTTGTAATATATCATTATAATCAACATTATAATTATAATTAAGATAATCTTCAATTATGAAAAATTAATAAATATTGTGACTTAAACAAACATTATTGTAAAAATAAATTTATAAATAAACAAACATGATCATCGGAGGAGTCATCTTGATAAATAAATAAAGATTATTATAAACATTAATAGAAGACTATGGGTTACGACCAGTCCCTACGGTCGTGACCTTTGGCTGAGCATTATTATTTAAATCCAATCCACGTCCGTTGGAAAGGGTAGAGGGAGGGTAGACGTAGAAACCTAGAAGGAAAATAGCAACCGGTAGAAGCATACAAACACTCGACGACTGAAGGATTAGATATAATAGTTGCCGTGGAGGAACCAACAATCATGCTTGTCCCACGTAGCATCACGTATAGATCTCATGGAGCAGCAAAGGAATACTTGCAGACGGCTATATAAGAAACAACATTTGCTTATAGAAATCTCAGCAAGCATAATCCATTATCATTGCAACACTGGAGATGATAGAACCAAGCCAAGGTTAAAGATGATGGAACTTAAGTAGCACGGAGTTAAAGAGGAGATTGTCATAAAAACTTATAATCCCTATCAGGAATCAAGGCAGAGATATAAGATCTCTGAAGGTCAGTAAAACCAAATGGCTGAATGCATATTTAGATAGAATTAACATACCTAAGTTAGTTCAATAGGCTTAAGAGGAAAGTATTCTTCCTTAAGAAGGATGGATGCATCTGATCAATCATCCATTAGGCTTAACGAGAGTAATTGTGAAAGGATGTCACTTAGTGGAGAGCTGTTCCATTATAGGAGCCCCAGGAGACTCTCCCCTAGGAGCTAAGTGATCGATCACAACCTCTCCTTAAGAAGGAAGTAGAAATTAGGACTTAATCCTAAATCTCTATATGTATAATGTTTTACAATTTCTTTCTCTTTTAAAGTACTAAGTACTAACACTTGTGTAGGTTTAATAGCCAAGAGAGTGAGAATATTTTGAATCGAACAATCGGGGACATTAGAAGATCCCATCTCTACCAAGCCTCTAATCTCTAACATATTCATATGACTAACCACTACAATACACACACACACACACACACACACATATATATATATATATATATATTTCCTCTTAGAGATTCTCAACAAATCTCTCTCTAGTATTCCTTTTGAAGAATCTTAACATTCGCTCTTGAATGCCCTTTATCACTGAATTCCCTTGACATTCAAAGAATGTCCTCTACCAAGCTCTTACTTGGTCTCTACTTATAATATCTAAGGGAATCGACGCTTAGCATTTAAACTTACCTTACCCCTATGTCTCTTTATTCTCCAGAGATGGATCTCTCACTTATATGTATACCTCTATTTCTTGGCAAATGTCTACTATTCCTTATTACCTGAGGTGATCTATTGTTGCCCAACTCACCATACCCTCTTGGGATCGAGTCGTTCTCGGTGTATTTTGGATAATTATAATATCTTTGGAAAGCACAATGGCAATCTCTATAGTGTAACCCACACTTCGATTGGTGTGACTATTCATGATGTCTGACTTGATAGCGGTAATGTTTGTTAGTTTCTGTGCTTGAGGTTTCCTCCCAAATGGACGTATTTAGTGAAGACTGAATGTCTGTTCAGTTCGTGCATATATCCCCTTGCGTGTGTGAGTTATCTGTATTCGTTATACTTGCATTAGCATGTGCTCGTTGTGTTTGCTATTTACGTTGTCGTTACTGCTTGCCTTTGCCGAATCTTTCTATATCTTCTCCATTGACTTCTTACCTTTCGTTTTCCTCCTTCCATAACCCTTCATCTTCCTTTGATATTTATAATTGTTATATGTGAATGGTCCTGGCTATTGGAGTATTTGTTTTAGATCATTCCTTCATTTGAATGAAAGATGTTTATTATATATTATTATATAATAATATATTATAATATGTTATAATTTAATAATTAATGGTATTTATTTCTTTAAGTCTTTATTATATTATAATATAATAATATAGTATATTATTTAAGTATTTACTTAGTAATAAAGAAAATTGTTCTATTATTTAATAATTCACTTTAGTAATAAAGAAAATTGTTCTTTATTTGGAGCATTACATATGCTTATTTTGGTGTTATTATACCCAACCATCACTCTTAGTGGTCCATCAAAATATTTGATAGAAAAAATTGGCACCTGAACGACCCACTGTACTTGTGCATGCCTGAGGGATTCTTTTACAAGGTTGCCATGTGGGCACTCCTGTATCCACTTTCTACACTCAATGCCATTTAAATACTGTAAGATGATGGTATCTATTGTTACCTCATCCCTTTGCGTTTGAGTCTGAATTATTGATTGTGTTTTCTTTCTCTTTGCATTTTTCTTAGAATCCATTCTGCCTACAATGCGTAATTTTGAAGGCAAAGTTTTTGTTCCCCTATCCATTGTTGGTGAAGGTGATGCCATTGTGCCAGGTAACTACTGTAACTGGTTTCTTCAATTCACATTTTCACGAGTCCGTCAATTAGTTTTTGTTGCCTTATTAAACCAATTTAACATAACATAAGCCCTATCCATATTGCTCTCCAATGAAATGCAGTATCCATACATATGGTCAATGTCTTCAAAGTGTGCATTCCTATTAGTTATGATCCTAGTGTGTGGCTCACAATTTAATATCCAAGTGATAAGCTTTGGTGGCATGGGAAATGTAAATGATTTACTTCGAGAGGTCAATGAGATGGTTATGCAAATGTTGTTCATAGCAATGGTCTTTTGGCTCCTTAGGAGTTATTTGAACCCAATGGTGTTTTAGTTAGGCCTATATTGTGCGGTTATGGACCCTGCAAAATTCTTCCCTTTCGATTTGAATATCCATGGTCTGCGTGTATGGTATAGTCTCCTGGCTCTTTATGTGGTCGATATTCTTCCTCAAATGGTTTTTGTGTGATGCTGTATGGTGTTCCCCTTATAGCCTCCCGACCACTTATCAACATTCGTTTTTATTTCTTATCTTGCCTGTATGGTTGTACGATGCTTTCCTAGCCTCAACGTGCATGGCTATGCGATGCTTTCCTCATCTTCAAACCATACCCCTTCAAGGAAAATCAGATTGCTTAAAATTGTCTTACCAAATATCTAATAGCACAGGTCATATAAAATTAGGGTTAATGATATTTTTATTTAGCTATTTGTTTTCTTAATATTTGTTAGTGAACACATTTGTCCTTCAAAAAAATAATATAAAGAATGACTAAAAATGCCCAAATAGAAGAACAAATGCAACCAATAGTTGGAGAAGTTATATGGAATTGATAACTTTCCTCCGAATTGAGAGGTACAACTACTAGAAGATGTGCAATGAATTATTACAATATTGATATGCTTTTCGCCAAAAAGCAATAAAGGCATCAACATCCACCCATAAACATGAGATAGATGGAAACATTAATAGTCAGATGTAACTAAATGCATGGAACATGACACGCAGATCTATCTCACAGGTGAAAAACCACAAGAGAAGGAACACCAACTTTGCAATAAATTGACTCTCCAAATGCACAGATTTGAAAATGCATTTTCTTTTATTTTCCATCATGGAGTTTGCATTGAGAGGATAAAAAAATCATTTAGAGATTATAATCTAAAGAGGACATAGATAAATAAGCAGATTGATTTATGTCTCTTTATTCCTCAAACTGAAAAAATTGAACACACATGCTCAATATCCATGCAGAGCAAAACAAAATAATAATCTGGGAAACTTGTTACGATTAGAAACTTAGAATTTTTCTCCTCTCTTTAGCTAACAGATAGCTGGAAAAAGAACCCTCCAGTTCTTTTGAAAGTTTTTGCAATGAAAATGGCCACGGTGACTGAGCGTTCAGTTTTATAACTGAATATTGAAATTATTTCAATATTCTTCCCTTTACATAGATAAAATCAGATTTTCATGGAAAGGTCATTAAGTATCTTCATGCTGAAATGATTTCTGTTTCCCACATCTATTTCCTTCCTCTTCTCCTTGTAAGTAATTCTTTATAAAGAGAATAATTTCTCTTTAATTGTTGCTCTCAAAATGATATAAAACATTTTAAAATAATGTTTTATATTGCTACACATAAATGAGTTTGAAGTTTTTTAATTTCCCATGCAGCCACTCGTTAACTATTTCACCATGAGTTAGCTGAGCATCCTGGGGCTGTAAAATTTTGCGAGTAGTTATGATATTTAAAATTGCAAGTGGGTTTTAACGAATCCCAAACATCTCACCAATTGAGGTTACTTCCTTTGTAAATTGGTCCTTCCAATCATATTGCCACATTGAGAAAATAGTAACATAATTCATCATATGAGCTTGTGTGATCACAAAATTAAATTTGAGAACATTTGAGGCCAAAATATTAGGTGGGTTGTCCTTAGATTGAAATATTTTGCAACTTTATTTCGGTCACAATTTTGAACTGGAAGATGTATGCAAAATTTGATTGTCATGTTGAACTTGAAGTTGAAAATTACAGAACTTTCCAAAATCATTTTCCTCCAGTAATGACTTTTGCCTTTTCATTCTCGTGCACATTGAACTGATTGAACCATTTGAACCGGTTGCATCAATTGAATATGTTGAACTAATTCAACATGTTCAAAAGTTCAAGGTGTTCAAGGAGTTCAACATGTTCAATGACATAGTTAAACATAGACATGTAATACACAAGCAAAGGATCTTGACTCCAATGTGGTTGAGGCAAAGTTAGCGTATTTGGAGTTTGAAAAATTGGGCAAAGGGCTGGTGGGCCGGGCAGAAGGACACAAAGAATCCAACATGTCTGTGGTGAAAACTAGTGTTCTAAGTCAGCTTGAACCGATTGAACATGTTGAACTAGTTCAACGTGTTTAAAAGTTCAATGTGTTCAACATGCTCAATGACTTGGTCAGAAACAAACATAAACATTTAATACATAAGCAAAGGATCTTGATTTCCAATTTGGATTAGGTAGAGGTAGTGAATTTGGAGTTTGAGAAATTGGGGGGTACGTGGATTGAAAGAACAGGGAGAACCCAACATTATCTCTAGTAAAGACTAGCGCCTAACTCCTTTTGGGGATAAAGTTAAAGAAAAGGCATGAGCACAGGGAACTGCTTGTAGATGGGTGGAGGGGAGCATGAAAATGCTCAAAAAGCCAAAACTTATTTACAAATGTATAGATATGCAGAAAGATCCCACCTCAAGAAGTAGAGCTGAAAATAACTTACACGTAACCATTAATTGGCGTGGAGAAGCATGAGCCCTTCTGGATGAATAGATTATGCTCAAGTGAAGCTACCCAAAACCACTATCCTCTTGCAAATTCTTCAATGTAGAACTCCAAACTAATAGTATGCAGGAATTTGGTGACCAAACTGTCATTCCCAAAGAGCCAAATCTCATCATAAATTTTTGAGTTTTCTGAGGCCTTGTGCACAGTCCTCAAATAATTTATGATCTCATACTGAAAAAAATAATGATCAGGAAGTTCAATAGGAAAGTCTACATGATCTCCACAATCACCGCTCTTAAGATCATCGTTCTCATAAAAACTTTCAACATTCAAACTAATCTCGGAATAAAAAGAAGCTTCATGAAGCATGAGATCTATTCTTTTTGAAAAAGTTTCATTCTTCTTTATTGAATATATGAATGAATGAAGGTATTTTAATAACGTCCACGAGGCCAACCAGCCTATGGGGCTACTTTCATGTTCTTCTCTATGTTAGCTCGCCTGTTATAAATCTACTTCAAAAAACTAGTTTCATGTAGTCTTGTTTCCTCAAAATGTCGACACAAGTGGCCCTCTTTTAGATTGTCCTCAAATTGTTCTCGGATATCCTAGTAGGTAACACACTCAAAGATAAAGTGCCATTTCATTCCGATGCACCCTTTACTGCAGTAGATGGACTTTCATTCTTCCCAATCCTCCTTAGGTACTGTCCATCTACTTGTCTCACGCTGGAAATGATGGGATCCTGTTCTTAATTGTGCCACTAGTAGCCTATTTTTACCTTTAATGTCTGCCCATAGGTAATCTTTAACCTCATGACATCATGTGGGGTTAACTCTTTCAGACAATGAGCCTTTTTCTTCCACATTTGTTTTCTCCATATGGCAGCTTTAAATTTTTCGAGCGTGAGCCCTCATTGGTGTTGTGGTGTTCTAGTATGTCAATGCCCCACTTAATTAGCCATTTTTCATTTTGCTTCATCCACATTTTCTTTCTTTGGTCTAATCCCTTTTCAACTACAGACTTGGGCCAGTGCCGTGTGTCCATATTTTCAACCTTGTTTAAGAAGCTTAACAAACGAATAACTGCAAAGGCTTCCATTAGGAACGTCCCTACTCCAGCCAAGAGGATCTCATATGGTATTGTTTATTTGACTTTAAGGTTAGTAGTGATAGGATTCTTTTGTATTCTTTCTATCTACTTCCATTTGTGGCTAGATAGGATGCTCCCCCAAACCTCGCACCCATATAGCACGACCAAGGTGACCAAGAGCCTAAAAAGAATCATTTTGGTTTTCAAATCCCAAAGCTCTGCCTGTCTACACCTGTTCTGCAGTAAAGAGGAAGCCCTCCAACTCCCTTGTATCTACTTAGTTCTACAAGTCTCCCAATTGAGTTTGTTGTTAAAAAGACCACCTAGTACTTCTCATTCTAGATCGGTTAGACATTGCACCAGTCTCACTAGATAGGGACAATCCTACAATAGTTTACACGACATTCTAAGACTAGGGATTGTTCACGGGTTTACCCCTCTATTACTGATTTCTTTGTGACAAGTAAGAACCCTTAGTCCTTACCTAGTTTTCTTTCTCGTTTTGTTTCCTGTTAGTCACCATTTGGTGCTTCTGCATTAGTTGGCTCTTCTATTTGTATGCTCATTCCCATAAACCTTGTTGGTTTTTCATGGACATTAATATTATTATCTTATTTTATCTTATCTATAATTCGAAGAATGCTTCCTTCAAAGTGGAAGTCAACCTGTTGTTTCTTTTTTTAGAGAGAAGATCATAATTTTAGTCCTACTAGTGTTCACTTGCGTCCCAACTTCTTGAAAAAATCTCTCCAAAGTTGTGAAGAGTACTATCAGGTTCTGGCTGTTTGTGCTCATAGAGCCTATGAACAACTACTCTAAGCTCATTTAGAAGTTCCTCCATTTGTTTCCAAAGTTTGTCTCTAGTAACCGTGTGATTTTTTTTTTTTGAAATCAACAAAACAAAAGAAAGCCTCGTTGCCGTAGATATGCCAAACCTTCTCAATAAGGTGTCTAAGAGTGATGCAGTGGTTAATAGTAGAATATTTTAGTCTAAACCCAGCCTGCCCTTTTGCTCTCTTTTCTTCTTTCTCAGTTGTTGTTGATTCTGCGTTCTATCATGCCCCCAAACAATTTGCCAGGGAGTGGGTTAAGCATAATTGTGCAGTAACTAGAGGGATTATCGAGATCCCCACTCTTATAGAGAGGTATAACCATGAGAATGGTCCAACTTGTCAGAAAGACACTTCGATTAGCAAGAAGTTCTATGCCCCACTTTAGAATTTCAGCTTGAAGCCCATCAATATCCTTTTCTTTATTACTTGCTAGATTCTTTATTCCATGTTTAATATCCTCCACCGAGAAAAGTTCAATAGAAGTGCTGATTCTAGTAGGAGTGTTTCTGTCTTGATTTCGCTCATAAAAGAGTTTGTCATATTCTAGCCACTGACTGTTCATGGTATTGTTTTCTATTTGTTGCTTCTTTTGTTGTAATTCTCTTCAAAATCTCTTAGGGTGGTGTTTCCCCAGAGATTAGCTCTTCTTTTCTTGAGGTGACATATCTCTCATTTTCAGGTTTTGTGAACAAAGAATGTAGCTCACCACATTGTGACAATTGTAAGTCTTACATGTGATACCTACCGAACTTGCCCATTTTTCCATACCATTACATATGATCAAACCTTGCAAGCTACAAACTCATAGGAGTTTAGCCTGTAATGTCCCTGCTTAATCTCCCACGGATTACTTGCAAAAAAAAAAATGTTAGTATGATAAATTGTTCAACATTAGTAAAAAAGTAAATCCTGTTCTAAGTTAGTGTAATGTTCTTGATTATTCTCCTTTCGAATTCTTCTGCAAAACCAGTATTAGTACGACAATTCATGAAATATTAATGATATAATAATCTATTCTAAGTTAGTGGGGGAAATTTGACCCTAAGACTACCCTTAGATAGGAATCCATCTCTTAACGAGTATTGAATTCGTATATGGTATCCATATCTGTTCATTTTGGGATATATACCTAGAGACTAAGGAGATCATGACAATTCTCCAATAGTCTCATCCTCTAAATAATGAGATCCATCTCTTAATGAGTATATTACTCATTTTCTTATGGAAATCTAATACCTGAAAATAACGAAATCCATCTCTTAATGAGTATATTACTCATTCTCTTATGGATTTTTGTAGTTGTTTCCTGAATTTCCATTTTAATGAATACTCGTTCTCTTTATGGAATTCAGATAGAAATACTCTGATTATTCATTTCATTTCTATCTATTAAATTTTCTTTCAGTAACATCCCGAATTTATACATGAATTCTTTCTCTAATGTGATTATTAATTCTAGGATATATATGTACACACACACACACACACATGTGGTATAAACCAAAGACATGATGAATAATCCTTACTTGTGGTGATCGGATTTGTAGTACCCGATAGACCCCTGCGTTGTATCCTAACTTATGTCTGTGATAAACCCGTTAATCCCAATACTGATCTGTTTATGGTTTGCTTATGTCGATGGTTTTCCTTGCCTGTTTCTCTCCTTCCTATCTTCTCTGTCTGCTGCCTTCTTGATGCAGGAGCATCCAGAGGTATAAGGGCAATCCTGTGTCACCCAAAAAAATGTACTTAGACTTAGTTTTTGTTTCATGTGTTGTCATTTCTGGATACCCATTTGGGTCAAATAAAGGTTCCAACTCTCACAGTTCCACTATCAGTGTTCTAGGATAGAGTATTTGAACACCTTGGGATACGTGTAAATGCCGAAAAAATAGGAGTATGTAATTGAGCCATCATTTTGGTGAACTAGAAGGTGTAAATTGGTCGGATGATTGTAATTGTAATTTAGAGCATTCCAGAAAAAGAATCAGGTAAAAAGGCCCCACAGTTTGAAAGTTTTTCGATTTTTGGAGACCTAAGAATGCTTCAAAGTCAGGTTAGGGGCATTAAATGACCTCGAACAGGGTCGAAAAGTGGGGGACGAGCGAAGCTAGTTCATAGGGCTATAGAGCGTTTTGAGAGCTTTCCGGAAATGTAAATGGTTCGTCAGTCGGAGCTACGGTTCAAAAGTTATGCCTCTCGGAAGTTCGATTATCATTTCTCGATTCTTCTAAATTTGTGCCGACTTCTAATGCGACTTCTGGAGCCTTCTATTTGGTTGGTGGATGCCAACTAGCACTTTCTAGAATGTATTCCTAATCCTTAACCCTCTGGGGTCTATTTAAGAACATTTCTAGCATTGTAAAAGGCAGTTCGGAGTGGAGTTTGAGAGAAGGTACTGGGAGAAGAATTTATCTCCAGATTTATGCTATTATAAGCTCTTAGGGCATGTTTTGGAGTCTGTTTCTCTGCACTAAGTGTACTAGCATATTTTCACGGTTAATAAATTTTTCCCTATCCTGTTGTGTCCATTCTGTGCTTGGGTTGTGTCCCCATCAAGTGGTATCAGAGCTAGTTTTCCTGAGTGTGTAGACAGAGCGCCGACTGTGAGGCAGTTTGCACCAGGACTATGTGGTTGTGGGTTTGAATTAAGAAGATGCCTCCACGAAGAGAGCGTGGTGGAAAGGCCGGAGCTATTAATCCTGAGGAGGTTAGAGCCCTCCAAAGGCAAGTCCAAGCATTGCAGGAGGAGCTCCGTAGGGAAACAAATGTTGCTGCAGGTGATGAAAGTGAGGACGATAATGAAGAAGAAGAAATTGGACCAGAAGGGGAATTTGACGGGGAAGTTCTGAATCAGGCAGAGGAAAGGCTTTTTAGGGCCATTACTAAGTTTGGGAAAAGACCTACAATTGATGTGGGCGTATTTTCAGGAAATCTGAAATCAGAGGAGTTGATCGATTGGATTAATGAACTGGAAGAGTACTTTGAGTATGAAGATATCAGGGATCTAGATAGGGTTAAGTTTGCAAAGGCCAACCTAAAAGACCATGCCAAAATTTGGTGGCAAGAGGTTCAATTGGAAAAAAATAGAAGAGGAAAGGATAAGATCACAAGGTGGGATCGCATGGTGGACAAACTAAAGAAGCAGTTCATTCCTGTTGACTACGAGCTTGATTTGTTTAAGAAGATGCATGGGTTAAAGAAAGCAGGAAAATCAGTCTAAGAATATACAGAGGAGTTTTACCGACTTCTGATTAGAGCAGGGCATGCAAAAGCACATAAGGAGAAGGTTTCTCGTTATATCAATGGGTTGTGACCTAGCATCTAGGAGGAATTAAGTCTGGTAAGAATGACCAGCGTTGAGGAGGCATACCAGTTTTCCCTACGAGTTGAAGAGAAGCTAAATAAAAGGTTTGAAGGGAGATAAGGAGGGCGTGGTCAAGGAGGAAGGGGTAGTGGTAGGTCATCTGGAGGTCGAAATGAACCCCAAAAGAAAAATGAAGATGTGGGTACTAGCAGGAACCAGAGGAACGAGGGTTTCAACCGCTCTCGTGATCAAGACTTTGGAAATCAGAGATTCATAGGTAGAGGATGTGGACAAGGAAGAGGAGGCTTCAGTGCTACCTGTTTCCATTGCAATGAAGAAGGTCATTGTGCCTTTGAATGCCCTCAACGACAAGGAAGGACAGATAGGAGAGCTGAGGGTCAAGCTAGGGTTGCTCATGTGGATGAGGATGCACAATCATCACATTCAGAGGATGCAGAAAGAGGAGAGACTTTAGTAAATGAAAGGGTCCTACTAAGTGGTGAGATTGAACCAGGACAAAGGAGGAGTTTATTCCGTACCCGATGCAAGTGTGAGGATAAATGTTTATGATGTGATCATTGATGGTGGTAGCATTGATAACTTGGTGTCAGAGGAGATGGTCTCTAAGTTGAAGCTCAAGAGGGAGAAATACCCCCAGCCCTATTAGATTGCTTGGGTGAAAGATGATCATAAGGTCCTAGTAAGTGAACAATGTTTAGTGAAATTCAAAATTGGGAGTTACCATGATGAAGTTCTCTGTGATGTTATTCCAATGGATGTTTGCCATCTATTGTTGGGAAGACCGTGGTAGTTTGATAGGCATGCAGTACATGATGGTCATGCAAACACATACTCTCTAACAAAGGATGGAGTTCGCCACAAACTAAAGCCCATGAAAAAGGAAGGCGAAAAGGTATGTAGCAGTGCTAGGATTTGTCTTGTTGATGGAAGTAAGTTTTTAGATGGCATGAAACATCAGCGTATGTGCTATGCTTTGATTCCTAGGAAAGATAAAGAAGGCAGTAGTGAAATACCACTTGAAGTTTTAGATTTACTAGGTGAGTTTAGAGATATCATCTCTGATAATGTTCCAGAAGGATTGCCACCAGTAAGGCAAATCAGTCATCAGAATGATTTAATCCTAGGAGCTAGTTTGCTTAACAAGGCTGCTCACAGGATGACTCCTATTGAAACTGAGGAGCTAAATAGAGAGGTTCAAGAGCTATTGAGGAAGGGCTTGATTCGGGAGAGCCTGAGTCCATGTGCAGTACCTGCAGTACTGGCACCAAAGAAGGATGGAGAGTGGAGGATGTGTACAGACTCTCGAGCTATAAACAGGATAACCATCAAGTATTGGTTTCCTTTGCCAAGAATGGATGATCTTATGGACTGCTTGAGTGGAGCTCAGTACTTCACAAAGATAGATCTCAAGAGTGGCTATCATCAGATACGGATACGAGAAGGAGATGAGTGGAAAACTGCAATCAAGACCAAGGAGGATCTTTATGAGTGGTTAGTCATGCCCTTTGGATTGACAAACGCCCCAAGCACCTTCATGCGGCTTATGAATGAGGTACTTAAGAAGTTCTTGGGAATATTTGTTATTGTTTATTTGGATGATATTTTAATTTTCAGGAAGACTTTGGAAGAACATTTATTGCATATTCGTAGTGTCCTTGAAAGGTTAAGGGAAGAGAAACTGTTAATTAATTTAAAGAAGTGTATCTTTGCAAAAAGGGAGTTAGTCTACTTGGGGTTTGTTATATCACCTGAAGGTCTCAAAATGGATCCAGAGAAGGTAAAAGCCCTCTTGGAATGGCCTTCTCCAAGGTTTGCTACTGAGGTAAGATCATTTCATGGTCTGGTTAGTTTTTACAAGAAGTTCATTAAGAATTTCAGTGGCATATGTGCACCCCTGATTGACACAATAAGAGGGGATAGAAAAGAGTTCAAATGGGCTGCAGCAGCTGCGAGAAGTTTTGAATTGCTGAAGAAGAAGGTGACAGAACAACCTGTGTTGGCACTTCCAGATTTTAGAAAAGTGTTCCAGGTGGATTTTGATGCTAGTGGCAGTGCTATTGGAGCTGTATTGAGCCAAGAAGGTAAGCCTATTGCATATTTTAGTGAAAAATTGAATGATGCGAAAAAGAAGTATTCTGTTTATGATCAAGAGTTCTATGCAATAGTTCAGGCCTTAAAGAAATGGAGGCATTATTTATTGCCAAAGGAATTTGTTTTATACACTGATCACCAGGCATTACAGTACCTAAATAGCCAAGGTAAATTGAATCAGAGGCATATGAAGTGGGTAGAGTTCTTGCAGAGCTATACATTTGTGTTGAAGCATAGAAGTGGAAAATCTAACAGGGTTGCAGATGCATTAACTAGGATACAATTGTTGTTTACAATAATTCTATAAACAGGAGTACTGGTAGATCACCATTCCAAATTGTATATGGAAGTAGCCCAAGGACTGCACCAGAATTGAGGAAGATAGAGCAAGGGGAGAGGACAAGTGCTGAAGCTGAAGAATTTGCTGAACATATCAAGCGTCTACATGAGGAGGTCTAGGCACACATTACCAAGATGAACCAACAGTATAAAGCTAGGGCTGATCAGAGTAGAAGACATAAGGAATTCCAAGTAGGGGATCTAGTCATGGTACACTTACGAAAAGAAAGATTTCCAGCTGGTACTTACAACAAGTTGAAAATGAAGAAATTTGGCCCCTGCAAAATTTTGAAGAAACATGACTCAGGAAATGCATATGAGGTGGAGTTGCCAGATGGTATTCACATTTCTCCTATTTTCAACATTGCAGACTTAACAGAGTATCATGATGATGGTACATTAGGAGCCGATGTTAGAGCCATGTTTAATTCCTGCTTCTAAGAAGGAGGAGATAGAAGACATTCTAGATCATCGTGTGGGTAGGAGTACCAGAAATAGGCAGTATGAAGAGTATCTGGTCAAGTGGAAAGGACGGTCGATAGAGGACTCAACTTGGATATCAGCAGCTGAGGTTTCCCATTTGGGATTTCCTCTACCATTCATAATGTGACAAGGTCACTCTTCAATCTACCTCAGGTGTTTGATGCAGGAGCATTCAGAGGTATAAGGGCAATCCCGTGTTACTCAAAAAAATGTACTTAGACTTAGTTTCTGTTTCATGTGTTTTCATTTCTGGATACCCATTTGGGTCAAATAAAGGTTCCAACTCTCATAGTTCTACTATTAGTGTTCTAGGATAGAGTATTTGAACACCTTGGGATATGTGTAAATGCTGAAAAAATAGGAGTATGTAATTGAGCCATCATTTTGGTGAACTAGAAGGTGTAAATTGGTCGGATGATTGTAATTGTAATTTAGAGCATTCCAGAAAAAGAATCAGGTCAAAAGGCCCCACGGTTTGAAACTTATCGCAGTTTTTTGGTTTCTGGAGACCTCCTATGAATGCTTCAAAGTCACGTTAGGGGCATTAAATGACCTCGAATAGGGCCGAAAAGTGGGGGACAAGTGAAGCTAGTCCATAGAGCTATAGAGGGCTTCGAGAGCTTTTCAAAAATAGACACGGTTTGTCAATCGGAGCTACGGTTCAAAAGTTATGCCTCCCGGAAGTTCGGTTACCGTTTTGGGATTCTTCTAAATTTGTGCCGACTTCTAATGCGACTTTTGGAGCCTTCTATTTGGTCGGTGGATGCCAACTAGCACTTTCTAGAATGTATTCCTAATCCTTAACCCTCCGGGGTCTATTTAAGAACATTTCTAGCATTGTAAAAGGCAGTTCGGAGTGGAGTTTGAGAGAAAGTACTGGGAGAAGAATTTATCTCCAGATTTATGCTATTGTAAGCTCTTAGGGCATGTTTTGGAGTCTGTTTCTCTGCACTAAGTGTACTAGCATATTTTCACAGTTAATAAATTTTTCCCTTTCCTGTTGTGTCCATTCTATGCTTGGGTTGTGTCCCCATCACTTCTTCCTTCTACCTTGAGTGCGACTTCTAATATATAGCCATGGTTCCTAGTCAAGGGACGCGACTAGCCAAACAAATGCTTTCCCTCCGCCAGTTGAGATAAATTTGTCTTATTAAAATGCATGTAATATAGTTTATTTTGGGAAAGATATTTATGTATATATACATATATGTAGATATATATATTTAATTTGATTATATTATTAGGATTTATTATATATAATAGTTTTTTTCCAAATTTTTTAATTATTATTTATAACAAAAATATTGAATAATTATTTTTTTCCAATATATAATTATTCAATTATCATTTATTTAATTATTATTTATTTCAAACAAGAATAATCTTGGGTACACATGCATCTATTCTGGGTTTATTATAGTCTCCCCCTCTTGATTTTGCTTGTCCTCAAGCAACTTAAGGACTTCCTCTTTTTCCCAAGTGGCATCCTCACTTGGTAGATGTTTCCATTTAACCAAATATTTTATAAGTGTACGGTTTTGTAATTTCTTTTCCCAGGTATCCAAAATAACCTCGGGATATAAGATGAGTTTCCTTTCATTATCTAATGGGGACGACTCGTCACAAGGAACGGTATATTGTCCGATGACCCTTTTAAGCTATGATATGTGAAATACATTGTGGATCTTACTGCCTTCAGGAAGCTCTAGCTCATAGGCCACTTCTGCAATTTTTCGTAATATCTTGTAGGGTCCGTAGAAGTAGGGTTTCAATTTCTCTGCACCACTTTGTTTGAGGGTGGATTGTCTATAGTGCTGTGTATATTACACCATTCGGAGGAGCTAGGTAGATCAGGCAGTAGTTGAGAGGGCTCGGGAGGAGTCAGTTGCCAGGTTAGCCACGAAAAGGGTGGCTTGGGAATCTGAGAGGGCAGCCTTGCTAGTAAAACAAAGTCAGTTACAGCAATTGGCAATAGAGAAAGAGAAGCTAGCAGATGAGAAAGAAAAGGAATTGGGAGAGATTGCCGGAATGATGAAGTCAGCTCTAGAGCTTAAGATAGAAGTGAAAGCCGAATTGAAAGTTCGAAAGGAGCAAGTCTACAAGTTATAGACTGAGTTGAGTGAACTGAGGGCTCAGACACCTACCACGCCAGGGACCCATCCCCCTGCCTAGTATCTGTGTATTGATGTAATTAGTTGTACAATTTTCAATTTTGAGTTTTGTTATATTGTTGTCTGGAGACAACTTTTGTTTTTTGGGGGGGATGATGTTGTCGGTAAAGTCATAAGATAGCCGACGGGTAGATTAGCATGTTGTCGATGAAGTTATAAAATATAGCTGATGGGGTTGAGTCACCCCTTCGGAATGGTATATGTACAACTTTGGATCATTGCTATAATCATCATTGGAAGCACTATGTAATCTCTTCGGCATATATGCGAATAATAAAAGGAGTACTGCCGTGTTACATGTTCTTATCTATTGTTTGTATGCATTAAACTATTTACCCCATACAGTAAACAGGTTGTAGTCGTAAGAACACAAGATCTCCTATATCGAAGCTTCTTTCGATATGTTTCTTATTTGCATGGATTTTTTGTTGATTTTGAGCCTGGTGTAGATTTTCTTTTAGGGACTTCAAAATGTCTCTACTTTGTTGAATAAAGTCTTGTGCCTTGGGTACATTGCTTTCCAGCTGCATCAAATCTTCGAAGGCTGGTGCTTCATATTCATATCGAGCCTTGAATGGACCCAGGTGTAACTATCTGATCCATGCATTTTGTTGACCTGTAACATAATTTCTGAGATATCCTTCCAACCACTTGTTTACTATTTCTGTTTGACCATTTGTTTGGGGGTGGTAACTTGTGTTGGGAGTCAATGTTGTGCCTGCTAATCTAAAGAGTTCCTGCCAGAACTTACTAATAAATTTACTATCTCTGTCATTGATAATATCTTGAGGGAGCCCATGTAGTTGGAATACTTCTCTAAAGAAAATTTCAAAGGCATTATATTCTGCAGAGATTGGGAAAAAATGAGCATACTTGGTGAGCCTGTCTATGATCACGAAGATCCCATCCTTCCCTTGTACCTTGGTTAAACCGGTTATGAAGTCCATGGATATACTTTCCCATTTCTGATGGGGAATAGGTAATGGTTGAAGTAACTCAGCTGGATGGGTGAGCTCGGCCTTATTATGCTGGCAAGTCATACACTCCTACATATCTGTGTACATTGGATTTTTGGTTTTTCCAAAAATATCGTTCTTTGATGTGTTTATATGTTTAATAGTATCCTTGATGCCTAGCTAAAGGATTATCGTGGAATTCCTTCAGTATCCAGCCCTTAAATCGAGATTGGGGAATCGAAAATATTCTCCGTTTATAGGGTATTAAGTTATCCTTAATTTTATAGTCTTCGTGGGGTAGGTTTCCTCTTAGTATTTCTTGAGCTTGTGCATCTTGTTCATATTCTTTGACGATTCTTGCCTTCCAGTCTTTGATGATGTTTGTGATGGCATTGATATGGGCTTCTCTAGAGAGTGCATCCGCGACTTGGTTACTTGCTCCCTTCATATATTCGATATCAAAATGATAGGCTTGTATTTTACTCACCCATTTCTATTGTCTATAGTTAAGATCCTTCTGGCTCAGAAAGTAACGTAAGCTATTGTGGTTTGTATTTACCAAAAACTTCCCGCAGACTAAATATTGATGAAATTTAACCAAGGCATGCATTATGTCCAACATTTCTTTATCATAAATAGAATAAAGTCTTTCTGTCTCTATAAGCTTGCGACTTTCAAAAGCTATGTGATGTTTTCTTTGCATGAGCACTGCTCCAATTCCTTCCCCGGATGCATCACATTGAAGCTCAAATGATATGGAGAAATCAAGAATGGCTAATATTGGACAGGAACTCATGGTTAATTTGAGCTGTTCAAAAGCGGCTTGGGCCTTCTCGTTCCAAGTGAAAGCCCCCTTTTTCATTAAGTCTGTGAGAGGCGCGGCAATTTTTGAGAATCCCTTCACAAACCATCGGTGGTAGCTACATAAGCCTACAAATCCCTTAAGTTGTGTTCAAATTCTAGGAGTTCGTCAGTCTCTGATTGCCTTAATTTTTTCTTCATCCACACTTACTCCTTCACTGCTAATTTTGTGACCCAAATAAATGATTTCCTCAAGTCCAAAAGCACATTTTGACATTTTTGCATATAAGGACTATGATTCTAAGATGTTTAAAAGTTCCACGATGTGCTTGAGGTGTTCCTCCCATGTCTTGCTATAAATAAGTATGTCATAAAAAAAAGAGAGTAAGAATTTCCTTAATTTTTGACGAAAAATATGATTCATGTAGGATTGAAAAGTCACAGGTGCATTGGTGAATCCAAAAGGAAGAACTAGAAATTCAAAGTGACCATAATGGCAATGAAAAGCTGTTTTTGGAACATCTTCTTTTCTCATTCTGATTTGGTGGTACCTTGACCTTAAATCAATTTTTGAGAAGTATTTGGCTCCATGTAATTCATCCATCAGTTCATCAATCCTAGGAATCAGATATCTGTTTTTAATTGCTTTTTTGTTAAGGGATCGGTAATCTATACACATTCTTATTGTTCCATCTTTCTTTTTAACCAAGACTATTGACGACGCAAAAGGACTTCAGCCAGGTTGAATATTTCCCATTTCCAATAGTTCCTTAATTGTTTTTTCAATTTCTTCCTGAAATTTGTGAGGGTGGTGATAAGGCGTGGTGATTATGGGGTTTGCTCCTTCCAATTCGATTGAATGTTCTAACCCTCTTTTGGGGGGAAGTCCTGGCGGAATATCATCAAAGACCCTTTTGTGCTTCATAAGAATGAGGTGAATGTCGATATGTGTAGTTTGGCCAGGAGTGGTTGATTCATCTAGGATCATGCATTGAGCTATCCATTCACCTTGATTATGTCAGATAATTTTCTCCATTCTGTTACATGATACCATCATCGAAGAACCGTCGAATTTTCCTTTTAATATTACTTCCTTTCCGTAATGCTGGAAACATATCTCCAAACTAGGATTGTCCATTGTAAATCTTCCCAAAGAATTTATCCATGACATTCCTAGAATGATGTCATTTTGAAGTTTGGCCACGAAAAAGTTTCTTTTGATTATATGGTCCCCTATCTTGACCTCTAACTGGGGAATAAATTTGGTACATTGATCTATGGTGCCATTTCCCATGATGACATCGAATCCTTTGAAATTTTGAGCGGCTATCTTACATCTTTCTACCAGTTGCTGGCTGATGAAATCATGTGAAGCTCTCGTGTCTACTAAGCCGGTTATCTTTTGTCCTTTAACCACTCCTTTAAGTCGAAAGGGTCTGTTCTCGTTCCCTTCTGTGATGACTACTAGTGTTCCATGCTCAGAGTCCTCTATTCTAGCCTTTTTTGTAGGTCCTTTGTTGATTGTTTCCTCCAGGTTATTCATTTGTCCTCTTTTACATTGATGACCCTTTGTCCATGGTCCCTTACATTTGAAACACAATTCCTTCTATATGAATTCACTTCTTACTTTACACTGATGGTCTCTATTCCATGGCTGCTGACAATGAAAACATTTTGTCGGTTTCCTTTTTGGTCCTTCGTTTCGATCTGATGACTTGAAGGAACTTGTTTTTGATTTTTCCTTTGGCGTGTCATATTCTGTCATTTTGGCCTTACGAATGGCTTCCTCTAGTGTTTGAGGCTCAAAGGATCTTACCCTTATTTTGATGTGCTCCTTAATTCCTTTGATGAATATACATACTCTTCTCTTATGAGATATGTTAGGAACTATGACTGATAAACTCTGAAATTTGTTGGCAAATTCTTCAATAGTTCCGGTTTGCTTGAGGTGGGTTAGTTCTTCGAAATACCATTCTGGTTCTTTTTGGTTGAATCTACTAATGTGCTTTTGTGTAAATTCTTCATAGGCAGTTATGCTCTTATGACCCAAAGTTATAATACCATGGTGCCACCAGTTATGCGCTTCTCTAGTTAGATGAATTATTGCAAATTTAATGGCATTTTCCTCCGTCATAGGGCTGAGCAAAAGGTAAGTATCAAGTTTTTGCACCCAATCTTGAGTAGTTTCTTTTCCTGTGCCCTCAAAATATGGTAAGGTCAATTTCCCTATCTTGGCACAAATGTCTCTTTCCCCATGATTTTTTACATTTATTGTGACTTGCTAGCATTTTCGTTTCATAATATTCTTTAAAGGGAATAATTCTTTGGATTTCAGGTTCTAGCCTTGCATACATTTGGGTCAGTTCTTCCACACTATTTGAGGTTGCTTCTCCTTCTTCTCCAACAGGTTCTTCCCTGGGCAAAAATGATGGTAGAGTGGGTCTAAGGGAAGAACTTTGAGTTGAGTGTTCATTCTCTGAGTGATTAGATTGCATATATCTTCCTGTAATTGGAATGGTTCTTTCATTTTGGTTATTATTACTCATGTTTTGGATGGCTTGAAGTATTAATTGGTTGGTTCTCTCAAATTTCTCATTAGTTTGTTCCATGAAGTTTCTTAACTCTTGGGCTAGTTGTTTTACCATAGCCTTTTCCTTCTATTCCGTTTGGCAAAAATAAAATCCACAAGTTGGCATGATTATGCTCTGATACCATTGTAATGTCCGTGCTTAATCTCCCACGGATTACCTGCAAAAAAATATATGTTAGTATGATAAATTGTTCAACATTAGTAAAAAAGTAAATCCTGTTCTAAGTTAGTGTAATGCTCTTGATTATTCTCCTGTCGAATTCTTCTACAAAACCAGTATTAGTATGACAATTCATCAAATATTAGTGATATAAGAATCTATTCTAGGTTAGTGGGGGAAATTTGACCCTAGGACTACGCTTAGATAGGAATCCATCTCTTAATGAGTATTGAATTCGTATATGGTATCCATATCTGTTCATTTTGGGATATATACCCAAAGACTAAGGAGATCATGACAATTCTCCAATAGCCTCATCCGGTAAATAATGAGATCCATCTCTTAATGAGTATATTACTCATTTTCTTATGGAACTCTAATACCTGTAAATAACGAAATCCATCTCTTAATGAGTATATTACTCATTCTCTTATGGATTTTTGTACTTGTTTCCTGAATTTCCATTTTAACGAATACTTGTTCTCTTTATGGAATTCAGATAGAAATAATTTGATTGTTCATTTGATTTATATCTATTAAATTTTCTTTTAGTAACATCATGAATTTATACATGAATTCTTTATTTAATGTAATTATTAATTCTAGGATATATATATATGTGTGTGTGTGTGTGTGATATAAACCAAAGACATGATGAATAATCCTTACTTGCGGTGACCGGATCTGCAGTACCTGATACACCCCTGCGTTGTATCCTAACTTATGTCTGTGATAAACCTGTTAATCCCGATACTGATCTGTTTATGGTTTGCTTATGCCGATGGTTTTCCTTGCCTGTTTCTCTCCTTCCTATCTTCTCTGACTGCTGCCTTCTTCCTTTTGCCTTGAGCGCGACTTCTAATATATAGCCACGGTTCCCAGTCAAGGGACATGACTGGCCAAATGAATCCTTTCCCTCTGCCGGTTGAGATAAATTTGTTTTATTAAAATGCATGTAATATACTTTGTTTTGTGAAAGCTATTTTTGTATAAATATATACATATATATGTGTGTGTGTGTGTGTGTGTGTGTATATATATATAAAATTTGATTTTATTATTAGGATTTATTATATATTGAATAATTATATTTTTCCAATATATAATTATTTCAATTATCATTTATTTAATTATTATTTATTTCAAACAAGAATAATCTTGGGTACATATGCATCTATTCGGAGTTTATCTCTAAAGTGGGACACATTTCCTTGCCCATCCAGTGAGATCCTTTCCCATACTTGATCCTTATCATCCTCTAACCAAATAGGATTATCCTCTGCGCCCTCCTTGTTGTCCGACTGGGTGGCCTAATTATTCATTGTCCTTGCATTAAAATCACCTATTAGAAGTATCTCCCGCAAGGAGCCATGATTCAAGATGTCTTTTTTTAAAGTGGCATAGGGATCTTCATTGTCAAGAGTAT
This sequence comes from Cupressus sempervirens, assembly GCA_028749045.1. NCBI lineage: Eukaryota > Viridiplantae > Streptophyta > Pinopsida > Cupressales > Cupressaceae > Cupressus > Cupressus sempervirens. The sequence goes on from CM053791.1 coordinate 124,369,825, forward strand.
TTTTCTTGTAAAATTTTAAAATTTTTGCAGCAAAATAGCATGCAGCTAGCCAAAGCTTGAGCCATATAAATTGCTTGTTTGGATCTTCTTTCTCCACTTTTATGGCTCTTCCCCTTCTTTTCTGATTAACATTGCAATCCCCCCATGTCCATTATCTATTTCTTATCCATTGTTCCATACTGAGAATTTATTGTAGCATTAAAAATCTGGCAGCGTGCAGCCCTCAAGTACACGTGTCTTTGTGAGAATAATGATGTCTTTCCCTTCTGCTATGGGTCCCAAGCCTAGTCCTCTTGTCCATGAAAACCTTTATAATTCCAACTCACCATATGTAAAAACTTCTAGGGGTCCGGCATCCCCATTTATTGTGTGTAGATGCATCCCCATTTATTGTGTGTAGATTTGTCACTGATTTGAGTTTTGACATTTTTCAACCCAAACCAAAGCCCTTTTGCTCTTGCAGCCTTTACCTTCTCCCATTCTTTCCTTCGTTCCTTCTATTGTGCAAATGTAAGATCCTCTTCAAAATAAATTTGCATGCCTTTTAACATTCCCCTCATCTTTAAAATTGTGTTCTTATCTTCTCCTTTTTTTAGTATGACCCTTACGCGTCTGGATCTGTTATTATCTGATTTCCTTCCTATCCTGATTGCTTGCTAAATATTGCTTGTCCACCTCATTTGATCCTTCAAAAAGTCTTTACTAAGATGTCCTTTCTTTTTCCCCAAAATCTTTCAATCTTTTGATAATGAAATTTGCAGCTTCACTTTGTTTGTCTTTCTCTTCTATTAATTGTTTCCTAATTTGTTTGTCTAGATTTTCATTTTGTTCTTGTGCCTAGGATTTGGCTGCCTCTATTTGCTCTCTTACATTGTTTTCTTTCTTCTTCATGTCCTCCATTGCTGATTGTATTTCTTCCATCTGTTTTGTGTTACCTGTATCGAATGATTCTATAGTCTCCTTTGCTGATCTTTTTTTGTGTAATTCTTGTTTCAAAATGGGTAGCTCTTTTTGTCCTCTCTCCATAGTATTCTACAAATTTCGATTTCCTCTCTAAGCATCTTGCTTTCTTCTTCCAAATCCGTGTTAGCTTATGTGAGTTCATTCATCCATGAATCTTTGATTTGGTACTTTGTTTCTATATTGTTTACTAGCTCTTTCAGCAACATTGATTCATTCACATACAGCTTGGAGGACCATAAAAGTGGGGAGGTTGTAGGGCTATATGTAATGCACCAGGGTAACCCCGAACTGCAAATGGCTGGTTGGCCGTACGGATGAGTGCCTAGAAGGATGTTTTTTCTTATGGAAGTTGTGGTAGTGGAGGCCGTATGGGTGCCAAATCAGGGAGATGAAGTAGTAGCTGAACAAGGTGAAGACTGTATTGTAAACCTGAATGCCTTGCTGGGCGTTCAGTTGTTGTATGGATGCAGCAGGGAGATGGCCGTACGATAGATAAGAACTGTACGAGAATGATAGTTTAGGCGTACGGATGTTTTAGAAGTTCGTACGGTATTTGAGAAGGCCGTACGGTGGCCAAGAATAATAGACTTTACGGTGTAATAAGAGTACAATACTGAAGGATTAATGAAGCCGTACGGGCAGAGAAATTAGCCGTACGATGAGGATGGAAAATGGTATGGAGGAGTTAGAGTCCGTACGGATGGAGAGAGCTGAACGGAAGGAGACAATGAGGCCATATGGTAATATTTCAAGGACGTACGGTCAGTCTAAAATGCCCAATGCCAAATAGTAATGTTCCTGTAGCGCTGATAGATGATTCAATAATACAAACCAATTGATACCACTTAAAGTTGTACGAAGTAACATACACAATTTGCATACACAGAGTCCAAAGATTCACCCACAGGTACTGATATGCAATTAAGTCCTCAATTTGCTAGATATAGACCAAGAAGAAAAACAACGGAATAGGGTGAGGGTTGAATCCCACCGAAACCACACAAGCCAAATTGGGAAGGTTTTTCACTTCCGAATGGCGAACAATTCCGAACTCCAATAGGAATCCGCAGTACAGAGACAATATAATCCAAGCATGCCTACAGACTTCCTACAAGCCATGCTTAAATACCCATTGGGAAAACCTTTCCGAGGGTGTAGAAAGATAGCCGACGGCAACACAAACTACAAAAATAAAAATATAAATGGGTCCGAGATAAAATAAATCAATTGGCCTATGACAAAGATTAAATTATTATTTGTTTTATAATGGGAACATTACACTATACGTGTGTTGATGGTGTTAAAACTAGAGCCCAAATCTCCATAAAGATAACTAATAAGAAACAGAGAAAACTAAAACAAATAATATTAGAATTATCCTGGGAAAACCCTTCGAGAATGAAGGGAAAAACCCAGCCACACAATACAAATATATCTTTATTGATAATGAAATGTTCAAGTGTATAATGCCTATCGCTTGGTGTGAATATATAACAATAGGAGAGACTCTTCATATTATAATCGAAGGTCTCTTGAGTTTCTCATAACTCCTATAATGAATTATGACTCTTTGAATATTAATGCGTTAATGCATGTGAATGGCACGTCATTTACATTTATTATTACAATTTAAACTTAAGTGTCCTTTTCAGCTGACGATGACAATAATGGTAATAACGTCTAGATTTCGAGAGATAAAGATCTCTATCGCAGCTACAAACTTTAACAGTCCCTCTTAGCAAGAAATAGATCTTTAGCTGAACAGTCACACAAAGTTGCAACCAAAAATGTCAATGATAAATTCTGATTATATGAATTCAAAACATAATTAATGGAGTTACTCAACATGAACACCTGTAAAAATGAATCATATTCATGAAACTTTGTAACAATCAATCATATTCACGGAATCACTCAACATGAAACCCTGTAACAATCAATAATATTCATGGAATCACTCAACATGAAACCCTGTAACAATTAATAATATTTATGGAATCACTCAACATGAAAGATTTTTAAGATTTACAGCTAAACCTTTAATCACAATCTCTCTTAACGTGAACTGTCATGAAATCTCTCGACATCACCTTCAACTCTCATCATGGAATCTCTCAACATGATGACATCATGGACTCTCTCAACATGATGTTCATGGACTCTTTCAACATAATGTTCACTATCGCATAGTGAAAGAGTTATTATAGCTGATCTTACAATCTCATTTTATTAATTTCACATAAATAATAACTCATAAAATCACAATTGAAACTCTTTTCCACCACGAGTCTCAAAAACACAAACATTAGAAACATGTATAAAAGGAAGGGTTACTAGAAAGACTTCCTCTCAACAAAGGACAACTCCCTCTGAATCTGAACTTTCTCCCTCTAAAGATCATTGTTTTTGTGTCCTCCCTTTGAGATTGAGCATATCTCTCTCTAAATGAATTAATCAACAAATTCTTGTTGCACCCTGGAACTGTAACAAATATTAAAAGCTGATAACATCATAATAAAATAATACAAAACTAGCATTATACAGATTTCTGTGCAATACTCAACAAATTGACTTATGAACTCAAGATGATATACTATAAAAAATAACCATAATTCCCTTTTGATCAACTCTATTCCGGGTGATCTTTCTAGCTCTGACACAAGTGCTCATATATTCAGTGCTATGTTTGAACCAGTTGCGTCGACTGCCAGAATCTCCCACCATATGGCACTACTGACTTCTAATATTCCAAGATTGGCACATAGTTTAAATTCTAGCATTGAAGACCGCTAGAACTGCCCTTCATAAATGCTCTTTGTAGTTACCACCGAGTTTGAGAAGAGAGTTGATAATGGCTTTGGATATTTAATACTGATGGTTTTGTCCAGCTTGAATGCCACACAGGCATCAACGTTGAAGTCCATACTGATGAGTAAATCTGCGATTTGGGCTACCAAATAGACAGGCAACTCCAAAGTCGCCTAACTTTAGTTGGCCATCAGATGTTATCAACAAGTTGTTTGGTTTCATATCCCTATGTAAAACCCACTTTCTATGGCAAACAGCAAGTCCTTTCAATGTCATCTGCATATAAGATTTTATATCAGCTGGGGAGAGATGTATGTTTTGGTCCTTTGTGACTGTCTCAAGATCACTCTCCATAAACTCAAAAACAATATGTAAATTCCGTTTGTGTGAATAAGCATCAGTCAGCTGTATTATGTTTGGATCCTTTAGCTCCTTAAACAATTTTATTTCTCGCAAGGCAGTCACATGAATACCTTCCTTTGCAACCCCGAGATGAATTTTCTTTACTGCAACAATTTTGTTTGTATCTAGAACTCACAGAACTGCTGATCTTGCACCAACACCTATTCCTTTAAAGCTCCGACAGATTAAAAGAAATATGAAACGAAGCAGTTCCTAGAGTATCAAAATAAATGACAAATGAATACACCATAATAATAAATTAAAAAAAATCATTGCACAGTGAAATCCACAGCAAGATGAAAGACATGAAATACAAAATACTGCATAATCATAGTTGTCAAGCTGAAAAAATCGTTGTTACGATATATGGAGAAAAAATGATTATGATACATAAGTTACAATATATAACCATGCGAGCGCAATCTGACAAGATTTTAGGAGAATTCTGCAGCTAATTCAGCCTGAACGTGTCCTCCTGTAGCATGTGCTTGAAGCATAGCTCCCACTATGACCAGGACCATGCATGTTCAATACTACGTTGATTGCAAAACAAAGAGGGAATCCCTTGCTTCCCCTGACGAAAATAATCACTATGCACGGAAAACTTAGTGGACATAAATAATCAATTATTAATGATCTGAGGAAAAATGCATCACACCATAAAAAATCATATGGCAATAGTAACAAACAAAAGGTAACGCCCAAAAAACTCTTCACAGCACATGAAATCATAAGAATCACCGTCTAAAATAATAAAGGGTGCACACAATAATGACACATCCACCCATGAGAGATCAGACGGAAGCCATTGAACCACCTGACGTGCACATTACCATAGGAATTGAGCAAAAGATAATTTAATAAAAGCAATATTAAGGATCTGAAGACTTAGACATAGATATATAAACTGAAGCACAATTTTGAAACAAGAAAAAAAGCTTATAGTTATATATTCTGGCTCTGATACCATGTTAAAACTAGAGCCCAGATCTCCATAAAGATAACTAATAAGAAAGAGAGAAAGCTGAAACAAATAATACGAGAATTATTTTAGGAAAACCTTTTGAGAATGAAGGGAAAAACCCAGCCACACAACACAAATATATCTTTATTGATATTGAAATGTTCAAGTGTACAATGCCTATCGCTTGATGTGAATATATAACAATAGGAGAGACTCTTCATATTATAATCGAAGGTCTCTTGAGTTTCTCATAACTCCTATAATTAATTATGACTCTTCGAATATTAATGCCTCAATGCATGTGGATGACACATGTCATTTACATTTATTATTACAATTTAAACTTAAGTGTCCTTTTCAGCTGACGATGACAATAACGGTAATAACGTCTAGATTTCGAGAGATAAAGATCTCTATCGCAGCTACAAACTTTAACAGATGGTCACGATATCCATTCTCCCTTTCCGCCTTCTCCTCAATGGTTATGGTAGCTTTAGATTGCTCTGTCTTACTTTCTTCCTTAAAAGAAAATACCTCTTGATTATCATGCTCACCCTGTTCATGTTTTCCATCTTTAACTTAGGTTACTTGTGAGGCAACATTATAGCTATTTTTAGCTATTTTACGAAGGATCATGGGCAGCTTTTTTTTCGGTTACCTCAACTTGCGTATTTGTCTACCTCTAATGATCCCCTTATATTGTTTTGTTTTGACAAAGATTAACCTCTCTTTATTCATCATTCCATTGCCTTCATTGGAGGCTGCCCACTTAGTTCTTGGGTTCCAAGAACCGATTATGCTCTTTGTATGTGCTTTAGGAACACTATCTGGAAGTCCATTTCTGACCAGCTGACTTCCAAATTTGGTTTTCCCTCCCTGTCTTGACCACTTGAGCCAAGACTCAGGAAGGTGCATACCAAAACTAGTTATAACTGGCCCAAAATTTCTCAGATTTGTAGTGTTTACTAGCACTCGTGTGTTTCTTGTTGAAGAGTTTTCGGTGTTTATAATAGTGTTTAATGTGTTTGTGTTTATAATATTTGGCAATTTTATGTCTTCCATCCTCATAATATGTCGAAAGAAGAATGCTAGAAAAAAGACAAAAAGAGAACCAAAGAGATAAGAAAAGTGCCGACCTATTTTTGCCTGTTATGGTCTATTGACACGTCTAAAACCTTTTGTTAAAACCCGTTGCTGCTTCCACCCAAAAAGCTTTAAAAGAAGTTGAAAGGACCCTTCGACGCTTAGCTCCTTGCATTTCTATTATACCTGCTAAACCCTCAGTTCCTGCTAAGTTTGGTCTTGCAAAATCCTTGACTCCTGCTAACACGCTTGTCTCAAAACCTTCAACTCCTGCTAAACAATAACTTTAGCAAAAACCCTTGCCTGCCAAACCATGGAAACCTCAAAGCTCGAATACTCATTTGTGCCACTTTTGAAAATTCTGAAAATTCTTTGTCACCAACCAAGACTTGAGAATTAATCCTTGAGCCTTTTGAGATGATGTCTTTTTGTTCATGGATGGAAAAAATTGACCGATATTCTCCTCTAAAAAGAAGTATTATTGAAGCTGTTCGACACTTTTTGGGGCTGCAGTATTACGATAATAGATAATCGTCTATTATTAGTTGATGGTAATCTATTGTAAATATCTAGTTAGCTTTAGCTTTTTAGCTTCTCTGCTACAATAGAATGTTTCTATTCTTTATGAATGTTCCCTAAGGAAACATCATTTTATTCTTTTGTATATATTGACCTTTCAGTCTCTGTTAATTATAAGCAAGTACTTAACAATTACTTCGTAATATGGTATTAGAGCTAATGCTTCAACTTTTTTTGAAAATTTCATAATTTCTATACAAATTATTTGCTTAATTTTCGAAATTATTTTTGATTGCGGTATAGGGTTTCTAGACTTTTGAGAAACTCCTCTTATCTCACCTAGTTTTTGGCTAGGTTTCGAGAATCTGAAAATCGCAAATCCGAAGGTCGTTTTTTATGCGTCTCATATCTACAAATCACAACTGGATTTTTTTGCAAAGCAAACTGTGTTTTCCTTTGGTCATTTGCAAATCGCGACTGAATATTGTTGCAAAGCAAAATGCGTTTTTTTGCTGGTCATTTGCAAATCGCGTCTAAATTTTTTGAAGAAGCTCGTGATATTTCTAGATTTTGCAGTTGTTTTGTGCGCTTGATAACTGCTTGTTTTTCATACCTGAAATTGGAAAATTTGTGTCTTTGTTTTCCTCTATTCGCATGACCTCTATGTGTCAGATTTATGAGTTTATCTGCGTTCTTTCTTCGTACGGTCATGACTTCCTTCCAGCATTAGTCGATTGTTCAAAACAACATTATTTTTGCCTTTTTCGAGCCAGTTTTTGTAATGTTTTTGTTCCAAACGACATTATTGCTGTAATTTTTGACCATTCATGGCCGCTAGCTAGGTTTTGCTCGAAACATTAAATTTTGAGCTCGGAAAAATATTTTGATTTCAGATTCTTCGTGTGTTTTTCAAGAGCTCAATTGGGTTGTCATCAGATTTTTCTGCGTGCCTTGATTTTTATGTCTCAATTTTTCGAGCCAATGGGTCCAGAAAATGACACCATATTCCTTTTGGGTTTTTCGAGCTCTCAACTATACCACTCCGAATTTTCTGGGTCTTGCGTTTTTTTCCTCAAAGAGTGTGCCTTCACAGATTTTCACATCTTTTTATTGAAAGACATGCAATGGTTTCTCTAACAAACATTTTGCTCGAGCACATCTCCAAGTATGGTCAAAATTATGACACTTGGAAGAAGCGGATCATCGCAATTTTTGAATATCGGAATATTGATCAACTTGTACTGGGTGTTACAAAGCATTTGACTGCTCCTGGTCCTAATTAGGATACATGGGATTTGAAAAATTGGGAGGCAGTGATGCTTCTCAAGTTATCCGTGGCTGATGACCAGCTCTCTCAGATTCCATCCGGCAAGACAGTTGTCGAGATCTGGACACATCTCAAAGGTCTTCATGAGACTTCTGACAAAAAAAGAGCCTTCTTTTTAAAGAACACTGTTTTCTTTGTCATGGATGAGCGAACCTCACTCCAGGTACACCTGAATCAGATTCAGGAAATCCATGATCGGTTACTTGGCATTTGTCACGAGATGGAGGAAAAGGACATTGTGGTTATCACTTTTTGCAGTTTGCCAAAATCCTATGAGCATTTTATCAAGCCTCTCAACACCACGTCTTCTCGTGTTGATCTAGAGTTCACTGATCTCTGCACACTTCTACTTCAACAAGATCGGTGGAAACAATAGTTCGGTAGCAGGTCCATCAACAAGTCCACGTAGTAAGCCTTTGCTGCTAAATTCTTTGAGAAGTATAAAGGCAAGTTTCAACAACCATCTCAATAGAAGTCTTTTGCTCTAGCATCAAATGGTTCTCAAAAGAAGAACATTTAATGCAACTACTGCCACAACTTTGGACACATGAAGGTTGAATGTCGAAAATGCTTAGCTACACAATCTAAGCAATCATGTTTGCAACCCAAAGCAAATAGTGCAAAGCACACTAAGGAGACGAAGTCTGCCTTTTAGCCCTTCATGACTAAAAGATTTGCAGATCATGTGAATTTGTCTACCTGGTACATTAATTCAGGTGCCTCTCATCATTTCACTCACCAAAGAGATTGGTTTATTGACTACCAACATTATTCAGATTCTGTTATTTTTGGTGGCGGAGAAGAGTACACGGTTGTTTGCAAAGGCAACATTTAAATTCAGTCTATTGTTCTAGTTGGTCTTGAGGATCATGGTCTTTTCAGACTTAGCTATGGCTGCTCGGTGGTCTTCTGTTAGCACACTTTGGCATCAACAATATGGGCCCTTAAATGTCCATTATCTCTCATAGCTTGCTCGGGATGAGCTTGTTGTTGGATTGCCACTGATTCAGACTCAACAACTTGCAGTTTGTGATGCATGTCAGGCTGGGAAGCAAAATCACACACCTTTCTGGTGATTCTCAGGACTTAGCTATGGCTACTTGGTGTTCTTCTGTTAGCACACTTTGGCATCAACGATATGGGCCCTTAAATGTGCATTATCTCTCATAGCTTGCTCGGGATGAGCTTTTTGTTGGATTGCCAGAGATTCAGATTGAACAACTTGCAGTTTGTGATGCATGTCAGGCTGGGAAACAAAATCACACACCTTTTGCCTATGGCGATTTCTGGTGAGCTTCTCAGGTACTTTAGCTTGTTCATGCCGATATCTGCGGCCCTATGGCCACTCCCTCTGTTCTTGGGTCCAGGTATTTTCTTTTGTTTGTTGATGATTTCAGTGGAAAAATGGGGGTGTATTTCTTTAAAAAAATATAAGATGCATTTCCTGTATTTCAGAAGTTTAAACCTTTAGTTGAAAAAGAGTCTAGGAAATCTATTATTACTCTTAGATCAGACAATGGGGGGGAATTTTGTTCTAATGTTTTTCCTAGCTTCTTGGATACACATGACATCAAACGGCAGTTAACCACACCCTACAACACAACAAAATAGTGTAGTTGAACGTCGGAGCCGAACACTCACCGAGATGGCTCAATCCATGCTTGAACATAGACATGTTTTGAAGAAGTTTTGGGCAGAAGCAGTTAACACTTTAGTTTATCTGTTGAATCGGTCACCCACCGTGGTGGTCAAAGATAAAACTCCGGAAGAGGCTTGGTCAGGTCGCAAGCCCAAAATCAATCACCTGAAGGTTTTTGGCTCCCTTGCTTTTGTTTGGATCCCTGATGCATCATGCACCAAGTTTGATGCCAAGAGTGAGAAAGTCATTTTTGCTAGATATGACAGTCTTCACAAAGCCTACCGCCTGATTGATGTTGAGACATCTCATCTCATCTACAGTTGTGATGTAGTCTTTGATGAGCAGCCAAGACCATTCATGGTTGTTTCTCCTGTTCTTGATCCAGCAGACCAGCTTATGAAGGCTCATGATTTGAGAGTTCGGCTTCCATTATGTCCACTTGATGGGAGGGCTCCAGTGGCTCTGACAACTCTAGTTATACTAGTGATACCTGTACAGACACCTCCATCTTCTCCTGTAGAATCACCTCGCTTTGCAGATGCTTCCCCTGAGTTTGATCCAGATTCTTCTGATGAGAAACCTGATCATCATGCATCTCCTGATACTAATGTTGGTCATTCTCCTCTTCGACCTAAGTGGTGGGCTAAGACACTTGCTGATGTTTGTGATGATGAGCTCATTGATGGGAGAATTGTTCGGAAAAAGAGCGAACCTACAGAGTCTATTAATTTTGTTCTCATGGCCAACATTCATAGCGTGTTTGAACTTTAAACATACTCCAAGGCTAAAGGAAATCCGGAGTCGGAACAGGCCATGGCATCTGAACACCAGAGCTCGCTGGAGAACAACACCTGGGCCCTTTTTGATCTTCCACAAGGTGAGAAACCCATTGGCTGCAAATGGGTTTACAAAATCAAATACAAATCGGATGGTAATTTGGATAAGTAAAAAGCCTGTTTAGTTGCAAAGGGCTCCTCTCAGCATCAAGGGCATTGATTATGAGGAGACCTTTGCTCGTACTGCAAATGTGAGCACCTTTAGATTAGTCCTAGCCATGGCAACACAATTTTTCTGGAAGGTCCATGAGATGGACGTTAAGAGTGCTTTCCTGAATGGTGATCTCCATAAAGAGGTTTACATGATGCAACCTCTTGGTTTCAAGGTTGCTGGTAAAGACCATCAGGTTCTCAGATTGGTAAAAGCTCTCTATGGGTTGCAGCAGGCCCCTCGGGCATGGTACATCAAAGTTGATACTTACCTCAGTGATCAAGGCTTCAAGAGGAGTTCTGTAGACTCAAATCTGTACATCAAGACAACTCATCGTGACATCATCCTTCTGGTTATTGATGTGGATGATTTGATCATCACATGCAGTTTGAAATCTTTGATTCAGGGAATCAAACAAAAATTATGCGAGTCTTTTGATATGACTGACCTTGGGCTAATGCATTATTGCCTAGGTGTTGAGGTTTGGCAATAGTCTTCTGGTATATTCATCTCTCAGTCCAAATATGCTAGGGCTCTGTTAGACAAATTCCGTATGTAGGATTGCAAGCCTGCATCTACACATATGGAGAAAGGTCTCAAGTTATCCGCAAAGTCTAATTCTTCTTCCGTTGATGATACTACATACAGGTTAGTAGTAGGCAACCTCATCTACCTCTCTCCTACTAGGCCTGATATCAAATTGACAGTTAGCTATATCTCACGCTTTATGACAGCTCCTAAGGCTGATGATTGGATGAGAGCAAAGCATGTGCTTCGTTATGTGAAGGGCACTTTAGATTATGGACTTTTGTACTTTCGACGTTGTAATCCTAAACTCAGTGGGTTCAGAGATTCAGATTGGGCAGGCGTTGTTGATGATAAAAAGTCAACTTTGAATGTGTTCAGTTTGGGATCTGGTGCAGTCACATGAACCAGTAAGAAGCAATAGGCAGTTTCTCTCTCCTCTCTAGAGGCCGAATGCAGAGAGACTGTTAAGGTAGGATGTGAAGCTGTTTGACTTCATTGGATGCTTGAGGATATGCAGATGTCACTAGCAAGATCGACTACTCTGTTTGTTGATAACGAAGGTGATATGAAGTTAGCTCGAAATCTAGTCTTGCATGAACGAACCAAGCATGTGGATGTTCACTGTCATTACATACGGTTGCTGGTTGAAGACGAGACTATAGATTTGTAGTATGTTCCTACCATAGGTCAGACTGCAAACATTCTCACTAAGCCTCTTGGTCTTGATAAGTTTGTCAAATTCAGAGGACAGCTTGGTGTTCTAGATAGATTAGCGATTAATGGAGGGTATCAGAATAATAGATAATCGCCTATTATTAGTTAATGGTAATATATTGTAAATATCTAGCTAGCTTTAGCTTTTTTAGCTTTCTCTATTATAATAGAATGTTTCTATTCTTTATGATCGTTTCCGAAGGAAACATCGTTTTATTCTTTTGTATATATTGATTGTTCGGTCTCTTTTAATTATAAGCAAGTATTTACCAATTACTTCATAATATGTAGTATCTCATATGTTTGGTGGTCATCTTGCACCATATTTATTTCAGACCTTTGAATCTCAATAAAACTTTTTGAATTCTAAAAATCAAAGCAAGATTTGATCAAATTTTTGGTACAATCTGCTTTGGATGAATAGTTTTTAAAAGGAGTTGCTTCAATTTTAAAATGAAATGATTCTACGATAGGATCATCAGAATGTTTTAAACATAAACAACCGTTTCTATGAACATCTTCTGTAAACTTGAAAGTTTCATATTCTGGCAAGATGTTAAGATAAAAACAATTAAAGTCATCAGATTTCGACAATCCATTAGAAATGCATGACAAATCTTCTAGAATTTAGATTTTGAATAAATTTTAAACATCAACGTTTTGGATTGCATACAATGATCCATCATCGGGATGAAAGAGTGCTAGAGAATATAATTTTTTTTTCTATTCTCTAGCTCTCTTTCATCTTGATGATGGATCATTGTATGTGATCCGAAACAGTTATGTTAAAAATTTATACAGAATCTAAATTCCAGAAAATTTGTCAAGATGAAAACATTCATTAATAGAATCTACAAAGGCAATATGACATCCACTGTCTTCAAATCTGAATCTTTCTACATCAAGGGAGATGAAATTTAGTGACAAAGCTTTGTCATCGCTGCTCATAGGTTCTGTAGTGCTGTCATGGTTCTTCTTGCTTGTTAATGTCTGATTTTTGGGAGGCTGGATTGTTTCTTGCTGAACTTCTTGCTCGTTGAAGACTGAATAATTGAAGGAAATAAAAGAGAGGTCACTGGTGTTGCTTCATCATCGACTTTTAATTCTTCTTCAAGCTGAGATAATCTTTTTTTATTTACTTGCAACATACTTCAACTTTCCGCCAGCTCTTTCAATTTATGAAACTTGGCACACAAACTCCTCCAGAAAAGCATGGATGAATAATCATCTTCCAAACTTATATAGTTCTTCACATCATGAGAGATACTCTCCTTAGAACAATGCTAAAAATCATGCAACTCTTTATCCTTAATCTCAAGAATTTAAAAAATGGTGGGATTTAGTATTCTCCCCTTTTGCAACTTCATGGCTTCGCATGATGATTTAACAGAGTCGCCAATCCTACATACACAAAGATACCTTGAAAACAATTGAGCAAATAAATTAAGCATTGGTCTCTGTTTCTAATTCTCCAGTAGAGTCGCCAAAAATCTGTTAGTGAAGAAATTTGTCCTTCAAAACGAAACATAAAGAATGACTCAAAATGCCCAAACAGAAGATCAAATGTCACCAATAGTTGGCGAAGTTATCATGGAGTGGATAACTTTTCTCTGAATTGATAGGTACAACTCCCTCCTAGAAGATGTGCAATGAGTTGTTAAAATATTGATATGGTTTTCACCGGAAAGCAATAAAGGCCTCAACATCCACCCATAAACATGAGATAGATGAAAATATTAATATTCAGATTTAAATAGATGCAGGAAACATGACACACATATCTATCTTTCCCACAGTCATAGATGAAAAACTATAAGAGAAGTGTAATGGACACCCCTAAATTCCCCAAAAAACTAAACTAATTGCTGAAAGGAATTATGGCAAACAATTTGCATTCAAATTCTTATTTCTTTGTTTAATGTTTAAACCCCTTATAACTTTGGAAATCAAATGCTAATTTGTTTGTTGTGTTTTATGCATGGAATAGGAATCATACAACATAAACGAAAAAGAAACTACAATAATATGCAAAATGGACAATGAACTATTGCCAATAAAATGCTATTTTCAGTGTTTAATTAAATCAAATACATGGCAGATTATCGACTCACTAATTGCTCCAATATCATTGGCATACTACTCCAACCCATGGTTTCAAACTTGCTGCTACAGTGGCGTGAATAGTGCCGCATGAACAGTGCTGCTACAGTACTTTGTCTTCCAAATAGTCCACTACCTTCATAAAATCATTCCCTGAAGGTGGCATAAGCGTTGGACAAGTAGTGTGTAATGTCCTCATCATAAAATAAATGTATTTAATTAAACTTTTGTAATGGGCCGATTGATTTAATGTCTTGGACCCATTTTGAATTTTGTTTCCGTAGTTTGTGTCGCTGTCGGCTATCTTTATACATGCTTGGAAAGTTTTCCTATGGGTATTTAAGCACGACCTATAGGAAGTCTTAGGTATGCTTGGATTATTTTTCTCTGAACTACGGATTCTTGTTGGAGTTCGGGATTGTTCGCTATTTCGGAAGTGAAAGATCTTCTCTATTTGGCTCGTGCGGTTTCGGTGGGATTCAACCTTCACCTTATTTCGTTTGTGTATCTGTTCCTTGTTTGAATCTGGCAAATCGGAGTGTTATCGTCTAGTACTCATTATTCGCATTCAACTCTCTCGTGTAGATTTAATCAATATTCTGTGCTTTGTGCAACATCGTGTTTCCGTCGCTAGCTGTGTAACCTCGCATTGCTCAACCATCTCTCCGTATTGTCTTTTCACTTCTCTATTTGACACTAGCCTTCAAATTATCTATTTAAGCCTTTGTACGACCATCCTCAATATCCGTACAGCTTCATTCAAGCTATTTTACGACTTCCCCAGTTGTGCATCATCAACCTGTACGGACTCAACGTATAGGCATAACTATATGGACTAGAAAGTCATCGTACAGTGTGATCAAGACACGTACGGCCATCTGCAAGCTACCGTACGACTTCCATATGCTTGCCTGTATGGACTATTGTTGCATGTGGTACAGACTTCCATCGTACGACCCATTTTGAGCTCCTTAGCGCCATACGACGTACAAGACACTTGCTAGGAGTATGGATTCTTGTTCACACCTTTCAACCACCGTACACCCTCTGCAAACCCAGTATCATCACCGTATGGCTACTGCAATCAGCACCTCCTCATAGTATGAACTTCATTCAAAGGCATAGTTGCAGTCATTCATTGTAACATTAGTCTGCTAATTAATCCATTGCACGTTAGGAACATTACAGTGGTATCAGAGCTTTTGATCTTGCCTGCATGTGGAAGTGAATGCAAGTTTATACTTGGAGGAGAAGACGAAATGACCCTATTGATAGAATGGTAGATCATCAGTATCCTACAATAGAACTAATGAATCTTTTAAGAGAGTTGAACATAAATCAAATGGAAATCAACGAAACCCAAAGGCTTATGCAGGAAACTCTATAGAAATTGGCTGAGGGAAAGACAACAAGAGAACAAAATGGGCATAGCAATGATTTTGTTTCCGGAAGGACAAACTTTCAACCCTCTCACTCTCGACCCTTGATACCCATCTTCCTTCGAAGGACGAAAGCACCGCACAAAGGAAGAGAGCCTACTTTTGAGGAAATGCAAGAAAAACTTCGGGAAGATTGGCGGAATGCAAATATGGAAGGAGATATATATTACAGAGACTATGTTGATCTAAGAATGAGATATTCTGGCAGAGGAAATCACAGTTATTTTAATGACGATCTCAGGAGAAAGATCGAAAAGGTAAACTCATCGCTGTTTGATGGATCTGGAGTCATTATTGCACAGTCGTGGGTCCTAAAGGCAGATACCTATTTCCAACTCAATCCAATGCTCGAAGAGGAAGCAATCAAGTTCACAACACTTCGTTTGGAAGGAGTTTCCCATGAGTGGTGGCATCATGGACTGGTCACTCTCGGTCATGACCAAGTGACCTCTTATGTTGAGTTTACTGAGAGACTCATTGATCATTTTGATGGGAAGGATCCTGAGCTAAACTTCAAAGATCTAGCTCAGCTAAAGCAAATGAGCACTGTAGACAACTATGTCACTGAGTTCCAAAGGCTATCCGTATTAATCGCAGACATCTCTAAAAGACGTCAAATTGTGTTATTCATAGATGGGCTGAGAGAGCCTTTGAGAGGTTGGATCAAAGGGCTCAACCCAGGTACACTCAATGAAGCTATTAAGGTGCGTGACATGGCCGTATCTTCCTCCAAAACTCATGCAGTTACACCAACACCCACCCCACAAGAAGACAAAGACAAGGAACCAATTCAGAAAAAACCTCAGTTTGGTGAAGATTCTCGGCAATAATTCCAAAGGAAAAAGCTCTGTTTCACGTGTAAAGAACCATGGGGTCCTAGTCATCACTGCCTTGGGAAGCGAAAGATTCATTACATTGAGGTGATGCCTGAAGACGGTGAAGAACAAATACCTACAACAACTGACGAAGAAATTACCCAACAGGAGAGAATGAATGCCTTGATACAAATAGGGGGTTTCATTGCTACCCTCACTACATCGACTAGAGGTGGTATCTTTAGAGTTTGCGGCACACTTCACGATAAACGTGCCCCAATCATGATTGATAGTGGCACCACACTCAATTTCATCAATTCATTCTTGGTCACTAGTAAAGGCCTGTGCGCAGTTGAGCACGAAGGATTTGAGGTTAAGGTTGTAGGAGGAACTTTGTTACTTTGCACTCATGTGATCCCACGGCTACAAATTTCCATGGGAAACTATACCCTAGCAGATGATTTCTTTGTCATAGATTTGGTTGATACTGATATCATTTTGGGCATCTAGTGGTTGGAAATTCTTGACTAGTACACTCAAAGTTTCAAAAGGATGAACTTTTCATTCAAGACGGATGATAAGAAGGTGTTGCTGAGAGGAATGTCAAATAAAGGATCGAGGGAAGTCACAATCAAGAAGATGGAGGCAATTTTTAAACAAGATTTGGAGCCAGATGCTGCAAGTAAAAGCAAGATAGTCAACACCTCACCGCATTCCTTGGATAATTGGCGGGCCCATCTATTGGCCGAGTATTCCAAGAACACCTTTGCATGTGAGTTGATGGATGGTTATGTTAGTGATGAAAGATACAAGGTTATTGATGACATCATTTACTTTGATGTTTAGATCTACGTAGTGCCTGACTCGGAACTGAAGGAGCTGATTATGGAAGGTTTCCTAGAATCGGTTTGCATTTACTTGACAAGCAAATTTTGGTACGGGAAGACTGTAATGTCCCCGTCATAAAATAAATGTATTTAATTAAACTTTTGTAACGGGCCGATTGATTTAATGTCTTGGACTCATTTTTAATTTTGTTTCCGTAGTTTGTGTCGCTGTCAGCTATCTTTGTACACCTTCGAAAAGTTTTTCGATGGGTATTTAAGCACGGTTTGTAGGAAGTCTTAGGTATGCTTGGATTATTTTTCTCTGTACTATGGATTCCTGTTGGAGTTTCCGATTGTTCGCCATTTCAGAAGTGAAAGATCTTCCCTATTTGGCTCGTGTGGTTTTAGTGGGATTCAACTCTCACCCTATTCCGTTGGTGTATCTTTTCCTTGTTTGAATTTGGAAAATCTAAGAGTTATCTTCTGGGACTCATTGTTCACATTCAACTCTCTCGTTGTGTAGATTTAATCAATATTCTGTGTTTTGTGCAACATTGTGTTTCCGTCGCTAGTTGTGTAACCCCACATTTCTCAACCATCTCTCCATACTGTCTTTTCACTTTCCTATTCGACAGTAGCCTTCAAATTATTTATTTAGGCCTTCGTACGACTGTCCTCAACATCTGTACGGCTTCATTCAAGCTACCATATGACTTCCCCAGTTGTGCCTGATCAACCCGTACGCACTCAGCCTATAGACATCACCGTACGGATTGGAAAGTCACTGTACAGTCTGATCAAGACACGTATGGCCTTCTGCAAGCTACCATACGGCTTCCATATGCTTGCCTGTGCAGACTACTGTTGCATGTGGTACAGAATTCCACCATATGACCCATTTTGAGCTCCTTACCACTGTACGACATACAAGACACTTGCTAGGAGTACGGATTCTTGTTCACAGCTTTCAACCACTATACACCCTCTGCAAACCCAGTATCATCACCATACGACTACTCCAGTCAGCACCTCCTCATAGTACGGACTTCATTCAAAGGCATTGTTGCAGTCATTCATTGTAACATCAGTCTGGTAATTAATCCATTGCACGTCAGGAACATTACACAGTGACGAAGCTATGAGCAAAATATCAAATTCACTTCTAGCTGGAAATGCAACCAAACTACCTAATAGCGAAGCTGATAGCAATGGATTCCGAAGGCCAAACCCCAAGAAAATCATGTCTAGAATATCAAACGAGAGGATAGATGTCCTCTAATGGCAAGAACAGATCTATACATTTTTTTCTCATATTCCACTTGTCGAGCAAGGACCACAAGGTCTCCTTTTTATTTCTACTTCATAGGATCGACCCACTTTTCACAAACAATGTGGGATAAAGTGTTCCAAAATAAAATAAAATAACACCTTATGACTAAGCCAAAACATCTCAGGATCCCATTGACCTCTTCGTTAGCCTTCGGGACCACGTAGAAATAGGCTAACGGTCACACAAGTGGACAACTGCTAAAGTGGGGACAGTACAGTCCACCCCTCTTGAAATTACTTGTCCTCAAGCAATCTCAATCTTGTTTGTTGTAACACCTGCTCACTCTCCCAAGTAGCATCCTATTGTGAGGTTTTCACGCCATGACCCCAAAATTTTGGGGACCCCCTTTTTTTCAATTGCTTGGGCAAATTTATTTTGGAGTTGTCTAGAAGTTTTTGATTTGAAAATTTTACACTTTAGACGCCTTCGGGCCAAGAGGGATATAGTTGGATTTGTTTTTCACCTGGTTTTAACTTGATTTTTCCTAACATGTAATTTTATCCTTAGGCCAAACAAATTTAAGAAAAAACAACATTTTTTCGATGGTTAGAACAATATTTGATAGGATAAATTTGCAAAATTTTGTACTTAGACGGGTTTTAGAAATTTGATATAATTGTATAGACTTGAACATTTTCAAAATGAATTTTTTTAGATTTAACTGTTTTGGAAAATCTTGAATTTTTTGGTGAAAATGAATTTTTTTGATAGTGAAACTAAAAATTGGAAAATCGATTTTGGATGCTAGAAAAATGATTTATTTTGGTTAAAAATTAAAATTGTATTGCAAAATTGAAAGTGGATTAAATTGCAATATCTCATTAAATTGGTTGAAATATTGCTTAGAAGATTTTAAATATTGAAAGAAGTTGGTAAATTAAAATTGAAAATCGATTTTAGCTTTGCTAAATCCGGTTTTAATGATATTTTAATTGCTAAAACATTTTTAAATGAAAAATTTGGCATCTCCTAGGCTTTCCTTGTTTTATTTTGCGATTTTTGATGAAAACTGGCAGTTAAATGGGTTAATTTCACTTTAAGCTAAGTAAATTTACCATGACATTCAAATCTAGGCCATCAACAAAGATGTTAATTTAATTTTGTTCTCCTCCAAGGGAAGTTGGCCAGCTAGGAGAGATATTGAAAATTTGGTATAATAGGGGCTCCCCCCCTCTTATTCCCTCATTCCACCTTCCTCCTCGTGTTGGCTGATTTTTCTTGGAGAGGCAATTTTCAGCTTAGGCAATTTTCTTGTTGGAGCAGATTTTCCTTGCTTGGCACCATTCTCCTTTTTCCAATTTGGGCGAATTTCTGCCCTAAGCGATTTGGGAGCAGATCTGAATATTTTCTCTTGCTAGGACGATTTCTCAAAGTTTTGATTTTTGTTAGAGGCTGCGAATTTCCGCCCTAGATTGGGGCGATTTTATGTGGTAATGGAGATACATGACCCAAGATCTGATTTTTTTGCAAATTTAGGCGATCTCAAGGAGTTCAAAATTCTGATTTCTGGTAGGGCATCATTATTTGCAAGGAGGCTTGAAATATCAAAATCTGATCTGAATTTCAAGAGCGCTCGGTTATTGGTAAAGACAAAATCAAGGTAAAATTCTATTCATTTTAAAGGTGAAGATTGGTTTAAAGGTGGATTCCACTCTTTGTTCTTGCTTGGTTTGTTTCCTTTATATTCTTCTTTCATTCATTATCCACCACTTCATCATTCCATTGATCGGTTGAGGTTTGGAGAGATAAGTATAGATTTCATGATAGGACACTTGGCGAGGCAGAAATAAGCTAGACCACCTTAGGTTGAAGTTGGGAGATTTAAGTGTAGTCCATCCTAAGGTAACGAAGAGGCAGAAATAAGTGGTAGTCCCACCCATAGGTTGAAGGTTGGAGATTGATAAGTGTAGAGATAGGACTTGGCGAGGCAGAAATAAGCGAGATTTCATTGATAGAACGAAGGGGCAGAAATAAGTGTTTAGGACGGTAGATGTTAGTGCAAGCAATAACCCAAAGGGAACGAACACCAAAAAAGACAAGGAAGACATGATGCCTAAGACCACCTTCTCGAAGTGAGATGAATAAGTGACACTAATATCGGTTGTAATGTCCCCATTTTAGCAGTTGACCAAGTGTGTGTGCATTAGCCTTGTTCTACATGGTCTTGAGGGCTAACGAAAGGTTTAATGGGATCCTGGAGTGTTTTGGCCTAGTCATTTCCAGTTTGGGCCAAAAAGAAGTTGATTTACTCAGTTTCAGGCATAGTTACTATTTTTAGTAAGTCGGTAGGACACAGTGCAGGTCAATTTTGGTGATTGGATTCGATACTCCTCGGTGAGAGCTTTCCGATGAGCTATCACTCGCATTATTCGGAGTCCGATTGCTAATACATTTTAATGGCTGAAGTTTTATTAAAGTAACGTCTAATTTAATTGTAAAATATTAAAGTGTTATTTTAATATTTATTTATGGTGATGTGTACCCAAGGGAGACATACGGGGTATTTTAATATATGTTTTATATATTACACATCTTTTATTCCACATTGCCCATATGAGTTGAGCGGACCCTTGGGAATAGAATAAAAGGAAGCATTTGTGGCGTCATTAGACAGGTTGAATATGAGAAGAAATTGGTGTGTGAGTTGCAGCTCCGTTCTTGGCATTTGAGGATGTTTATCCTCTCTTGTAACATTCTAGATGTCATTCCCTTGGGGTTTGGCCTTTGGAATTCTTTGTTATCGGCTTCATTATCAGGCAGTTTAGTTGCATTTCCGGCTACAGGCGGATTTGGTATTTTGCTCATATCTTCTGCATTACTTGTCCGACGCTTATGCCACTTTGAGAGAATGATATAACGAAGGTAGTGGACTGATTGAAGGACAGAGTACTGTAGCAGCAAGTTCGAAAGCACGGGCTGGAGTATTATGTCAATAATGCTGAAGTAATTAGTGAGTTGATAAATCTGCCATGTATTTGGTTTTATGAATTCTGAAAATAACATTTATTTGACTGTAGTTCATTTCCACTTTGCATATTATTGTAGTTTCTTCTTGTTTATTATTGTAGTTTCTTCTTGTTTATGTTGTATGATACCAATTCCATGCACAAACACAACAAACAAATAAACGTTTGATTTCTGGAGTTATAATGGGTTTAAAACATTAAACGGAGAAATAAGAGGTTGAATGCAAACTGTTTGACATAATTCCTTTCAGCAATTTGGTTTAGTTTTTGGGACATTCAGGGGTGCCCATTACAGTGGTATCAGAGCTATAAGTCCTGCCATCCTGTGGAGGTCTTATAGGGAATTTGGAACAGCCGGATAGAGGGAAAAAGTGTTTGACGAAATGTCAAAACACTAAAATCAGAAATAAATAAAAAAACACAGGTTAAGCATTTATGTTTGAGCATGCGACAGGGGTCTTATAATTTTCGCGATACCAGAGCAAGACAAAATAGGATTTCAGACTTGCAAAGCAAACAGTCTAGTACATCCGTGTAGGTGGACATTGAATCCAACCATACAGACACAAAGGAGATATTCTTTAATCAGGACAATAATATGGGTGATTTAGATGACAGGAATACAAGATTAGGCGGAGGCGGAAATGTTGTTCCAGATCAGGGGGAGGTACTATTCAGACAGTTACTGGGTACATTAGTGCAGGGGCAGCGTATGCAGCAGGAGCACAATAGGCGAATGGACATGATGTTGCAGCTCATGGCTAGACAAATGGTTGTCAATATTAATCCAGGTGATGCCAACAACAGAAACAATAACAACGGGGGAAACAATAACCATGGAGGCCAAGGTAACAACAATGGTCCTGAGAATAACATTGATGGTAATAATGGACACGGCAACAATGGGAACGAGGCTGATAACTTTAGACACGTTGCACGCCCAGCGCGGACTGTGAGCTCGAGACCTCTTCTACCCACCTTCCCACCCAGTGATCCGGTTCAACCAGTAAACGAACCGTAGATTACCGAGTTACAGGATCAGTTCAGGAGGGACTGGGAGTCTAGTGGACCAGAGTTTCAGGCAGATATTTCCCTCAGAGATTATATGGACTTGAGGATGAGACACATGCCTAGAGCAGGAGGGAGGAATCAAAACTTTGAGCTGAGGAAGAAAGTTGGAAAACTTTCTTTACCTTATTATGATGCTTCAGGGAAGATGACTGCACGAGCTTGGGTGCAGAAGGTAGATACATACTTGCAGCTAAATCCTATGCCTAAGGAGGAGGTTATCAAGTATGCGGCTATGCACTTGGATGGCGTTGCACATGAATGGTGGCATCATGACATGGTGACTTTGGGGCATAATCAAATTACAGCCTCTGAGGAATTCACCGAAACATTGATTGAGAGATTTGACACTAGGGATCCCGAGTTACATTTCAAGGAGCTAGCACAGTTAAAACAGTCAGGTTCTGTGGATGCTTACATTGCCAAGTTTCAGCGCTTGTCTGTACTTGTTACTGATATCTCTCCTAGGAGATTGGTGGTGTTATTTTGTGATGGTCTTGCTGATCTATTATGAGGTTGGGTGAAGGGACATGATCCACTCACCTTAGCTAAAGCAACTAAAAAGGCATGAGATTTAGCCCCTTCGATATACAAAGGAAAAAATCATCCAACAGATTCTTCCTACCGCAAGGACCAAGACAAAAAACCATTTCAAAAAGAGTATAGCAAACCCAAAGACGGATCAAAAGGACTAGACAATGAAACCTTGAATGAACTTCGAAAGAAGAAGCTGTGCTTCCATTGTAGAGAGCCTTGGGACTTATCTCATAAATGTTCTCTCAACGCTAAGGCAAATCAAATGGAGTATTTTTCAGCAGAAGAGTTAGAGTCAGAGGGGGAGGGTCAGCACTCCGATTTAGATGAGGGTAACAGTATAGAGGAGAGCAGCATTCCTAAGGATGATAGATCATTGGCATGCTTGATAGGGGCCCAAAAGGCAATCACATTTAAGGTCAGGGGTACTATCCAAGGGCAGAAAGTTATATCTCTTATTGACACTGGGGCTAAACATAACTTCATAGATGCACAGTTGGTAGCCAGGAGAGGGTTACAGACAGGGGAGCATGATGGGTTTAGAGTCATGGTGGCTAACGGTGATAAATTATTATGCACTCAGAAGATATCTAATCTTCGCATCAGGTTTGGAGATGGCTATGAGTTGGAGGATGAGTTCTATGTTGTGGACATGGGAGATTATGATGTCATCTTCGGCATGACATGGATGGCTTCACTAGTTGAGTTCACACTCAACCTAGCGTAATTGGAGATGAGATTCCAGCATGAGGGCAGAACTGTGGTACTTAGAGGACTTTCAGATGGAGGTTGCAGAGTAGTGTCCTTGAGGAGAATGCAGAGACTTTTTCGTCATGATGACATAGAGTGGGCGACAGATTGCTACATTATGCCAACTTCACCAGAGCCACAAGAAAAGAGTCATCCACCAGATGTCCAGAAGATACTTGATAGACACGCTTAAGTATTTAGCGATATTCCTCATGGGGTTCCTCCTGACAGAGGGATGGAACATGTTATTGAGCTCGAGGAGGGATCCAAACCTGTTATGATTACTCCCTATCATCATCCTAAGAAACACAAGGATGCGATAGAGAAGGCGATTAAGGATTTGTTGGAGATGGGGCATATCAGGTCCAGTAAGAGCCCCTTTGCTTCAGCAGTAGTATTGGTAAAGAAGAAGGATGGGACGATGCGCATGTGCATCGATTACAGGGCACTGAATAAGAAAACAATTAAAAACAGGTATCCCATTCCTAGGATTGATGAGCTGATTGATGAGTTGCATGGGGCATGCTTCTTCACCAAAATTGATTTGCGATCCGAATACCATCAGATCAGGATGAGAGCAAAGGACATTGAGAAAACAGCCTTCCGAAGTCACTATGGCCACTTTGAGTTCATGGTTATGCCATTTGGTCTAACCAATGCACCAGCTACATTTCAGAGTTGTATGAACCAGATATTCAAGAAGCAGCTGAGGAGATTTGTCTTGATCTTCTTTGATGACATCTTGGTCTTCAGTAAGACCTGGGAGGAGCACTTACATCATCTGGAGGAGGTGTTATCTATTCTGGAGAGAGAGTCATTGTATGCCAAGGAATCTAAATGTGAGTTTGGCATGATTGAGCTCCTTTACCTTGGGCATATCATTAGTGCAGATGGCGTTCGGGTTGATCTCGAAAAGATTAGAGCTATTGTAGAGTGGCCTACTCCCACAAACCTTACACAGCTTAAGGGATTCTTTGGTTTATGTGGTTTTTATAGGAGGTTTGTTAAGGGATTCTCACAGATTGCTACACCCTTGACAGATCTTACCAGGAAAGGAGCCTTCGTGTGGACAGGGGCAGTACAGAGGTGTTTTGAGCATTTCAAGCAGGTAATGTCTTCATGTCCATTTCTAGCTCTACCGGATTTCACGAAGCCTTTTGAGCTTCATTGTGATGCATCAGGTGATGGGATTGGAGCAGTATTGATGCAAGAGAAGCATCCCATTGCATTCGAGAGTAGGAAGCTCCGGGGAGTTGAGAAAAGTTATTCTGTCTATGACCGGGAGATGTTGGCCATAATGCATGCATTGGCCAAATTTCGATCATATTTGGTAGGTGGACGTTTTGTGATCAAGACTGATCACAACAGTATTAAATAGTTCATGAGCCAGCGTGATCTTAATGACCGGCAACAAAAATGGGTGACTAAATTGCAGGCTTATGACTTTGACATAGAGTTTGTCAAAGGTAAGAAAAATGTGGTGGCTGATGCCTTATCTCGGAGACCTCACTTATGTGCTCTGGTAGAGATTTCAGGAGATTGGAGAGATCGGATTATAGCAGAGTATGTGGGAGATGCTTGGGCTTCTGGATTGATTTCAGGTACCGTACAGGATGATCGCTATGAGTTGATAGATGGATTGATTAGACTTCAGGACAGGGTTTATTTGATTCCGTCATCACATTTGAGAGAGGCGATATTGAAGGCATTTCATGATGCACCCACAGCTGGACATCCGGGGGTCTTCAAGACCTACAGGCAGATCCGAGAGCGGTTTTGATGGAAAGGGCTCAAGGATGATGTTCAGAGGTATGTCAGGGAGTGTGTGGTTTGTCAACAGAATAAGGGAGAGCACACATTTCCTGCAGGTTTATTACAGCCCTTGCCCATTCCTGATAGGAAATGGGAAAGTATTTCGATGGACTTCATCACTGGTTTACCACGAGTGCAGGGAAGGGATTGCATCTATGTGGTGGTGGACCGCTTGACGAAGTTTGCTCACTTCTTTGCTATTCTGTCCACTTACACAACAACACAGGTGGCAGATCTTTTCTTTAGAGAGATATTCAGGTTACATGGGCTGCCCAGATTCATTGTCAGCGACTGGGATAGTAAGTTTATGAGCGCTTTTTGGCAAGAGTTGTTTAGGTTGTGTGGTACAGATCTTACACCTAGCACTAGTTATCATCCGCAAACAGATGGGCAAACAGAGATTGTGAATAAATGGGCGGAAGGATATTTGAGGAACTATGTAACTACACAACAAAAGGCTTGGATCAGATGGTTGCATATGGGAGAGTATTGTTATAACACGACTTATCATTTGTCCATCAAGATGACTCCTTTCATGGCACTCTATGGTTATGAAGCACCTAGCTTCATGAATTTAGTTTTGGGGGACAGTAGAGTGCCCAAAGCCAAAAACTTATTGCAGGATAGTCAGGACATCCTGAAAGTGCTCAAAGAGAATATACAACAGGCCCAGAATCAACAGAAATTGTATGTTGATCAGCACCGAATAGAGCGTAGCTTCGAGGTAGGGGATATGGTTTACTTGAGGCTACAACCATATAGACAGTCATCGCACAAGAAGAGCGGAGCTGAAAAGTTGAAACCTAGATTTTATGGTCCCTACAGGGTGATTCGCAAACTGGGCAAAGTCGCTTATGAGTTTGAGCTTCCAGAGGGCAATCGAGTGCACAATGTGTTTCATGTGTCTAGGCTTAAGAAAGCCATTTGTCAGAGTGTAGTGCCTTCTGCAGATTTACCCCCTTTGGATGAGGAGGGGAAGCTTGAGTTAGTACCCGAGGCTATTCTGGACACCAGAGAGAGGAAGCTTAGAAACAGGATAGTGAAGGAGTATTTGGTCAGATGGAAAGACCTGCCGGAGGAAGATTCTACATAGGAGAGTGAGCAGGTTATTCAGCAGGCTAGACTGAGATTGCTTGAGGACAAGCAATTTCAAAGGGGGCGGACTGTAATGTCTCCATTTTAGCAGTTGACAAAGTGTGTGTGCGTTAGCCTTGTTCTACATGGTCTCGAGGGCTAACGAAAGGTTTAATTGGATCCTGGAGTGTTTTGGCCTACTCATTTCCAGTTTGGGCCAAAACGAAGTTGATTTACTTAGTTTCAGGCATACTATTTTTAGTAAGTCGGCAGGACACAGTGCAGGTCAATTTTGGTGATTGGATTCGATACTCCTCGGTGAGAGCTTTCTGATGAGCTATCACTCGCATTGTTCGGAGTTCGATTGCTAATACATTTTAATGCCTGAAGTTTTATTAAAGTATCGTCTAATTTAATTGTAAAATATTAAAGTGTTACTTTAATATTTATTTTATGGTGATGTGTACCCAAGGGAGACATAAGGGGTATTTTAATATATGTTTTATATATTACACATCTTTTATCCCACATTGCCCATATGAGTTGAGCGGACCCTTGGGAATAGAATAAAAGGAAGCATTTGTGACTTCATTAGACAGGTTGAATATGAGAAGAAATTGGTGTGTGAGTTGTAGCTCCGTTCTTGGCATTTGAGGACGTTTATCCTCTCTTGTAACATTCTAGACGTCATTCCCTTGGGGTTTGACCTTTGGAATTCTTTGTTATCGGCTTCATTATCAGGCAGTTTAGTTGCATTTCCGGCTACAGGCGGATTTGGTATTTTGCTCATATCTTCTTCACTACTTGTCCGACGCTTATGCCGCTTTGAGAGAATGATATAACGAAGGTAGTGGACTGATTGAAGGACAAAGTACTGTAGCAGCAAGTTCGAAAGCATGGGCTGGAGTATTATGTCAATAATGCTGAAGTAATTAGTGAGTTGATAAATCTGCCATGTATTTGGTTTTATGAATTCTGAAAATAACATTTATTTGGCTGTAGTTCATTTCCACTTTGCATATTATTGTAGTTTCTTTCTTGTTTGTGTTGTATGATACCAATTCCATGCACAAACACAACAAACAAATAAACGTTTGATTTCTGGAGTTATAAGGGGTTTAAAACATTAAACGGAGAAATAAGAGGTTGAATGCAAACTGTTTGACATAATCCCTTTCAGCAATTTGGTTTAGTTTTTGGGACATTCAGGGGTGCCCATTACATCGGTACAGTGAAGATGATCTAGTTAAAGGACAGATTGAAGGAAGGGCCATTACAAAGAAAATCTACAAAAGCGAAATTGTACACGCGGCAACCTTCCCTCCTACCTTGCCTTTTCCAGAATTGGTAATGGAGTGTGCATCCCAGTTTGATATTGTTACCAAGCCCATCATTTTTAATGAAGGGAAGAGAGTGTTAGCCAACATCGGCAGACAAGTGATCGAAGAAGCATTTAATATCCCCCAGTACAAAGGCATCACTGTGGTAATGATGAAACAGGCGACCAAGTCATTTCAGGATAATTAGGAGGCTTTCTTCATTCAGCTAAAGCAAAATTGGTTACATGAAGGCAAGAAGGGAGTCACCAAGTCGTCAAAGCTCACTAAGTCAGATTTCAAATCAAAGTATGACAATCTCATTGTGCTTCTCAGTCGGATCATGGGCTTAGCTCAAGGTATGCAATTCGAGAATTGGATGTATTATTTTATTGATGGAATTGAAAATGGAAAAAGAAGATTTGATTGGGCTAGGATTATAAGCGAAATTTTAGAATTGCAACTTAGGACCTTACAAAATCAAAAACAATTCTATATGGGGTCCTATCTTTTCTATCTAATTGCAATATTGTATGAAAATCCTAGACTTAGGGCCTTAAGAGTAATTGGAAATGAGCAAGGGCAATGTTTGGTGCACGAGTGCTATCTACAGTTTCATTTACACAACACCAAAGATTATAAGATGTTTAGAGATGCTCCTTTGCAAGAGACACTTGCTAAGAGACACTCATTAGAAGCAGAAGCAAAAATTAACAAGTATGGGAGTTGGTTCATCCAATTTCCGCCATTCACATATATTAGAGTAGCAGGAAGTACAGTTTGTCCAAGAGACTTCCAAGCAACCCACTTGACAAGGTAGTTTTGATGGAATTGGCTAGGTAACTTGAGCATTTTGACAAAATGATGAAACTTAAAGGTGAGACAGGGAGTACCTTCTCATTTGGAATTGTTAATGATAGTTGCCCCTATCCTATCGCCTTTGCAACTGCTTAGAAAGAATTAGAATGGTATCATTTGGCATGGTATAGAGCAAGACAAGGATTTCATCCTAATGGTCTTATCAAGGGATCTCATGGAAATACATTCAAACATGTTCCTACTATAGAGAATTTCTGGGCCAATGCATGGGATGACTTTCACGTGAGAAAGCTAGCTTTCTTAAGATTGTTAGTGAACATGATGAGGGCAATCAGATGGAGAGGCCTTGATATTCTTGATCAACTGGAAGATGATGAAAATGTGCTGAGAGAAGATTATGATATAGTGGATGGAACAAAGTTGAGCCCAGTGGATTGGGATGATCACTAGGATCCTTCATTGGAAGCTGTTACAAGGACAGGTGATCTGCACATCAAGTTGCGGTACAATTGGAAGTTAACGAAATTACAAAGTCAGAGGGTACACCTTACTTATGAAAAGATGAAACCAAAGGAAGGTCCTGTAGAATTAGCCAGATAGAAAGGTGAAGGCAGTAGTCCGCAGCAAGGAACAGTTAAGAGCAAGAAGAGGTTTGGAGGTTGAGAAAAGTAAAGAACATCAGGAACCTCTAGCAAAGAAACAGAATGCAACGCCATCAAGAGACAACACAATTGAGGCTAGAAGCCAAGAAGATAATACAATTGGACAAGGCGCTGCGATAGAGGTGAGCTCTGATTCAGAATCAAGTGCTTACAATGACAACACCGAGTACTCTCCTCTGTTGAAGAACCAACATGGAGAAGATGTAACAGTTACTAGTGAGGAAGAGGATAGGCCAATTGATATTGAGGAAATAAGCCAGGCACTCGAGGCCGTTGGCGATGCTTTCTTAGTCGAATCGAATCCAGATTTGGGGAGATGCACTGCACCACTATGGTTGAGGCAAATGCTAATGCCAAGAGGCAAGGTAGTGATTGCCCGAACAATTGAAGATATCCAAGGATTAATGGAAAAGGGTGATAGCGAGAACCAAAAACAATTGCAAAAATGGTGGCAAAGGTGATCAGGAGCGACAATGATGGTCACTAAAAGTTCAGATTGCTATACCGACGGTTAGCAAGGCATTGGACGAGATTGTAGCTTAGGAATAGGAGATAGTAGAGTATAACTTGGGAAGAATGACGGATGACATGGAATGTGAGGAGATCCATGAAGGCATAGTTTTAATTAGAGAAAGGTTGAGGAAGGCAAACAGAAGGATTGTAAAGGTGGAGGCCGAAAACAAATATTGGACATATTGCCAGCCTATCCAATAGTTGTTCCAGGCAGCTCTTCCTCGAGATAGTGGGGGCAATATAGAAGAGATATCAGCTGAATGCATGAAGTCAAGGATTGGATCCATGATACAATCTAAGATGGGCGAAATTTCTTGCCTTCCTTTATCTTGACATTCAGGTCATTAGTGGTTACTAGAGACAAATTCTGAAGATTTGAAGGTGAATGGAAAGATTTCCTTCCAATCAAGGACTTAGCCATTCGCAGGCTACATGGATTTATTGAGCTATTGGAGAAATATTTGGAAAGAGTCAAGTTGATAGATCAAGGAGGATTGAGTATGGTGGAGTCTTGGTTTGTTGCCTTAACTATCAGATTTAGAATACTTGAAGAGGTATAGAATGAGATTGCACAACACAACTTAGGCGTTGACACTTCCATTTCAACCATGATGAGCGATGTTGGGGTTGCGCTTGATTTTGAAGATATAAAAGAGGAGAATGTTAATGAGACAGAATTTGGATCAAGATTGGATGGGTTGGGGAAGGTTGCCATTAAGAAGAAACATTTGGGCACCCTTGCCTCCCTTAGTGCTTTTATCGGATATGCAAAAGAATATGAGAAGGATCACGAGAAAACACTGCAAGCAGTGAGCAACATGATGAATTCAGCTGAGTTCAAGATGAAACATATACCCTGCCCTCCCATGAAGGAAGTCAACAACAAGCTAGCCAAGTTCATCACTTTGGCTAAACAGATGAAGGAAAAGGGTAGAACTATAATAGAAGATCATTAGATGTAAGCCCAAGTTTCAAGTTCCCCTTCTTCTTGGGTAGGATAGGTGTCTAATTCTGATTGGCTACCATTTTGGTGCCTTCTCATTGTTTGCCACTTTTCCTTTTTTTTCATTGGTCCATTGATGAGGTGGCATCTTCTCATTGGCCAATGGGATGGCAACCCTAATTAGGGTTTCTAGGATCCAATTTGGATTGTTAGTTTTGCCTCTTAATCTCTATTGTTGGTTGGAATTTTGGGCCTCTATATAAGGCCATCAGCTTTCATTTGTAAAGGGTCGGAGAAGATTGTTGCTAAGATAATACCAAAATCGCTTCTCTTTATCATTGTTGTGACTTGCATGGTGATTAAGAACATTTGGTGTTATTGCATGATTTCTACTTCCAATAGCTAGAATTAGATTTCCTGTGAAGTTGCTAAAGTATATTTTATTTCAAGAAGGTTGTTAAGTAAGAGTAGATCGATAGTTGCATGGTGATATTAGTGGATGTTTGATAGGGATCTATAACTAGGCCACTAGCATCCTAGCGGCTTTTTGGGAAGCCTTGCGTGGTAATCTAGTCATTTTCCCTTGAATTATTGCATCTATGAAGGTAGAGCTACTGGTTAGCTTTCATCAGATTCGATCCCTATCCATTTGTTAATCTTTCCTTTCATGGGAGTAGGAGTAGAATAGCAATTAGTGTAGTTGGAGTTTTGAAGAAGAAAGTTAGGAAGGCATAAGTCATTTGAATACACCCTCCATCATCACCACCATCAACATCATCTAGCATTCATACAAAATCATCATCACCATCATCCCACAACCCAAGTCATTTTTGAATGAACAATGTAAGGCCGCCTACATGATTACCAGCAAATCACATCGATAACTGAGTTAGTATCCACAGGTGTAAGGAACATTGGAATTTTCCTCATGTCTTCAGGAGTATTAACTTTTCAAGAGAGGAACTAAGTGTTTGCCCATATCAAGTGTTCAATTTCTATATGTTATGTAGTGGTACAAAAAAAGACATCAACACATCCTCCTCTGGTACGTCTCTCCCTCTGATTAAATATTGTTTAACTACCCTATTCCGCAAAGTCCTCTCCTTGGCATCTAGAATAGCCTCAGGAATCAATACGAGCTTCCCCCCCTCATCCAATGGTGGCAAATCTGTAGAAGGCACAACTCTCTGACAAATGGCTTTCTTAAGCCTCGACACACGAAACACATTATGCAGGTGACTACCCTCTCGAAGGTCAATCTTGTAGGCAACCTCACCCGCCCTGCAAATCACTTTGTAGGGACCATAAAATCTAGGCTTCAACTTCTTTGCTCTGCTCTTTTTGAGTGATGAATGTCTGTATGGTTGTAGCATCAAGTAAACCATATCCCCAACCTCAAAGCTGCGCTCTATCTGGTGCTGATCAACATACAATTTTTGCTAATTCTGGGCCTGCTGTATATTCTCCCTGAGCACCCTCAAAATATCCTGACTATCCTCCAAGAAGTTTTTTGCTTTGAGCACTCTAGTATCCCCCAAAAGTAGATCCATGAAGTTAGATGCTTCACAACTATACAATGCCATGAATGGAGTCATCTTGATGGACATATGATAAGTGGTGTTATAACAATACTCTCCCATATTTATACAATTGACCCAAGCTCTCTGTTGTGTATTTACATAGTTCTTCAGATATCCTTCCACTCATTTATTCACAATCTCTGTCTGACCATCTGTCTGCAGATGATAACTAGTGCTAGGTGTAAGATCTGTGCCACACAACCTAAACAATTCTTGCCAAAAAACACTTATAAATTTACTATCCTGATCACTGACAATGAAATTGGGTAGCCCATGTAACCTGAATATCTCTCTGAAGAAAAGATCAACCACCTCTGTTGTTGCGTAGGTGGATGAAATAGTAAAGAAGTGAGCAAACTTCGTCAGCCAGTCAACTACCACATAGATTCAATCTCTCCCTTGTACTCGTGGTAACCCAGTGATGAAGTCCATAGAAATACTTTCCCATTTCTTATCCGGAATGGGTAAAGGTTGTAACAACCTTGGAGGATATGTGTGCTCTCCCTTATTCTGCTGACAAATTGCACACTTCTTGACATGCTTTTGAATAGCATCCTTGAGCCCTTTCTATGTGAATTGCTCACGTATTTGCCTGTAGGTCTTAAAGACCCCTAGATGTCCAGCAGTAGGTGCATCATGAAATGCCTTCAATATAACCTCCCTAAATTGTGATAAAGGAATCGAATATATCCTACCCTGGAACTTGATCAATCTGTCCATCACCACATAACGATCATCCTGTATGGTGCCTGCAATCACTCCAGAAGCCCAAGTGTCCCTCGCATACTCTGCTATAATCTTATTTCTCCAATCTCCTGTAATCTCAACTAGAGCACAAATATGAGGTCTCTTGGATAAAGCATCTGCCACCACATTCTTCTTACCTTTGACAAACTCAATGTCAAAGTCATAAGCCTGCAACTTTGTAATCCTCTTTTGTTGTCTATCACTCAAGTCACACTGGCTCATGAAGTATTTGATGTTGTCGTGATCAATCTTGATAACAAACTTCCCCCCAACTAGGTAGGACAAAAACTTGGCCAATGCATGCATAATGGCCACCATCTCCCGGTCATAGATGGAATAGCTACTCTACACTCCATGGAGCTTCCTACTCTCATAAGCAATGGGATGCTTCTTGTGGATGAAGACTGCTCGAATCCCATCACTTGATGCATCAGAATGAAGCTCAAATGGCTTCATGAAGTCCGGTAGAGCTAATACTGGAGATGATGACATCAACTTCTTGAAATGATCGAAGCATCACTGAGCTGCCCTTGTCCATACCAAGGCCCCTTTCTTGGTAAGGTCTTTCAAGGGTGCAAGGATCTGTGAAAATCCCTTAACAAATCTCGTATAAATCTTCCAGAGACCAAAGAACCCCTTAAGCTTTGTGTGGTTTGTTGGAGTAGGTCAATCAAGAATAGCTCTAATCTTTTCGGGATCTATCCGAACTCCATCTGCGCTAATGATATGCCCAAGTTATAGTAACTCAGTTTACCCAAGCTCGCACTTAGATTCCTTGGCATATAGTGACTCCTCCAAAATGGACAACACCATCTCAAGATGTTGTAAATGCTCCTCCCAAGTCTTATTGAAAGCCAAAATGTCATCAAAGAAAATTAGGACAAATCTCCTAAGCTGCCCCCTGAATACCTGATTCATGCGACTTTGGAATGTAGGAGGGGCATTGGTTAATTGAAATGGCATAAAAAAACTCGAAGTTTCCATAGTGACATCGAAAGGCTGTCTTCTCAATGTCCTCCACCCTCATCCTGATCTCATGATACTTTGACTGTAAATCAATCTTCGTAAAGAAGTATGCACCATGCAACTCATCAATCAGCTCATCTATCCGCGGGATGGGATATTTGTTCTTAATGGTCTTCTTATTTAGTGCCTTTTAATTGATGCACATGCACATTGTCCCATCCTTCTTCTTTAGCAATACTGCTGCTGAAGCAAAGGGGCTCTTACTAGACCTGATATGTCCCATCTCCAACAAATCCTTAATCGCATTCTCTATCTCATCCTTGTGTTTCTTAGGATGATGTTAGAGTAATCATAACTGGTTTGCTTCCCTCCTTGAGCTCAATAACATACTCTATCCCTTTGTTAGTAGGAACACTATACAAAATCTCGCCAAAAACTTTAGCATGCCTATCAAGTATCTCCTGGATATCTAGTGGATGACTCTTCACTTGTGGCACCTGTGAGGTTGGCATAGTGAAACATTCTGCCGCCCACTCTACATCATCATTGTAATGTCCCCTTTTTAGCATTTATAGCATGATGTTGTTGTTAGCCTATTTCCCCATGGTCTCGGAGGCTAACTAGGACATTAAAGGGACTTAGAGGCCATTTGGCCTAGATAGTTTCAGCTGGAGGTCTTTCTATGGGGTTTTGAGACAACTCTGGGCATACTTACTAGTTATAGTAAGTCATCTTGGATATGGTTGGACATCCAGTGGCAGCGGTATGTCGATGGTAATTGTTTAAAATCGACAAAAAGGCTTGTTTATCATTGATAAGATTTGTTATGCATTGATAAAGCTATTTTATAAAGTTAAATTTAAATATTTAACTTTATTAATGCATAGACTATAGTTTGTGAGAAATATTTAAATTAAAAGAGTCCCCTTTATTTTATAACACATTGGAGACATAAGTTACATAAAGGGAGTGATGTCTTATCCCACATGGAGAAAACAAAGGATAGAGCTCTTGTGAGAACATTATAAAAGAAAGGGAAGAGCTTCCTTTTAGTAGGCTTGGAAATATCAAAGAAATTGGAAAGTTTTCTGGAGATTATGTCTCAATAGTTTGAAAGAGGAAATCTCTTCAAGTTGGAAATCTTGACGCCATTGAAAGATATGGTCTTCAGATTAAACATGGTAGCAGTTCGAAAAAGCAGAACTCAAAAAGCAGGTTGAAAAAGCAATCCGTAAAAGAAGTTCAAAAAGCGGATCCGAAAAAGTAGTCGAAAAAGCAAATCGAAAAAGCAAAGCAGAAGGGGCAGCATTGAAGAAAATTATTACAGCCATCTACAACCAGGTTTCTTTGTTAGTATTTCTTTTTAGGGTGTTATAAGTTTCAGCTGTAAGTGTGCATTATACCAGCATTATCATTTTGTAATCCATGTAAATGCCAAAAGTCTTGGCCATATTTCATGAGCATTGTATTAGAAAGTTCATGGCAAATTAAGAAGATAATAGTTGCTGGTGTCATTTAAGCAATTCAATATCATTATTTATCAGCTAGTTAGTTTGCATACCAACTGTTTGTAAAAATGTCAGTTGGCTGTAGGTGTTCATTTCTCATGCTTAGATCATGTATATGCACTGAATATTGTCAAAATTAGTAGCACACTCATGTTAGGCCATTGTGTAGTCCATTTGGAGTCTTCTAGCACAAGATTCTCATTGATGCAAATTGAAAAAGAGTCATTTAAAACCAGCTGAAATACTATATCAGTCATACGTCCCTTGCATGTGAATTGTTTGATGAAATTCCTTGAGCTTTCATCAACATTTTTGAGAGCAGATTTGAGGAGGGTCATTACAATCATGCTGAAATAGTCTCTGCATTCTCCTCAAGGAGATTACTCTGCGACTCCCATTTGAAAGTCCTCTAAGTACAACAATCTTGCCCTTATATTGAAATCTCATCTCTAATTTTTCTAGGTTGAGTGTGAACTCAACTAGTGAGGCCATCCATGTCACGCCGAGGTTGACATCATAATCTCCCATGTCTACTACATAGAACTCATCCTCCAACTCATAGCCATTGCCAAACCTTATTTGAAGGTTAGATATCTTCCGAGTGCATAATAATTTGTCACCGTTCGCCACCATGACTCTAAACCCAACATGATTCTCGGTTTGTAAACGTCTCTTGGCTACCAATTGTGCATCTATGAAATAATGTGTAGCCCCAATGTCAATGAGTGAGATCACTTTTTGCCTTCTAGACAGTACCCCTAAACTTAAATGTGATTGCCTTCTGAGCCTTCGTTAATCGTGCCAATGACTTCTCATCCTTTGGAATGTTGCTCTCCTCTTTAGTGCTACCCTCGTTTGAATCAGAGTGTTGATCCTCCCTTTTTGACTATGAATCCTTTGCTAAGAAATACTCCATTTGATTTTCCTTAGCCTTGAGACGACACTTATGAGATAAGTCCCAAGGTTCTCTGCAATGAAAACAAAGCTTCTTCCTCCTCAACTCATTCAGGGTGTCATTATCCAACTTATTATTCCTTTTTGGCTGAGCATCCTGGTGAAAATGTTTTTAGTCCTTATCCTTATCCTTCTTCATATGTGAATCCCTAGGCTGAAATTTGCTTCTAAAAAAAGAAGGTGTTAAGTCTTGAGCCTTCTTAGTAGCCTCTTGTAATGTAGTTGGGTCATGCCCCTTGACCCAACCCCTCAAGGGATTTGAGAGTCCATCCATAAATAGTACTACTAATATCCTCTTTGAAATATCTATAACTAACACAACTAATCTCTGAAATTCACTAATGTATGTCTCAACTCATCCCCACTACTTGAGTAGTGCTAACTCTTTAAATTGTAGCTTAGGATCTTTGGTATCAAATCTTTCTCTGAGTCTCTCAGTGAACTTCTCATAAGTTGTGATTTGACTATGCCCGATGGTTACCATGCCATGGTGCCACCACTCATGCGTTGGACCATCCAAATGAATAGCTGCATACTTGATAGCCTCCTCCTTAGGCATCAGATTTAGCTGGAAGTATGTATTTACCTTTTGCACCCAAGCTCGTGCAGTCATCTTCCCTAAAGCATCATAATAAGGTAAAGAAAGTTTTCCAACTTTCTTCCTCAGCTCAAAGTTTTGATTCCTCCCTCCTGCTCTAGGCATGTGTCTCATCCTTATGTCCTTGTAATCTTTGAGGGAAATATCTGCTTGAAACGCTGATCTTGTAAGTAGGTAATCTGCAGTTCGTTTATTGGTTTAACTAGATCTCTGGGTGGGAAGGTGGGTAGAAGAGGTCTTGAGCTCGCTGTCTGAGCTGGGCACGCAACATGTCTAAAGTTATCAGCCTCATTCCCGTTGTTGCCATGTCCGTTATTATTACCATTAATGTTATTCTTAGGACCATTGTTGTTACCTCGGTCTCCATTATTATCATTGCCGCCATTTCCATTGTTTGCATCACTTGGATTAATATTGACGCCCAACTATCTAGCCATAAGCTGCAACATCATAATCATTCGCCTATTCTGGTCTTGTTGCATATGCTGCCCCTCCTCCAACGTACCCAATAATTGTCTGAACATTACCTCCTCCTGATCTATACCGACATTCCTTCCTCTGCCTAGGCCTATATTCCTATCATCTCGGTGACCCATATCGCTGTCTTGTTCAAATAATATCTCCTCTATGTCTATATGACTGGATTCTATGTCCACTTGCATAGATAAACTAGACTGCTTGGTTTGTGAGCCTGAATCTTTGTTGTCTTGCTCTGGTATTGTGGAAGTTAATGATCTTTGTCGCATGCTCGAACATACATTCTAAACCTTTTTTATTTCTGATTTTAGTGTTTTGACATTTCGTTAAACACTTTTTCCCTTTATCCGGCTGTTACAAATTCCCTGTAAGACTTCCACAGGATGGCAGGACTTAAAGCTCTGATACCATTGTAATGGACACCCCTAAATTCCCCAAAAATTAAATCAACTGCTAAAAGGAATTATGTCAAACAGTTTGCATCTAAGTTCTTATTTCTCTGTTTAATGTTTAAACCCTTTATAACTTCGGAAATCAAACGTTTATTTGTTTGTTGTGTTTTGTGCATGGAATAGGAATCATACAATATAAACAATAAAGAAACTAGAATAATATGCAAAGTGGACAATGAACTGCTGCTGATAAAATGTTATTTTCAGAATTTAATTAAATCAAATACATGGCATTTTATCAACTCACTAATTTCTCCAATATCATTGGTATAATACTCCAGCCCATGCTTTCAAACTTGTTGCTACAGTGGCGTGAATAGTGCTGCATGAACAGTTTTGCAATAGTACTTTCTCTTCCAAACAGTCCACTACCTTCATAAAATCATTCCCTCAAAGCGGCATAAGCGTTAGACAAATAGTGACAAAGATATGAGCAAAATATCAAATCCGCCTGTAGCTGGAAATGCAACCAAAATGCGTGATAGCGAAGCTGATAGCAATGGATTTCAAAGGCAAAACCCCAAGGGAATGACGTCTAGAATGTCATACGAGAGGATAGACGTCCTCTAACGCCAAGATCAGGTCTGCAACTCACACATCCATTTTCTTCTCATATTCCACTTGCCAAGCAAGGGCCACAAGCTCTCCTTTTTATTTCTACTTCATAGGGTTGATCCACTTTTCACAAGCAATGTGGGATAAAGTGTTCCAAAATAAAATAAAAATAAAATAACACCTTACGTCTCCCTTGGGCTTCCCTTTTCGAACACACAACCTAGCATGAATAATAATAAAGTAATACTTTATTATTTTCACATTTAATTTAAATGTTACTTTAATAAACTTCACGCATTAAAATAAAATAGTAATTGGGCTTGGAATAATATGAGTGATAGCTCATCGGAAAGCTCTCATCGAGGAGCATCAAACCCAATCACTAATTCTGACATCGCTCATGCCTTGTTGACTTACTAAAAATAGGAAGTTTTCCCAACACCATGTAAATCAACTCCGTTTTGGCCCGAACTGGAAATGACTAGACAATAACATCTCAAGATCCCATTGACCTCTTCGTTAGCCTCC
This sequence comes from Cupressus sempervirens, assembly GCA_028749045.1. NCBI lineage: Eukaryota > Viridiplantae > Streptophyta > Pinopsida > Cupressales > Cupressaceae > Cupressus > Cupressus sempervirens. The sequence continues at coordinate 124,409,092 of CM053791.1, forward strand.
GAGACCACGCAGAAATAGGCTAACAGTCACACAACTGGACAACTGTTAAAGTGGGGACATTACAAGAAGGAACACCGACTTTATAATAAATTGACTCTCCAAACACACAGATTTGAAAATGCAATTTCTTTGTTTTCCATAATGAAGTTTGCATTGAGGGGATTATAAAAACATTTAGAGATTGTAAACATTAGAGGACATAAATAAATACACAAACTGATTTATTCCTCAAACCAAAAAAAATTGAACACAGGGGCTCAATATCCATGTATAGTGAAACAAAATAATAATCCAGAAAACTGTCCCCTTGTTACAATTAGAAACTTAGAATTTTCTCCTCGTTGTAGCCAACATGCAAAAAGAACCCCCGAGTTCTTCTGAAAGGTTTTGCAATAAAAATGGCCACGGTGAATGAGTGTTCAGTTTTATAACCGAGTCTTGAAATTCTTTTTATATTCTTCCCTTTACACATAGATAAAAGCCAGACCTTTATGGAAAGGTTCATTAAGTATCGTCGGGGTGAAATCATTCCTCTTTTCCACATCTATTTCTATCCTTTTTTCCTTTGTAAGTAATTCTTTAAAAGAGAATAATTTCTCTTTAATTGTTGGTCTCAAAATGATATAAAACGTTTTAAAATAATGCTTTGTATTGCCACACATAAATGAGTGAAAACTTTTAATTTTCCATGCATCCTGTAATGTCTCCTATTTGCACTATAGGTTTCGGGACTAATTGCTTTTGAATTCAGTTATAAGAGAGTATAATTCAATTGGAAAATGGTTTTATATAATTGAATATATTACAATTGCAATGGGATTGTCAATGTGTAAGATGGATCCAACTATACATATAATGTCCAGCTGCTTCGATCTTAAATATATTTGAAACTGATAATTTCTGATTTAAGAGGCCAGTATGATGGTATTATCGTTATTTATATAGGTACTCATAAATTCTCAATTTGATACTTATTGACAATCTGATTATTTGCTTGCATCTGTATATAGGTTTCTAGCCTGCAACTGCCATTATGACTCTTTTGTTTATATAATCTTAATCACTTATAGTTGTTCCTGATATGGTGATAGAAAAATATTATTAGCCTTCATGCTGTTGCTTATAATGATGAAGATGTAACTGCTGTTCTGAATATCTGATCATACTTTGTAAGTATGCAACGATGATAGTGTTGTCCTAATTGTTAGATTTAATTGTATACAATTGAATTTGCCAAATAAGGCTGTCAGGCCAATGAGGAATCAAAATATAGATTAGTAGATGGAAAATAATGAACTGATGCCTAGTGTAGCAAGTGTTATCTGCAATCTATTCTGTTATATGTCTCTTATAATGTTTCTCAGCCTGTGGCCTTTGATTTGATGGCAAGAAATGTTGGTTATAAGTTATAACCTAACAGCTCTGGTATAATTTCATTAATACATGCTTTTCCCAGGAGCATTTCAACTGATTGTCAAAAATCTGGAAGGAGAGTTTGAGATATGAGATCATGTAGCACCCAAAATACAAAAATTATATCTCTTCACTCATGCTCATTGTGATACGGAGCTACCAGGAATTGCAAACTCTAATTTATGTCAACTGGAGTGTTATTACCGACTGTAGATCATATCCAGTGTGTTGCTGATTGGTTAGTGGTTGACTTATTGTTATTCAAGTGGAGGTTGTTTCTAGGAATGTCGTCCCAGGGTGAAGTCTCAACTGTATGTATCGAAGCTGATGTTATTTACTGGAGTATGTTTGTGTCCACGGTAATCCTTTATTCCACTCTTTCCCTTATCACTGCTCCAGCTGTATTCCTTATTATGTGTGTGCAGGTAAGAGAGACAATATTCGATGTCTGACCTGGATGTTAATCTGTATTCTTCTCTCTGCTCGGTCTGCAGTCAAAGATGATGATTCAGAATGATTGTGTTAGTGCTGACATGTTTATTCTTTTCCCAGTCTGTATTGCCCAATGTCCCTCCTGTCTGATGGATCTTCTGTGTACTCAGTCTTCCTTCCTTCTAACACTATAGTGGATATTTTCTTTAACTCTGTCTTCGTCCCTATGTTCATCCTCCTGTTGTTTCCTCCTATTTCCTCCTCTTGTTCTTGGGTTGACTGTGCAAAGCCGTCCACACTGTCCGACTGGGTGTGGCTGATATTATCTTCCCTTAATCTCTGTATTCACTGGTGATTCATATGCTACCTCTAATTTGGAACATATCTGCTATCTATGGCACTAGGATAATTGTCCTCTGAATTCCTTATATTGCTTTCATATTCTGATCATCCTCCCTTTTGTTAAAAATGTCCATCGTATCCTCTAACTCCTTTAGCAAACAGCTCCACTGTACTGACTGTGCTGCGAATGTATGACTTGGATTTTCTCAGTCACCACATATATATATATTGATCTGTATGTATTTTCCATAATGTTACGATTGTCTATTATGAAGAAGAATGATTCTAAAATTCCATCACATTATATATATATATATATATATATATATATATATGTATAGATCTGTATGTATTTTCCATAATGTTACGATTGTCTATTATGAAGAACAATGATTCTAAAATTCCATCACATTAAGCTGGTCAGTGTAATGTTATTCTAAATGTAAAGCTTCTGTAATTTATTCAAGCACAAATTTAATTCCCTTTTCATGACATTTGTATATGGTTATCTTCCTAGCAAAAAGATATCTCTTTGATACTTTTGTATTTCCTTATATATCCTCTCCATTGAAAGGTCGTGTCTTTAGGTATTTAACTGACTCAATGTTATTTTATTTTTCAATGATAAATTTTATTATTATTTATTTATACCAAATTTTATTAATGCCCACATTTAATAATAATAGATGATAATAATGGCTAATGAATATATTTAATAATAAATTACATTATAATTTATTGTCATTTATTATATTTATTTAGTTTATTAGTACTAATTTAAACTTTATCTATTTTTAGAATCATATTATATTTAATTATTAATTATTATTAATTGTTTGTATGATAATTACTATTTGGTATCTGATTTGTATTTTAATATTATGGTATAGTTTTAAATTCATTTTGGGAGGGGATATTACACATTGACTTTTTAAGTATTTCACCACGGTAACCGGGAATCCTAGGGCCATAAATTTTTGTGAGTAGTTATGATATTTAAAATTACAAGTGGATTTTTAACAAATTCTGAACAACTCACCAATTGAGGGCACTTCCTTTGTAAATTGGTCCTGCCAATCAAATTGCTGCATTGAGAAAATACTAAAATAATTCATCGTATGCGCTTGTGTGATCATGAAATTAAATCTGGGAATGTTTGAGGCCAAAATATTAGGTGGGTTGTCCTTAGATTTAAATAATCTGCAACTTTATTTTGGTCACATTTTTGAATTGGAAGATGTATGTAGAATTTGACTGTCACATTGAACCCGTTGAACTTGCTAAACATGTAGAACCTGTTAAAGCTCTTACACTTCAAGTTCAAAATTACATAAATTTCCCAAAATCATTTTCCTCCATTAATGAATTTTATGTTTTCATTCTTGTGCACATTGAACCGATTGAAACATTTGAACTTGTTGAACTGATTTAACATGTTGAACTAGTTTGATGTGTTCAAAAGTTCAAGGTGTTCAAGAGGTTCAACATGTTCAGAGTTTGGTGCAAGGATAAGTGACAAAGGCAAAAGACGAATAAGAGGGATGAATAAGAGTTCTAAGGCAAGAAGAAGACCACAAGGAACCAAACAAGTTGAATTTGGATATTTTGAGACCAATAATGGCCTTTCACAATGATGTAACTGATGTAATGATTCAAAGTCCTAAGGGACCTGATAAGGATGCTAGGACCAAATCTCATGTAACATGGCAATATAATGTCAAAAAGGGTCAAATGGGAGATTAAGTATTTAAACAATGTAATAAGATCATCTAATGATCATTTCCAAAGTCTTAGGTCCTTAGGAGTTCATTTTATTAGAGTTTGAAATTCAAATATTCAAATCCTAACAAGTAGTTCTATTTTGGAGGGAAACCTTGTTTGAGGGTCCTAATGCATTTTTAATCACTTGAAACCAATTGGAATTGGATGGGATAGGTGTTTAAAATCCTATATAGCCTAGTCAAGGCATGAGGAGACCAGTAGAACAACAGAGAAGTATCGTATGTACGGATTGTGACAAGTAAAAAACAATAAAACTTCATATTTTCTGCAAATATTGCAACTTTATGTATGATTGGTCATTGGTATTGAAGATCTCAGACCCACGGATGATTTAGGAGTAAGTTTCAAGCATATCGATTTAGTGGTGCATGAATTAGGACTTCAATTTGTTACATTACTTTATTTCTTACTGATAGACCATATCAACTACCTTTTCTTTTAGTAGTTCGAGTTTTTCTATGACGTGAAGGGCCATTCTATGGATGCATACTCTGTTTCTCATAAAATGGACCATTAATCACATTGTATTATGATCTACTAACAAAATCTTGCAGTAACAAGACAGATTGAAGGTGTACATCAAGAAATTGATGCTGAAACCTTGAGGAAATGGGTACCATGGCTATAGCAGGAGTTTGGCCTTCATGAAGCATTGTTTTTATGATGGAAAACAATTGCATATGTTGAGTACAAGGTGGAATGACAAGTTGTATGTGTTGGAAGTGAGTTTTGGTTGGGAAAGTAGAAAGCCCTAGTTATAGAGGGTAATTAGTGAGAGTTTGGTCATTTGGGGTCTTATAGAGTGGGCTAGCCAAATAGGCCACAAAATCTTTACTTTTGCAACCATTGGAGACATTGTCCAGGGTTTGAGGAAGTTTGGTGAAGATTTGAGGGTAGATGCTTTGTAAACTTGGGCTAGTTTGGGCCTAAAATTAGTGACAATCAAGTATGGCGCTATTGCTCCAAAACATGTATATTTGATTCTGAGATATGTTGTAGAGAAGCCAAATGGGTGTCCGAATCCGCCATTAAATTATCAAGTGTTTTGGATTTTTATTGAGAAAAGGGCATTGAATAGGCTGTGGAGGTTTAATTGGGACTAATATGTTAATACAGGGCAGTTTGTAGAAGTTGAAGTAAGGGATGTCTTGGGTGTGTGAAATCTAGTAAATCAAGTTGAAGCAATTTGGTTAAGACCCTAAGAAGGCTTGGTTGTGGTCTTGGGTAAGCACTTGAGTCCATTTGGTCAAAGTGAGTATTAAACGAAAGGTTGAACCTTGTGGGTTATTGGCATATTGTAGAGTCTAATTGATCAAGTTGTTGTAAGATTGATAGACCTCTACATCAGAGTCAAAAATAAACATTTAATACACAAGCAAAGGGTCTTGACTCCAATTTGGTTGAAGCAAAGTTAGCAAATTTGGAGTTTGAATAATTGGGGTTAGGATAACAATATTATAGTACTTGTTTGTTTTTCTGAGGGAGGAAGTTAGGTGGGGTGAATTCATCCGAACTATGTTTTTGTTTGTGCCAAGTTGACACAAGCCTAGGTTAAGTCATAGCTTGGGTAGAATCTATGGAGAAGCTAGGCTCTACCTAAGGCAAATTTTGCAAACCCAAGAAAAAACTTTAGTGAAAATGTTATTGGTTCTTCCCTATGCAACCTCAGGCCCTAGCTCAATTTGAACTTGGTTTTGGTTGTTTGTCTAGTCCTTTGTTGGTTTAACTATAGTCCTTCCCTTAGCCCTTTGGTTTGGCTTGTACCAACCTAGGTGAGTTTAAGCCAAATTTAATCTCCGTATGTGTCCATTGCGAATTTGGATATTTTAAATTTTTTTTCAACTTTTTATCCTAAGGTAACCATCTATGGTAGTGTTAAAAAAATTGTCAAAACTATGGCATCAATGAATAATCACCGGGTTACTATTTTAGAAAGAAAATGGAAAGCCTAACATAAATCATAACCATCACATGTTCAATTCTCAGTCTCCATTGTTATCAAATCTATAACAATGCAAGAATCATGTTTATTACTGTTACTGATAGTCGATTGTGTTTGTAGGAGTATCAAATGATTGGCTTCATTGCTCTTTCAAGTGTGTACTGGTAGTGATTTGTAGATAATAGTGACCAAGGGGTTATAAACATGTTAAAACCTTAAGGCGAATTCATTGCTTCAGATTAGCTTAAGCCTTATCTATATTTTTGACACACCTCAAGGCTCTATTAACTCAAAAAGTAGTCTTAATATGCATAAACCTAAAGAGTTTGTGATACAACACCAAACAAAGACAATGTACAAGGAAGCCTTCATGAGAAGCATTGCAAACATCAAGATAGTGGTATCAAAAGAGAGATCATAGTGTTCTATGAAGACTATCCATATGTATCATAGTGCTCTATGAAGAGCCATCGATATGATGGTCATCAAGTTATCTATGAAATGTCATTCATAGTCTGTAGAGCTCATAATGACAATTTATCGTCATGTCATGTAAACCCAAGTCAAACGACCTATAGGAAGATAGTCATGCAATATGGATGCAATCATGATATTATTGATGACCTATATTATATTTGATCAATTATCAAGGGTGGGTGATCGTTGACCCTTGACATTATTATTTTTTAACTTCAAAGTTTAATATGTATTATGAGATTTGAGTTTAACATATATTTGAATATTAGTACGGTGGTTTGTTTTGCTATGTTGTTTGACTACCAATATGTTGGTGTATTTTGTACTTGATTACTGCTGCTAATAGGTATATATTTCTGATTTTTATATTTTTTGTATCGATGAACCAAACCCTAAAAATATTTTGACCAAACCCACATATTGAACTATCAAACTCTAACCCAAAAGGGTAAATTAGAATTTGGTAACATGAATTTGAGCCATCCTTTGTTCTCTTCCCTTGCCTTCTCTCTTTCTATATACACACAAACACAAACAAACACAAACAAACATAGACACACACAAGTAGAGAGAGATGCTGAAAATCCCTGAATGAACAAACTGCTGAACCTGAGCTCCATACAAGAACCTAAACCTGACAGAAATTTATCCCAAAATCATTAAAGTGCCTGGATACATGATGATGTATTCCCTGCCCCAAAACCCGGTGTTCCCATTCCCTAGTCATTTTGGGGACAAAGGGATGTCGAGGGGATGTTCCCCTGCCATCCCCAGTACCTGTTCAACCCTCTGAAATGCTAGGAAATGTCCCTAGCCATTTGGGGATGGTTAGCTGTCCCAAAAATGACTTGGGGATATCTAGGGGACGGCTAGCCCTCCCAAACAGCAGGGGACATTACCTGACATTAAAATTTTTTTAATTTTATTTTATGGCTTATTTAATTCTATACCTCCATTTGAGAATCAAAGCAATTTATTCAAATTTCAAAAGTGTAAGAAAAAAAATATGGGACTCAAGACAGTATTATAATTTAAATGTACGAGAATCAAATATAGTCATCAAAGCACCCAGTGAAGTTACATCTGTTTGGTTTTTTAAAGTCATGCCAAGTCGGATTCTCAATACTATGCTTGAAAGGTTCCATTCATAAGTTTTAAAATTAAAAAGATGCACTATTGTATTTCTTTGAAAGATTGTATTTTATATGCTTTGTAAATGTTTACCATTTGGCCTGACCATAGTTGCTATCATTAGATTATCCAGTTCTCCCAAAGGAGGATACTGGCTCAAATTATTTTGAGCCTTTGGATATTAATAGCCAAAACATGGCTTAGATTCACAGAGCGTCATGTTTAGTTGTTTAAGACTTCCAGGCACATGTTCAAGACTTCTGGATATTAATAGACCATGTTATTTATTTTTATTTTTGAGACTAATGTTATAATGCTTTATTGAAATTTTTTACACTGTTATACTGCTGGTCTCAAGATTTATTTACATATTGATATTGTTATTATCAGTTATTCTCTCTCTCTCTCTCTCTCTCTCTCTCTCTCTCTCTCTCTCTTTCTTTCTCTCTCTCTCTCTCTGTGTATACAATTTAATATATTTGAAAAATTCATGTATACACACATACACACACACACACACACACACACACTGCCGTACCCTCCCATCACCTAAAAATGGACTTCTAGGAAACATCCCAGGAATGCATCCCCTTCTGTGCCCTCATCTCCATCCCTGAAACATTGTGGAGCATGGCTAAATAGCAACTCTTAAATCTGCACCATAATTTAGTTTGTTATGCAGACATGGGAAGATACATGCACTTAGTCAATGGTTGCATGCTATCTGTTCTTGAGATGATTTCCAAGCAGCGAATGGTTGCATTCTAAGATACCGAGTACACCCTTTAGGCATCTTGCACCTGTATTGGGTATGTGTGGGTATGTACTTGGGCATACCCAAGTATACTTGAAGGTGCCAAGCTCCAACAAGTAACAAATAAAGTCATTTTGTGACCTTTTTCTTTACTACCAAAAATGCTAAAATGCCCCTCAAAAGCATTATTTCGCCCAATATCTCTTCACTCTCTTTAATCACTTTCTATAAAATAATTCTCTCATCTAATACCTTATGCAGCTTATAATGTTGCTGCCTCTCAAACCCATTAGGGTTTCCACTACTAGACCCCAACTAGTTAGTGGGATCTCTTGTTGCTTAAGAAATTTGATTACAATGAGGGGGTCTAGGAGGGGGAACCAGGATCAATAATTTCAAGAACTAAAATTGTTACAATTCAATGCCAATTGATAAGGATGAATACTAAATTTTAACTATCAATTGGCATTTAAAATATCTTTATCACTACCATTTTGGCATTTTGGCATTTGGCATAGATGAAGGATGAAGTATCATACTATTAAATGTATTAAGGTTTAAATTCTTAATTTTTTTTTTGTATATCTATACACTTACCCAAATCCATTTACCCAAGAGCAAAAGAAACATTACCTGTATCCACCAGCCCAGTTCTCATACCCATACCCGTGCCTGTACACGTATTGGCATTTTAGAAACACATTTTGGCTAGATTTGGGTTGATTTCTAAGTACTGAATGGTTGCATTCAGGCAGGGTTTAGCTCAATATGTAGACAAGGAATGATGCATGTACTAAGTCAATGGTTGCATGCTATTAGGAGTTGGGTTTGAGTTTCAAGCAGTGGATGGTTGTATTCTGGCTGGATCTGGTTTGATAGTCTAGTAGTGAATGATTGCATTCTGGCAGCATTTGGGTTGATTTCCAGTTAATTTTGGTTGTGTCCAAGTTTAAGATATCCCACAAGAGTTCTGCACTAGCAGGATACAACCAAATTATCTTTATTGATTTTCTTTTTATATGAGCATTATTAAAGCATTTTGCTGCCCAATGATTAAAAGTAAAAGCAAGTTCAACTATGGTAGGCTAATCATGCCAGCTGCAAATTCACCTTCTAAGGTTAAAAAAGTAATATTAATTGGCTTGGAGCAAAATGATAAATTTTTATGACTACTTCATTTGTTCTTGAAACTGTTTATTCACAAGGAAAACATATTTAAAATAGTTCTTTTAATTTTACAAATGTGGTACAATAGTGAATGGTCACTAAAAATGAGCTTGGAGAATGCAATAGCTAAGTTTGTTGGAGACTTTGTTCATCCAAGTGGCACCAACAGATGTTGAGAAGAAACATGACCAACTATTATGTGGGTTCTAGGGAGATATGTGCTAACTGATTAGGTTCCTAAAAGATCCACAATATTTGATGTCCGTTGACTCTTTAAGTTGTATTGCTTACCTTTTTCCTCCAGCATTCTCCAGTCCATGCTTGAAATGTATGTTAAGACTTTATCCCTTAAGGTTCCTCGACTTGGAGTTAACATTCGAGGGTTTTGGGCTTGGCCTTTTTCCTAGATGTTATCTAGGGTTTATTCTTTTACTGAAGCATCTTATAACTAAAATGCAAACACCCTACAATGTTTGGGGTAGCCCTAGAGGAAGCGGCACAATAGTCTATCGATAATACTGGAGCCATGGGTTCTTGGCTCTCAAGAGCATGATAGTCATAAGGAAAATTGAAACTATCAAATGGTGTCCCTCACCCACTCTTAACAGGTCCTTCATATTCCTTTAATACAGAACTTCATATTAACAGTGTTGTGAAAAAAGACATTATCGTTATTCATTCATCAAAATATGTCTTGACCGTAAATATTTATCTAGGCTGTTCTTGTATCTTTTATATGCTATCTTGCTTTTATTTCATTATTAAGGGTGCTTATCATAATCATGTTTTTCAAATTATTTGACAGACAGGAGTCACAGCAGCTGATATTGAAATTGCGGATTGGCTGCGGAAGGGACATTCAAATAAAAGAATAATTCTTGCAGTGAATAAGTGTGAGTCCCCACGTAAAGGGTTAATGCAAGCAGCAGACTTTTGGTCGATTGGGTATGTTGTTTCTGTTTCAGTTTTTTGTTTTCAATTGAATGTTTTGATATGTTTGCAGGCACCATTATGAGTTTATAAAGTAAGTTCGATCTTGTTAGTGTTTTTCATAGGAGAAATATTTCACACAAAACTATGCCTCATACCACACAAGAAATATCCAGTTTATTGAGAATTTCTCATCAAGTTTGTTTACCATAGCCTGATGTCCTCAATGATTGAATTTAAGGATGTATGTCCTCCCAGAATCTTTGTCTTACAGAAAGTATCAATGGGTGATTGTTGCCTACCTTTGTGAAAGAAACTGGAATCATATTTGTAGAAAAATGGAAGGCAGGCCAATACTATTGAGAAGCAGATCTGTAGAGATCGGAATTGATGCCATGAAAAGCTTGATGAGCTTTGTTTGTCATTGATGATCCCAAAGAAACTGGCATCAGGCTCCATCTATAAATGTTGTAAGAAAGGCAATCGTAAAAATTAATGGAACTTTAAAGGCAATCATAAAAATTAATGGAACTTTGTACATCTATACAACGTTGACTGATAAGATAATAATTGAACTTGAGGGTACTGCACCATTCCATTTTCTATACAGGAATAATGATACAGCTTTTGAAGTATATTTCTGGTTTAGCAGTAGTAAAGGCCTTGTCATGAAGCAGTGGACAATAGGATTCATCCAGATACAAGATTCCTCAACTAATGCACCTGTATGGGTGTGTAGTGAAGAATTGTGGAACCATGCAGCCTGTAGAGCAATTGGAGGCCATCTAGGAGATTCTGTCTATGACTAAGAACGGACAATTGTCAGGAAGATTACCAAATGTGGTTGTGTTAAATAGACCACAAGAAGACATTGCCAGAGAGGCTCAAGCTGATTGATGACTCATTTTTGGAATTGTCATGTGATTGAGAAATCATCCATTCTTTTGTGAAAGTTAAGAATATTGTTCTGAACCTGGTAGGGGTATTATATCATCCTTAGCATCCTACGAAAAAAACCAGGGGTTGGGATTTTGGCATATACAAGACTGTAAACCTACTAGTTTAAAGCATAAATGTTTCATCTTAACCCAACCATGATATGGTAAGAAGAAACTATATACAGCAGGAACAGTCTGTTAGAATATTTGTCTTCGATGTCAACAGTGTCAAGTAGAGAATTAGAAAAGCTGATAAAATGAAGAAGTTAAATGAGATCTGCAGAAACTCTAGTCTGATTGAATGCATATGTGGTTGACATTTAAGAACAGATACATGGAGATATATCTGGTTGATGAAGATATTTCTTGATTGTTCTCTGGATGATTTAGAACAGTAACAGACAATTAATATTCTCTTTGCATTTTCATACTAGTCATCTTGTTGCAGATTTGATCTGCATATTAAAAGTTCAAACTGCATATCTGTCTATTTGAATAGAGTTATGTTGTATTTGGATTCATCATTATGTTGGGATAGATTTAATGATCAATCATTATGTTCAGACGAATCTGCATACTAATATTCAGTTCATTCCTTAAAAGTTATGACCTGCACAATGTATATTAAGTCTTTTATATATGAGTTGGGATGGTTCAGTGAAGAAGGCCACCCAATTCTGTCCTACAATTTTGCCCTTCTTCCCACAAAAGAATAACAAATGTGTGGCTTAACAAAGTTTTTCTTATAAAATGATGGCTTCTGGTCTGGCAGATTTAAAACACTGACAAACACGACAAAGGCAATAATAATTACATAATTATATTCACTATTTCAACTCGTTGACTGATTTTCTGGCCTGTACATCAGTTACAGTGATCTGATGGTTGTCCCTGTAGTCGGTAATTATTATGTAGCCGACATGTAGCCGACGAGTAGAATTAATTATATCCGAATAGGCACAATGGTTGAGTCACCCCTTCGGAAAGGTATATGTACACTGTCCAAAATGGACTTTAAACATCATGGGAAGCACTATGTAATCTCTTCGGCATATATGCAAATAATAAAAGGAATACTGCTGTGTTACATGTTCTTGTCTATTGTTTGTATGCATTAAACTATTTACCTCATATGGTAAACATTTGGTGCCGTTGCCCCATGGACTTGGAATGAAGGCAGAGGAATGAAGACTAATGCCGAATCAGCTGAACAAAAATAAGAATAAGTTAAAGGAAAAAGATGAAATATGCACTGCACAAGGGAATTTAATTTTAGCGCAATAGGTTGAGCACAGATGGAGGTTTTAGCAGATTGCCGATGGACACTGAAGCATCGAGGAATTGTTGGAAGAGACTCAATAGTGGCTGGATTTGGTGGAAGAAACAAGGGAGGAATTTCTTAACCTGTATACGCTGAGGGAAGAGAATCTAGACGAAAGGGAATTAACTTGCACGACTCGGAGTGCCAAGGGAGCACGAGTGTGGAGTGAATTCTTCGTTTGTGATACACTTCCGGAATGGAAAACTTCACTTAACGAAGATCCTTTTTCACCAAATAATAGGGTTGTGGGAAATAAGACGACTTTTCGAAACAGTGCGGGTGTTCAGAACGTGGCTGCACAGAACAACGCGGGTGTGCAGAATAGTGCGGGTATGCAGAACCTCAAACTTGAATAGTAATGGTTGGAGCAAAGGAAAAATTGCCAAAGTTTGATGGTGATGGAATGGTCAATCCAATTAGACATTGTAAGACATGCGAAACAATTTGGACAGCGAATGGCGTAACCGACACGTATGAATGGGTTCGATAATTTCCAGCAACCCTAAGGGGTGTAGCAATTGATTGGTTTGCCGATGCGGATCCCCAAAAATTAACTTCCTGTGCTGCAATTAAAAAAAAGTTTATCACCGAGTTTCAATTGCTGTGAGACGACAATGAGATCGTAGTACAAATCTACACCACAGAGCAAGGGAAAAATGAAACAGTCCGTGTATATGCTAGAAAAGTAAAAGATTTAATAAATAAAATGGAAAGTAAGTCGACAAATGGGCTGAAAAAGAGATGGTTCATTGAAGGACTATGCCCGGAGTTAAGGAAGAAAATGAAGATTGTGCTGCCATCATCATACACCGAAGTGTACAATCGGGCGATGGACTTAGAGATTGAACAAAAAATGAAAAACAAGAAGAAAAGTAGCCCATCTGACTCAGATGATGCATCTTCGGAAGAAGATAGTAGTGGTGATGAAAATGATAGTAAGAAGGTCCGAGCTCCCTAGAAGGATATGATTAGAATGATGAAGAAATTTAAGAATATGCAGAAAGAGATGAAGGGAAATGAGCTATGGTGAACAGATTGCAAGACAGAAGGTCACACGAAAGGATCCTGCCCAAAAAACCAATTCTGTGACATCTGTCAAATTATGGGACATTCAACAAAAGAATGCCCCTTCAATATGAAAACAAGAGGGCATCAACAAGTGCTCTTGACACAGGAGGCTTCCGCATTAGGAGGGAGCAGAAACACAAGCAATGATGGTGCCGCTTTAGGTGGGTACAAAAATAATAGAAGAGGGCAAAACAATAATACCAACAATAATAATGGCGGCCGTAGTCGAATTCAATACGATGTGAATGGTTGCCCGATGGTTCAATGCCAAGCATGCAATTTGTGGAGCCACTTTGCACAAAACTATACATCAACAAACACACCAAAGTTGTTATGTAGATGGTGCGGTCTTGGAGATCATGAAGATGCGAAGTGCCTGAAATTAGGAGTGAATTTGATTTGCATCGGCGCGGACGATGAATAAGTCTTGGCAATTACTCGTAAACAAGAAAATTGTACCTCGACGCGATAGAAGAAAAGAAGAGATTGGAAGAAACGTGGGTAGAAATTGAGAAAGCAACACAGGCAGAAAAAGCACAAATAAAGGATACTGCGGGTATCTCTGTAAAAATAAATGATCTGTTGTGCATAATGCCTCAACTTCGATCGACACTCACAAACATCGCTTTAGCTACTAAATTACTAGGAGAAGATGAAAGGGAGAAGGAAAGTGGAGCAAGTGCAGCGGACCCAATGTTGCTAGTGCTCACATCCGGATGACATCCGGTGGTCGTAGAGATGGGTATATTAGGAACGGTCCTCTTAGACACAATTTTGGAGGGAGGTTCTAGGATAAACGTCCTACCAGAAGATACCTCGAAGAAGTTAGGACAACTGACGTTGTGGCCACCTACGTTCCAATTACTAATGGTGGACCAACATGACATTAAACCTCTCAGGATCCTGATGGCACAACCAATGACTATTGGAACACAGCGGTTCCTACTCGACTTCGTCGTCATCCCGCTGAAGAGGAGAGGATATGACGCCATTTTGGGCCGAGGATGGCTTGTACAAGCAAGGCTTAAGCATGAATGGAAGAAGAATACCCTATAAATTGAGCACAGATGCAGAAGATTCATAATTGACCTGCGCACACAAATGGTAGGTGAGGAGGCAACGTCGTCGAATTTCAAAGGCGAAGGTGGAGGGGATGATGAGGGGAAGAAGAGAATGGAACCTGATGAAGAGGAAGTATTGAGATTGGAAGAAGGGTCGAATGAGGATGATCTAGATTTGGTGAACAGACTATTTCACTAGCAGATGGAGGATTACGAATTTTTCCTAACCTGCAACATGTTGGGCATCGAAGAAGAAAAAGGAAGAAACGAGTTCCCGGAGGAATATAGTGAACTAAAGGAAGGAGAAGCACAGGTGGATGAAAAACCAACCCATACATTCAGTGAAGATAAGCTAATAAAATATGAAGAGGCCACAGTACAAACCATGACCCTCGAAGATGATATTGTACCAAAAAACATACTGGTGGGAGAAGAGAGAGCTTTGACCCATGCGGAGAAGAGAAGAATACACCGTGCGGTTGAAAATTTGTAGGAAGAGAGCTGGAGGTGCACCATATGGCAAACACAGGGCAAGGGAAAAATACCATACATACTGGAGGCTCTGTACAGACAAGGAGCTACCACCTTACGACCTTCTAGAAGCAGGCAAGGAAGTATTGTACGACCTAGACAAAGCAATTGTACGGATTTAGTAAAGGACCATACGTACCGACTAGGGTACCGTATAGACAGGAGTACAACATCACCGTATGATACATGAACAAAACCGTACAGATATAGAGGGGGATACACATTGCCAGACAACATCGTACGGTCAAACAAGGTAACCGTATGGATGACCAAAACAGGCTACTGTATGGACACACATGCACTGTCTATGAAGGAGAAAGCACTGTACAGAAGATAAACATAGGGCCGTACGGATATATAAAAGCATGATTGGGAGGAAGAAAGTACCATACGTTGTACGGAGGAGCAATTAAAACAACAAAAAGACATGGAAGTGGCCATATGAAAAAATTCCGTATGACCATATGGCTCAAGGAAAGAAAACATCAACATTATCAACATAAATGAAAGTGAAAAGTACAAAAGCCATATGGCCAACAAAGAGAAGTTTGGATTGTACGCCAAGGAGTTGAAAGAAGTGGCTATATGGCCCTTGCAGGATCGGTGGGAGAATGAAGGAGGCATGGCCATACGATTAGTTAGAGGGTTGCAAAAGACAGAATGACCATTATTAAAACGGGGGTAGAGGTGACTGATAGAAGGGGATAGAAAGTGTTGCTTAAAAAAAAAAAAGGGCGACAAATAAAAAAATGTTCAGAATGAATAACGCATGATACCCAAGGGAAGGAAAAGACAGGTAATAAAATATAAGCAGTTGCCAGAAAGAGTTTGGGATTGGAAGAAAATCACAAAAATGGTGTATTCCATGGAATTTTATGTGGCCCGCTGTGGGCGTTGCCCTTAGACTCCTAGTTGCTTCAGTTATTAGTCGTGGGAAGTATGACCAGTTGATGAGACCTGGAGCTGCTGTAGGCATGGAGTGTCTGTGTACCAGAGGTGGAGAGAACAACAGAGCAAGCCTTTCGAGAGGGGTGATATGCTTTGAGGCACTCGGAGTAGGTGTTGGACGTGAGGCTGTCTTGGTGGATGCATAGAGAGCTCGGGAGGAGCTGATCATCCAGTTAAAGGCAGTACTGTGACACTTGGCTCAGTGTACCCAAGAGTTGGAAGTAGAGAAAGCGACACGAGTGGCTATCAAGGTCAGGTTGACTAAGGAAACGATATTGTGTTAGCAAAGGCTGCAGATGCGACGTATTTTGGAGACCAGTTTGATGCAGGCACAGAATGAATGTGAAAGTGGTGTGACGGAAACATATCTATCTTGTTATAGTTAATCAATTAATGTATCCCGTTTTGTTAATCTGCCTTGGATATTTTGTAATTGTTGTTCGGAGAGGACTTTACTTTTTTGTAATTGTCGTCTATAAAGTGTTCTAAATCCAGTCTCCCATGAGAGTGGACCTATAGTTAGAGGCGATATGGTCGAACAATGAGGTTGTCGAGGTCCCTGCATTGCCAGAGGTAGGAGATCAGAATACAGCGACATCAAAGAAAGTAGAAAGGAGGGTACGGACGAAGGGTACCATACCAATAGCGGAGGAAAAGGATAAGGATATCCATTCATACCTCACTGACATCACAGAGAAAAGTAAGCTCCTGGCAGAGTTAGTGCTCACAGAAAGACGACGGATAGAGGTTGGGCAAGAAGCTCGGGAGGCTGCGGAAAAGGCTCGAGAGGAGATGGCCAACCGACTTGTTACTCAGCAGATGGCATGGGAAACAAAGCGGACGACATTATTAGCACAACTCGAGGAGGCGGTATGAGGAAAGCAGGAGGCAGAACAATCGCTTGCAACAACACTACAGGAGAAGGAATCAACAAAGAAAGCACATGACTAGAAAGAAGCTGAATGCGAAGAGGTCACGATGATGCTGAAGGAGGTAGTGGAAGAGAATTCACAGATCAGAGCTGATTTAGAGGTCCGGACGAAACAAGTGTATTAGCTACGATGAAGCCGGTCTACAGAGTCAGAGACACATCCTTTGGATTAGTATCTATGCATTAATGTAATTAGTTGTTATTTTTGAGTTTTGTGGCATTGTCATCCAGAGACGACTTTTCTTTTTTGGGGGATGATGTCGGTAAAATCTATATTGTAGTTGACGGGTAGAATAGTATATGAATGGGTGCGTGACGGTTGACTCACCCCTTCGGAAAGGTATATGTACACCTTTGGGATGGATTTTGTAATCATCATTGTAATGAATCATATCAAATATTGTAGTATCCTCTGCATACATGCGAATAATAAAAGGAATACTTCTGTGTTACATGTTCCTATCTATTGTCTGAATGTATTAATAAACTGTTTATCCTATACGGTAAACAGTCCTAGTCACAATGATACCTCTTTTCATGAATTTAATTTGTCAAAGTTCTCAGAATTCAAGCGTAGTTAAATCTTCAAGAACCAGACAAGTTTTGGGAGCCAATGCATTATTTCCTGACTGTTTCTTTCAAATTTTAGTCACATAGAAGAACACTCAAATAAATCAGTTGCTAATTAACAGGGGTAGGAGCATATTATTAGATAGTTCACCACTTAAACACTCTCATTAACTGAAAACCCAATTTTCTCGACTTACTTTCCAGCTTGCACTGAACTCCTTTACATGGAGTAGTGCATCTATAAGGACTGCACAAAGCCTTCTGGTGAGATTTTGGTTCCAGTATGATTCTAGTGACCATCTTCAGACTTGCAATCAGGCATAGAAAAACCCAGAAGTGAACAGCAATTAGCAATAGCTCCTGATATGATTGTCGACACACAGTTTCTTGATTAACATGTGTAATCATAGTATGCAAACTCGGACTCAGAGAGTACTCAGGAAGCACAAAATTTTCAACTCGGCAAAAACTCTTCATATACTCCACAAAAGCTTGGGAAAAACTCGACAACTCGCTAAGTACTAAAATTTAAAATCTCTTAAAGAAACACATTCTTTGTAGAATTCAATTACAAATTTGTCTTAGATTATAAATTGACATCTCAATAGAGAAAACACGTAGTTTTATAGCAGTAACATCATGTGAAAAATGCATCTTATCTAGAGTTTTCCTTGCATCGACATTTTTACCTATGTTTTTTTACATCTATAAATATGCGAGAGTTAAACTTGAGAGTACTCGCCCAGCCAAAAAAAATGAGAGTACTCAGCAACTCTGAGAGTACTCGCAGAGTTTGCAAACTATGCGTGTAATAGTATTTGCTAGAGCTATACAACAATCTCAAGTACTAATCCGAGTAAATCATCCCCTTACTCTAGTCAATTAGCCATATGTATTCTGTTTTGGTTAATCTCCACACTATGCAGTAGCTCTCAGTTTGCACATGGGTTGGTTCTGTCTGTTTCAGAGGAAAAATAAGAAATATTCTCCACACCTTGTGCAGCACCCTTCTCCTGCTCAATGAATTTCAGAGAATTCCGTTAACAAGACCACATGCAACTTGTCCATAATGGACCACAATGCCCAGGCTTGCACACGACTAGCAATACATAAGCACACAACCTGTAACGAAGAACGATGAAGCTTATAATAATTTTGCACCGGGAACATACACCATCTTGACCCATGAATTGTCACAGGAAACATATACAGCAACGTTTGTAACTTTGTTACCATTCATATCCAGCCAATACTTATCCTTATGTTGTCTCTGGAAACAACGGTTGAAGCTTTGAGCATATCCCAGTATTTTCGATAAGTTTCGTATGGGCAATGGAATAATTAGTTACTTGTTCAGAAAACTCCGAAAACATTTCACTGTGATTCTCATCAGATTTCACTGTCTTATTAACCAATTCACAGTTCAATAAGCTCGACACCAAATATTCAGGTATCCCTTGGCCTGTGCCAACCAGAGGAAGAGACCACGACAAGGTTTCTTTTTACACGAACTGTAAGACTAAATAATGGTTCTCAGAAATATTGAAATACCCAGAATGCGTTCTTTTCAGTGTTGATTTTCAGTCTAAGATATTAAATGGCATCTGTTTTTTTCTTTTTCAAAAATGTATATTTTCTCCACCAGAGTCCTGATAGAGGAAAGGAAGATCATGTTTATGCAAAGACAACTGGACTGGTTGAAAATTCACGGCAGACAGATATAATTAAGAAAGTCTCATTTATCTTCAAATGGAATAAGTGCCACAATAAGAGAGAATCTATGCTCACAGCTATACTCCAAAAATTAAACATTCGGAATATAATATCTTCATTTCTCAAATAAGAAACTGAAGTCAAATCTCATCATTTCTGAAAAGAACTTAATATTTGACTAACTTGTCTGCAATGGAGACTTCACAGTTTTTCCTAGCTGTGAACTTTGTTGTGAATTTAAATATTCGGAATATAATACCTTCATTTCTCAAATAGGAAAACTGAAGTCAAATATTATCGTTTCTGAAAAGAACTCAACATCTTACTAATTTGTCTGCAATGGAGACTTCACAATTTTGCCCAGCTGTGAACTCCATCGCGAATGCACTCATTTGGAAAAGCTGGGTTTTCATCCAACCCATTCTATCAATCTCCTGAAGGTTTCTGTCCTCAGAGATCTGCTAGAACTGAAAGTCTGCAGCTTCCAAATTCTACGAAAAAAGTAAGGAAACCAAGCCTAATCTGAATGAGCTCCTCATTGTCTTAAAAACACACCCTAGTGACTTTTCTCTCTCTCTCTCTCTCTCTCTCTCTCTCTCTCTCTCTCTTTATTTTTCTCTTTAAATTTAATTTGAATGTAAGGAAATAATAATAATAAAATTACTTTATTAGACAAGAACCTACAACACAATGATAAATTGTATGCCTCACATTTGGGAGGACTGGGGTTCAAGTCTAATTAAACTTAAGACACAATAATAATCAATCTCAACAAATAATAATAATAATGTAATAAATAATCTAGGTTTTGGCCCATTACCTAGAAAAAATAACATAAAAATAAAATTACTTTATTAAACTTTTACTGATCTTACCGTTAAAGTCATTTTAATATGGTACTGCTGCTCTTAAATAAATAAATAATGTTGCTATTAAATTTATTATTTTTCGATATTTCAGATTTGAATTATTTAATTAATTTCTGATGTCACAAAAGGGACATCACATTCAGTTACAACTGATTTTGCCAACTGTCATGTTTTGGTTACAACTGTTTTTGCCAACTGCCATTGGTTGTTACAACAGAATATTCTCATAAAATATCTAGAATGAATTACATTTGTAAGAGATCAGTTGGTGGTTATATCTGAGATTAGTTATAACTGGTAGAACAGTTTTGAGAAGTCATAACTTATTTCTATACTGTCTATACCTGATTGATGGTTTGAAGGTTGTGTATAAATGTGGTGTGTGTGATAATCAATCAGTGTGTGAGTTTGTATTGTTGGCAAGAAGACTGATATTACATTTGTAAGAGATCAGTTGGTGGTTATATCTGAGATTAGTTATAACTGGGAGAACAGTTTTGAGAAGTCATAACTTATTTCTATACCGTCTATACCTGATTGATGGTTTGAAGCTTGTGCATAAATATGGTGTGTGTGATAATCAATCAGTGTGTGAGTTTGTATCGTTGGCAAGAAGACTGATTTAGCAGAGAGATATAATTTGTTGAGAATGTGTTGAGAGTTTTCTTTCTTGGAATAAAGTATCTGTGCAATTGAGAGAAATCAAGTGGTGAGTGGTGTTTTAATTATGTGCAGGCTGCAGCAATACTTATAATTGAGATTGTGTGAATATGCACGATTATTTGAAAAGAATTTGAGTGAGTTGAATAAGATCAATGATGCAAAGTTTCGAGAAATAGCAGTGATATGCTAGAAGTATTTTGTTGAGATTGTATGAACGCAACTGAGGATTGATAGTACTGATTTTAGCATTATCAGATTTTCACAATCCATTTGTCATGAAATTTTGTTTCTGGATTCGGTTGTGTGTGTTTTCTCTTACGATACTAAAAAAACACACACAATCAAATCCAGAAGCAAAACTTCAAGTAACAAATTTCAGATGTTTTGAAGAGTGATTTTTATGATTTGTAAATCAGTTGCATTTTGTATTTATGGCATTCATGTTTAGTGCCTCAAGGATGCTGAGTTGGTGCTCAGTTTGAAAAGTTTGTGCTTCTGTTGAAGTTGGTGCTCTGAAGTATAACATCATTTCTCAGTGTGGGTTTCCACCAATTCTGGGGTTTCCACATATTTCTCGTGTTTATGCCTTGTATGGGTTTTCACATTCTCTTCATTTCTAGTTTTATGATTATCAGTTTATCAAAATTTTCAAGGATCGGAAATTTATATTTTCTATTGTTTCACACCTCCCTTAGTAGAAGAATTGTATTCTACACAATCTCTTTAGCCTATCAATTATGTGACCACAAGAGGATCAACAGAAAGATTGAGCATCCTGGAAGATATACTGGATCAATAGAGGGAAAAATAACCTCCTCTCAACATCTATAGAGATGAATTAGGCAAGCAGCTTACTTGCTTAATATGACCTTTTTGTAGGGGAACCATAAGATATTTACTTCGAGTAGTGGACAACCCAGGCAAGCCAACAAAGCATGTTGACTTGAATCAATATGTTAAAGCTGCTATGCTGCTGCTTAATAGCAAATGATTACATTGTGCTTCAAGTCACAAACAAAAGGGAACATCAGCCAAAGAACTTCCTCTCCCTTTTTATAATATAGTCTACAGCAGTCAGAAGTATATTAATCTTCCACTTGGCGTAGTGTAACCTTTAACATTATGTAGAATGTTAATTTAAATCAATATGCTAGATCTGCTATGCTGCAGCATAATAGAAAATGATCACATTGTCTATCAAAGGGAACTTCATTGAGTTTTCGAATTCCAATTCTTTGATTCCTCTTCCTTTTTCTAAACTGGGGAATACACCAGCAAAATAACTTATTCCCCTTCCTTTTTATACTCAATGTATGGCTTCTGGATGTCTTGATGTCTTTTTGTGATTTGCAATAGTTGGTGATGAACCT
Source organism: Cupressus sempervirens (assembly GCA_028749045.1). Lineage (NCBI taxonomy): Eukaryota > Viridiplantae > Streptophyta > Pinopsida > Cupressales > Cupressaceae > Cupressus > Cupressus sempervirens. Next base: position 124,431,445 of record CM053791.1, read on the forward strand.
GGGCAAGACCCGGGTGATGATCTTCAATTGCTTGAAGACCTCTCATTTCCTCTTTTTTTTTTTCAAGGCGCGGATTTTGAGATTTCTTCTTCTTACATGTACCTAGGGGTCAAGTTCTTTGCTCCCCGTTTCAGCATGAAATTTTCCATGCAGCCCCGCATCAACAAGGGGCTTATGACATCGCGTCCAAGATGGCTCTCTTGGACACCTTGATTAGGCCAATTCTTCTTTACAATTTTGATGTTTGGGAGTCCTCTCTTTTGGAGTCAGACTGGGCTTCAATAGAGAGGGTCCACACCCTTTTGCTTAGGCACATCATCAAGTACCACCAGTTCAATCCTCTCAGTATCAATTTGGTTGAGTTTGGGGTCCATCATTTTAGACTTGAGGCCATTTTCGACCTCGTTTGGTTACTCCATTGTGTTCGGTGCTTCATGGATTCAATTGAGGGGCATCACATATATTCTTACCCGACGCATCGCCCCTTGAAGGTGATTGCAAGTGTTGACTCCATTGGTCTAGCCAATTGTTTGTATGCCTAGGCCTCTTCTCTCATAAGTTCGATGCGAATTGACATTATCTGCCTTCCTCTTTTTTAGTACTCTTTGGATGCTCGTGCTCATCTCTTCCCTTCTTGACAAGAGTTTAATAGGCACCTCAAGATTGACATCTATAGGGCTCTCCATTTGAGATGTCCTTCTATGCAGAGAACTTTATTGATATATCGAATGGGGTCATTGTACGTCCATACCTTGCATGACATTGGAACATGCACTTCGCATCTCCTAGGTCTTTTAGGTTAGGCTCTCATCGGCGTTGTTTCTAGATAGTGTTTACTGTACAAGGTAAACAAATACTATCGCATTAATAGATTAGAATGAAACACAAAACAAAGACTTTATTCATATATGCAATATGCCATTCCAATTACAATGATTACAATAGTCCATTCAGACGATATACATATACTTTCCTGAAGGGGTGACTCAATTGTCACGTTTCCTTTCGGATACCAATTCTACCTGTCGGCTATAATACTTTTATCGACATGATGATCCCCCAAAAAGTAAAGTCGTCTCCAGACGACAAAAAAAATAGAGACAACTTATACATCACAACTCTAAAAAAAAAATGACTCAAACAACTAATCCACTAATCACATCAAAGTTCACAACTAAAAAGGACGTGTCCTTGGTGTGGTAGATGTCCGTGCTCTAAGCTCGTTTAGTTTTGCTCGTAGCTCACGCACTTGTTTGGTTCGAGTCTCCAAATCTGCTTCGGCCTCCATCTGAATCTCCAAGGCCGTTTGCATTATCTTGGCAATCTCTCCAAGCTCTGTCTCCTCCTCCGCTACCTCCTGTTGTAGCTGACTCTTCTCTTGCCTCGCCTCATCCTATTGAGCCAAAAATGCTGTCCTTTCGGACTCCCAGGTTGCTCTCTTTGACTCCCGAGCTGCCTTCTCTACAGTTAGATCAACCCTCACCACTGCTAATCTTGTAGGTGACTCCTCTTGAGCCCTGTTCGCTGCTACTTGGTTTGCGTGGCTCCTCTGAAGTGCATAATAAGCATCACGATGAATCTGGACTATCTCATGAGTCAGTCTCTATGCGGCCCTCCACAACTGGCTCTTTGGTGGTTGCCCAATCCTAGCGCATCTTCGAAGTCTCTACTCTAGGCCATTCGTGCTCCAGAAAGCAGACTGAAAAAGCAGTCGAGCACCCTACTCTCATGAAGGATATAATGTGCTCCAGCTCTTGTATCACTGAATCCATGGCTTGCTTTTGCACAGAGACTGAACTTGACAAGCCTGAGTCACTATGTTAGCCAGTAATGTCTCAACATCCTCTCTCATTCCTGTTTCCGTCCCTATTGTAGGCTGCTGAGTACCCATAGCCGTCTTCATTGCTTCTACCATCCGCTCGACAATGTTATCCATGGAGAGGTATGGTATCTCATCCATCTGCGTCGGGAGACTCTCCTTCACTCGTGTCTGTGTGCCTACAGGATTTCCTTTTGGGCCTACTTCCTGTGCAAGTGTGAGAATGCCTAACACTTGTAGTGTTGGTGTGCAGTTAAACCTCATACTGAAGTATGTGCTCGACTTCTGAGATTTACTTGCCCTGCTTGTCTCCTCAGCTACTGGCGTTACTAACAACACTACATCCATTCTAACCACCGCATTTGAGCCCACTACATCCAAGTGAACACCGGCCATCCTCAAACCCTCGCCCGCTTCTATCTCCATCACTCCTTGAGTGTCTATTTCATCATCGGGTATAAGTATCTCAGCCCCTATCTTTGGTTCGAGTGACAAAGCCTCTTCGACAACCCCTTTAGGTAACTGCATCGTTGCCTCCGGTATGGCTATCGTCGGTGACGGATGTGACTCTGTCCCTGCTTTGGCTATAGGCTTCGGAATGGTCAGTGTCTCTGTAGCTGGCTGGACTGCAATGATAACCGAGGTCATCATCATTGGCTGCCTAAACTGACCAAACCCTGGGCTATGCGTTGTACCCATCGAAACTAAATGTATTGTTGCTAAAAGCACGAGTCATAGAAATAGTAGTGGTGTTGTGATCACTTCCGCCTCCTCGTCATCTTCTTTCTCCTCTCTATTAGCCACTATTAGTATCTTCTCCATCCTGCCTCGGTCACTTTTGCTTGACCGTGGTCTTGTTGCCAGTTGTGTCTAGATGTCTCCACTGCATAATAGGGGGCTTGCCTAGCATGAGTGGCCTAGGCTTGGCCTTCAACCTGTCTTGGGGAATCATCCGCGTTGTCGCCTCTAAGAACAATTCGACTGCGTAATGTGGCATGTAGAACGTCTTATGCTGAAATATCATGAATTCATACATTCTTTCTGCCAACAGTGTAGCCTAATTGTACACTCTCCCCTGCATGATCTCGTTCATCATTGCGACCTGCGGAAATGAAATGTTGGATGTACGGTTCGATCTTGTGAGTCGACTTTTTACTAATTCCATCAAACATTGCCATGCCCTTCTTGAATATTGGATTATTTCGGTCCTTTACCATTCGATGTGTCCATGAGGGCTTCTGTCTATTTGCGTTAAATCCCTGCATACAAGTTGTGCCTTCACCTCTCGTCTCAATTTTTTTAGCTTGTTGATTTTCCTTCCACCCTTTGTATGTCCAGGTATTCTGAATACCAGTGTGAAATCTGGTGCTTTGAATGAAATTACAAGGTCGCACCCAAGATAGGTGAACGAATTGGTTCGAGAGAACCTATCGTATGTCTATTATTGTGTGTAGGAAACCTTCGTAATCTCGAATGCATAATACAATCATCTATATTGCCTATTCCATCTGTGCCTTTTGAATGCTATTCTTCGCAAGATGGTTATCAGGGGTCTTCCACCATTTCTTGCATTCCGCTCCATTCAAGACCTCAAACGAGACATTCTGTGCTATGAGATGATCAGTTGCAATTGGTTGTGCTATTTGTTTGCCTTTCTTTTTTACTTGTTCCTATGCTTGTGCCTCCTGCAACACACACTCCTAACGGTAAGGTCTTCACATTTCTATTCATGGTCGTACTCGTAGCTGAATGTTCCTCTAGCTTCTTTTTCCAAGCCTTCTTTCCGGCTGACTGCATAACTGTCACTTCCTTCGTCTTTTTGTGTGAAGAGTACAGAAATGGTTAGGTCAGTTGCTTGGTCTCCTCCGTATAGTTCTTCCTATTTGCTGAGTTCGTATGGCTCATGAACTACCCAATTGCGTGCTTGAATAACAAGACACAATATTGCCTTCTTTACTTTGATATCTGCATTTTATAAGTTCGCACAATAGACTTTGTGTCTTGGTTCCTTTGGGCCATACAACTTCACCCTGTCTTCTTGCTGTGATCTTCTAACTAGGACCCGTTGTAATGTCGTACAATAACTCTCCCTTGCGTCTTCTGCTCGGTGCTGTATTGTCTTAAATGGCCCTACAATGTACGGTAATGGTGCTCTCTTTTTGTCTGCGGTTTATCTTTTACAATATGCGGGTAATAACTTACGGTATGGTATGCACTCCTACCTATATCGTACCGTACAGTATGTTCTAAATGATTCTTGTATGTTTTGTTCACACTCCTGCACAAGTGTTTCTGCTACAGGCTGTACGGTTGTATATGTTTGCTGGCTGTCAGTATGAATGTTTACCTCTAGCAACCCTTTTATCCTTCAATATCTCTTTATCGTGTGGCCATACGGTCACTCCAATTCGCTCAAGGCACTTGGTCTATAGACGTGTGGTGAGTTTATAGGCTAGTATATGGTAATCCTTTCCTATGTCTGTACCATTGTACGATGGCTATTGTTCGGGCTGTCTAGACTGTACAATATTCTCACGCTGCCTTTATGTCCTGCTTGCCATATGGTGCCCCCTTCATGTCCTTTGCTGTACAGTGTCTTGGGAGATCTCCTGCTTTGTTCGTATAGTGGATGTCTCCAGGTCCTGTTTTGCTGTATGGTCTAAACTCTCCTCTGTGCCTTCATGCTTATGGCCGTACAACCTTTTCTACACCAATCCAACCGTATGATATGCGCTTCATTGCATAAGCTTGACCATATTGTTCCACTCAATGTTATGCGCTCTCTCTTTGCGTGTCTATGTCTTCTTGTGTCCGTACGGTTTTCAACTCTGTACTTTCTTTTAATGTTCTAGCCATACAATGTGTTTTGCTTATGAACTTTTTCCTTCAGATTGTACATATATGATAGATTTGCAGGCCGTATGGTACCTATATGTTATTTCCCTTTACTATTAGTTGGTTGTACGGTCTAGACTTTCCTCCACCATTTGCTTGCTTTAATCTGGAACTTTAATGTGGGCCACCTTTGCTCTTTTTTACTTTGTTTTTTGGTATGCATCTTCTCCTATTATTATTACATATAGAAAAATATTATTATCATCTACTATTTACCATTACTATATTTTCATATTGCTTCTAAGTTGTTCGTCTATGGAGGCTCGTTATTTATTTCATGATAGACTTTCAGCTTCGATCCATTCACTGCATCGGGCACTTACTTTCCGTCGAGCATCAATAGTTTTATTGCTCCATTATGGCCAACTTCACAAATTTTATATGGCCCTACTCATTTCACCTTAAATTTGCTTGGTTTGATCTTGTTGCGCTTATTGTATTTCAATACTAGTTGGCTTGGTTGAATGAAATTTCTTGAGTTTTAAGTGTTTGTTGTGGCATGCCTTACATATGCACTGTGCAACTTCGGTGGCCCATTGTGCCTGGAGTCATTGTTCGTCAAGTTTATTTAAATTATACAATCTTTCCCTTAGACTTTCCATATCTCCTAGTTTGTTTTCAATCGTGATTCTTAAACTTGGTACCATGAATTCTGTCGGTTCCACAACCTCCTATCCATACATCAATTAAAACATAGTGTGACCTGTGGTTACATTGTATGAAGTATTGTACGTCCATAACACCGATGGTAGTGTTTCCTCGCAATCCTTACCTTCAACTGCGCAGGACTTGTAGATTACTACGATCGAGATTTTGTTCGTGGCTTCCGCTTGTCCATTTGCTCTTGGATAGTACGAGCTCGATAGAGAATGGTATATTTTGAACTCTATGATTAGTAGTCAGATGATGTGATTGACAAAATGTCCTCCACGGTTGCTTGTCAATTGTAGCTGGATTTTGTATCGTGTGATGATCTACTTGTAAATGAATCTCATTGCGCTTACTGCCGAGTTGTCTAGTAGGGCCTGAGCCTCTACCCACTTGGTAAGGTACTTCGTTGTTACCACAATGTACCTACATCCCCGAGTTTTGCTTACCTTGAGGGGTTCGACAAAGTCCAACCCCCAGCGTTAAAATAATTCCTGTGTGTGTGAAGGGTTCATAGGCATGAAATCCCTCTTCAGTGGTTTCCCAACCCTCTAACATGTATCACACGCAATGACCCACTTGTTGGCGTCATTGTGCAAGGTTGGCCACCATAACTTTGCTAGAAGTATCTTTCGTACAATTGTATCCGACCCCATACGTCCTCCTGCAGGTCCTTCACGTGCTTCCTTCAACACCTTCGGGATTTCTTCCTCCTAGAACGCATCATTGTAGGATTTGGTCAGGCCCCATCTTATACAACCCGCGATCAATTGAAATGTCAGATTTATCAGCACTAGTTTCCTCCTCTCGGTCGACGACATTTCCCTAGGAAATTGTCTCATCGATAGATATTCCACGATACTTGCATAACAGGATGGTAGTATCACAATCTAGAATAGTTGAGCGTCAAGAAAATCGTCATTTACTCCCTTTGGTGGTTCTCTTAATTTGATCGTTGATAAATGGTTCGTACTAACATGGATTTTCCAAGGCCATATCACAATTTTGAATGTAAACTCTTGTAACAATAATAGCCATCTACTTATTTGTCTTTGGATGATCGGTTTGTTGACGAGATATAATTGTGCTTGATGATTTACATAAAATATGAATGGAGTCACTAGTAGATAATGTCTAAACTTCTATACGATGTACATCATTTCGAGAGCCTCCCACTTTATTGTACTATAATTCCCACTTTATTGTACTATAATTCTTCTCTACTTTAGATAGTAGTCTACTCGCAAAGTACACTAGATGATCCAATTTGTGATCATCTATCTATGCCAATCTTGCTCCAATTGCATAGTTCGATGCGTCAACATGGACATGGAACTCCTTATCCCAGTTTAGATAACCCAAGATAAGTGTTGTGGTTAAGTGTGTTTTCGGTCCTTCAAAGGCTTCATTTTGCTCTGTATCCCATTTGTAGGGTTCTCCCTTGCAAGTTAGTTTGTCAGGCGGGTAGGATATTTTTGCAAAGCTCTTAATGAACGTTTGGTAGTATCCTATGTGTCGCAGGAATAATTTTACCTACGTCACGTCCATCGAAGGTGGCATTTCTAAGATTACCTGGACCTTGTCAGGATCTGTCTTTAATCCTTCTTTGCATACGATGTGTTCCAATAGCTTCCCTTGCGGTACCATGAATCTACACTTCTTCAGGTTTAGTGCTAGTCTCACTCGTTTGCATCTTTCCATGCATTCTCTAAGTGCGGTAAACGACAATGACAACATTGCCAAATGTTTACCATACAGGGTAAATGGATACTATTGCATTAATAGATTAGAATGTAACACAAAACAGAGACTTTATTCATATACAAAATATGCAAATCCAATTACAATGATTACAATAATCCATTTAGACGATGTACATATACTTTCCTTAAAGGGTGACTCAACCGTCACACATCCTTTCAGATACCAATTCTACCCATCGGCTATAAAACTTTGTACTGACAACAGACAAACAACTAGATTGATAGAGGACCGGATTTTTCGACTTTGTGACATGGGAGAGGCTGAGATAGAGACACTTAATGTTTCCATTGGCCCATCTACTATGAGGTTAGAGGCATGTTTTATTGCCTATTCAGAGAGTGTCAGTTTCTCTCTTCCATTTTTAGATACACTGATCAACAGTGTCTTTCGTTTATCTCAAGGAGGCCACAAGGCTTTGGGACCACACCTTGCAACTTCAGTTCCCTTTGAGACAAACTATGGATCAGCTCAACACCTCCTTTATGTTGGTCTATCTAGCTCGGAGAACCAAGTGGTCTCTTTGTCTCCCTACTTCTAGATACACTAGGATTGCCTACTTTTAGACAAGTCTTGTAGCTTCTGTTTAAAGAATTTAAAACCTTAACTGAAAACTTATTAGGGCATAAAATTAAAACTCTTTGGACTAATAATGGAAGGGAATATACCTCAAATTTGTTTAAAGAGTTTTGTAAAGAAATAGAAATTAAGAGGGAGTATACCATTCCCTATAACCCACAACAAAACGGGGTAGCAGAAAAGAAGAATAGGACAATTATAGAAGCTGCAAGAGCTATGATATTTGATCAAAATTTAGAATATTATCTTTGGTCAGAAGCCTCTTGTACTGCTGTCTATATTCAAAACAGAAGTCCTCACTGCTACCTTAGAGATGAAACTCCTGAAGAAGTCTTTACTAAGGTTAAACCTAATATAAGTCATCTTAGGATTTTTGGGTGCCTAGTATATATACATGTTCCAAAAGAAAAGAGAACTTAGAACTCTCTGGGAGGAAAGGTATGTTTGTAAGGTATAGTGAAACATCTAAAGCATATAGGATTTTCATACCTGGTTAGAAGAATATTGAACTTAGTAGGGATGTAATTTTTGAAGAAGATTTAGCATTCAAAAGAGTCGTAAGTTCTGGAGATCCCTCACCCTCACTTAGTTTTGAAGAAAATATTGAATCTGAGTCTCAGAGGGAGAACATTGAAGAAATGAAGATGAAATTCAAAATCTCAATCTTGAAGAAACTCAAAATTCTAGGAAGAGACCACTTTGGGCCATTAAGACAATAGAGGAAACACAAGACTTTGTTGCACCATCTAGAACCTCCAGAGAAAGCAAAAGACCCAAAAGATTTTCTAGTTATGCAACAAACATGAGTGATTTGTCTAAATCAGAACCAACCAATGTTTCAGATGCTATTAAACATACAACTTGGAAGGATACCATGACGGAAGAGTACCAATCCATTATGAAGATTGATGTTTGGGAAATTGTTCCAAGACTTGAAGGAAAATTTGTTGTTTCTTCCAAGTGGATATTTAAAATCAAGCTTGCTGCTGACTGTAGCATTGGAAAAGATAAAGTCAGATTCATAGCCAGGGGATTCTCTCAGAAAGAGGGGATTGATTATGAAGAAACCTTTTCTCCTATTGCTAGATACACCTCCGTAAGAGCAATCTAAGCTAGTGTAGCGTCGAAGGGATGGAAAGTACATCAGACAGATGTAAAAACAACATTTCTGAATGGAAAGATTACAGAAGAGGTATATTTGGAGGAACCTGAAAGATTTGAAACTCATAACCCTAAAACTTTTGTTTGCAGGCTCAAGAAAGCTCTCTATGGGCTTAAACAGTCTCCAAGGGCTTGGTATGAAAGAATTGACAAGTATCTCATTGGCTTAGGATTCTCCAATAATGAATCTGATCCAAATCTATATTATAAAAAGGATAAAGATGATATGGTGATTTTGATATTGCATGTTGATGATTTACTAATAACAGGTGATGATCATCTCATAGATCAATGTAAGAAAGATCTAATCAGAGAGTTTTAGATGAAAGATTTAGGACTCCTTCATTACTTCTTAGGACTAGAAGTATGGTGTTTACCACATAGATTAAATGGATTAATGCATACAAACAATGAACAATAACAGTAACAACAATACTCCTTTATTCGCATATGTCAAGAGATTACATAACTGATGATAAGATAAGATGATTTACAATGCACCTAGACAGGGTAGAAATACTACCTGCCAAACCTTCCTGAAGGGGTCAGCTGGCTATAAAACAATCCTAATCTATCCGTCGGCTACAAAATCTTTACTGACGACAACACCCTGTCGGCTACACAATATTTACAGATGACATCATCCCCTCCAAAAGAAAAAGTCGTCTCCAGACAACAATTACAAAATATTTGAGACAAATTAACGAAATACATTAACTGACTAACTACAACAAGATAGATTTGTTTTTGTTACATCACTTTCACATTCGTCCCATGCCTGAACCAAACTAGTCATGTTGCATTTGTAGCCTTTGCTAACACCATACTGTCTCCTCAAGCTGACCTTGATAGCCACCCGTGCCGCTTTCTCTGCTTCCGACTCCTGGGTACACTGAGCCAAGTGTTGCCGTATTGCCTTCAACTGGATGATCAGCTCCTCCCGAGCTCTCCATTCATCCACCAAGACAGCTTCACGCCCAACATCTACTCCAAGTGCCTCACAGCGCATCACCCCTCTTGAAAGACTTGCTCCGTTGATCTTTCCACCTCTGGCATAGTATGTCTGCAGCAACTTCAAGTCTCATCATCTAGTCACACTTCCCATGACTGATTAACCGCAATGACTGGGGGTTTAGGGGGCACCGCAATGATTGGGGGTCTGGGGGCATCGCCCCCGTGGGATCAAGGGGCAGCGCCCCTCACCGCCAAGACCAAATTAGCACTTCGAAACCCACACAAAACTGCATGGAACACACTATTTCTGTTATTGTCTTCTAATCCCACACTCTTTTTGGCAACCACTAATGTTTTCCTTTCCTTTTGGCACCTGCGTTACTCATTCTAAATTGCTTCAATCTGTCTTTTTTTTTTGTTTTTTTTTTTGTGCTCCATCCTTTGCTACAGTCCGCAGAACAAAGAGAATCCACCAAGAACATGAAACCAACCCTCTGGAAAGAAAAGACAATGTGTCACATCACCTGCGGAAGGAAGAAAGAGTGAACTTGCGGGAAAAAAAGTAATGCCGCGGGGAAAAGAGTTAACGCCGCGGGGAACAGGACCATTCGCTAAAGACCAAGACTAACCATGGGAGAACATAACGCCTACGGGGACCATGTCCATCAAAACACGGATCAACACACGGAGAAATCACAACACACCCACGGAAGGCTTCCTGCGGAAGAGAAATGCACACCAGTAGTCTGCGAAAGACGAAAGCATCCACGACGAAAACATCTGTGGGAGACAATAGACGTCCACGGGGAAATGAAAAGGTCCGCGGAAAGAGAGGTAGTCTGCGGAAGAGAAGTTGAAGGCCCGGGAAAAAAACATCTGTGGAAGGCAGGAAAACACCCACGGAGAATCAAGGCATCTGTGGGGGAAGAAAACACAACCGTGGGAGAAGAACACCCATCTGTGGGAGTGACCCCGCGGGGAAATAAAGAAAACCCGCGGGCCGTCACTCGCTTTCTTTGTTTTTTTTTTTCCTTATTTTTGTAACTAAAAAAATACAACTCCTTAATTTTCCCTTCACACTTTGCCATTCAACAATGGCAAGGAAGTCATTCCAACTGCATTCTGTGACGACAAGGGAGTCGTTCAGTCTTTGTCATTCTACGGCGACGTGGGAGTCTTCCTGGCATGGTACCTCTTCAGCTTTGACCCGTTGACTGCCTGAGACATGTCTTGTCTATCCAAAGTCCACAATTTGATTGCCCCATTGTCACCTACCTCTCGGCTCTGGTATGGCCCTACCCATCTCTCCTTAAACTTTCTTGGTTTGATTTCATTTCGTACGTCATACTTCAACACCAACTGCCCTGGCGGAAACCTGTTTAGTTTCAAGTGCTTATCACGCTGCGCTTTGCGTCTGTTCTGTGTTACCTCCGTGGCCCATTGTGCTTGCGGTCGTCGCTCATCTAGATTATTTCCTTCCTGCCGGCACACTTCAACTAATTTTATGGTGCGGTGTATTCTTTTCTTTCTGTGTGGTCCGTTCACCATGTACCGGACGATGGGATCTTTCTTTTTTCTGGGTTCGTACTGTATGTTCTTCCCTTCAGCTTCAGCCATAACTACCTTTCCTTCTTCCGCTTCTCTGTATTGCTTCGGACATTCATTTCCCTCTTTTTTATCACCTTCGTCGACTCTTAACATATTACAACTCGGAAAGAGTTCGTAGTCTTCTAGCTGCCAATGGTAAAGGCCATTCACTGAGTCGAAATCGTCATCTGTTGATCCTTCCAACTGTAGGACCCCTTCTTGATCTAGTTCCATACATTGCCTCCCTTCATCTTCCTCTTTAGGATTTGATGACAGAGCTTCTTGTCCCACCATCTGAGTGTGCAAATCAATGACAAATTTCTTCCCTTTGCTTTCAAGTGATAAAGTGTTTTTCTTCCAGTTGTGTTTAACTCTGGCTTGAATAAGCCATCCGCGGCCCAGAATGGTGTCGTATCCTTTTCTTTTCAGCGGGATCATGACAAAGTCAAGCAGGAATGATTGTGTGCCAATTGTCACTGGTTGTGCCATCAGGTGCCAAGAGGTTTAATGCCGTGTTGGTCCGCTGTCAACAATTGGAATGTGGGTGGCCACAATGTCGGCTGTCCCAACCTCTTCCAGGTATCCTCGGGTAAGACATTCACGTTGGACCATCTGTCGACAATTGTATCCATCAGCATATTTCCTAGAATCCCCATCTCAACGATTGCTGGATGCCGTCCGGATGTGAGGGCTAGCAACATTGGGTCTTCTCCACTGGCGGCAATGTCCTTCCCTCTTCCTGGTTCTCTTGGTAACTTAGCAGTTGGCGCGATATTTTTGAGTGCCGATTGGAGCTGAGGCATTGTGAGCAACAAATCACTTATTTTGACGGGTACCTCAATTTGCAGTATCTGCCTTAGGATGTTCTGTTCCGCGCAGTTCCTTGCTTAGGTGCCGATGGTGTCCTTCAACTGAGATGTTTCCACCTGTGTCACTTTCTCAATTTCCTTCCGTACTTCCTCCAGCCTCTTTTTTTCTTCTACCAGGTCGGGGTATGGTTTTGCTTGTTTCCGTGTGATGGCCATCACCTCCTCTTCCTCTGTCTCGACGGTGATCATATTCACTCCAAACTTCGGGCACTTGACATCTTCATGATCGCTGGGTCCACACCATCTGCATAGTAATTTTGGTGTATTCACCGTTGTACAGTCTCGGGTGAAGTGGCCCCACAAATTGCATGCGCAGCATTGAACTATCGGTCAGCCGTTTGCATCATACTAAGTTCAACTCCTCCTACCATTAGTGGTGTTGCTGCTGCTGCTGTTGTTGTTGTTGTTTTGCCCTCTGCTATTATTTTTGTACCCACCCGAAGTGGCACCATCAATGTTTGTGTTTCCGTTCCCTCTTGACATGGAAGCTGCCTGTGTTAGGAGCACTTGTTGAGGTCCTCTGGTTTTCATATTGAAGGGACATTCTTTTATGGAATGTCCCATGATCTGGCAGATGTCGCAGAACTGGTTCTTTGGAGAAGACACTTTGGTGTGACCTTCTGTCTTACACTTCGTACACCATAGCTCGCTGCCCTTTGTTTCTTTCTGTATGTTCTTAAATTCCTTCATCATACAAATCATGTTCTTCTAGAGGGCTCGGACCTTCTTGTTGCTGCTTTCATCATCGCTGCTATCTTCTGTTGAAGATGTGTCTTTATCTGAATCTGATGAGCTACTCTTCTTCTTTTTCGTCTTCTGCTCACTTTCCAGGTTCATTGCCCGATTATATGCTTCAGTGTATAACGATGGCGGCACGATCTTCATCTTCTTTTGTAGCTTTGGGTGAAGGCCTTCAATGAACTATCTTTTCTATAGCCCATCAGCCGGCTTATTCTCCATTTTATTGATCAAGTTCTTCAGCTTTCTGGCATAGACTTGGACTATTTCATTCTTTCCCTATTTTGTATTGTATATCTCTGCAACAATTTCGTTGTCGTCACGCAATAGTTGAAATTTGATTGTAAACTCCTTCTTAAGGTTGTCCAAAGTGGTTAAGTTTTGGGGATCTGCATGGGCGAACTAGTCAATTGCAACACCTCGTAGGATGGCCGGAAACTACCGAACCCAATCATTTGTATCAGTTATGCCATTTGCCCTCCAGATCGTTTTGCATGTTTTATAGTGTTGGATTGGATCAGCCGTACCATCGCCATCAAACTTCGGCAGCTTTTCCTTTGGTCCCACCATCACTATTGGATTTTGTGCATGGGCACTATTCAGTCTTGCAACACTAGCACTGTTCACTCCTACACTGGCGGTCTACACTCCCACACTGGTGGTCTGTTCTCCCACACCAGTGGTTTGTTCTCCCACACTGGTGGTCTGCACTCCCACATCGGCGATTTGTTCTCCAACACCGGCGGCTGCACTCCCACACCGACGGTTTGTTCTACCACACCGGCGGTTTGCTCTCCCACACTGGCGGTCTCAATAACTATGAACTTTGGTGAAGAAGGATCTTCTGAAGTTGTCCCTTCTGGAAGTGTATCCCGAACGAAGAGTTCACTCCACGCTCTTGCTCCTTCGGCACTTCAAGCCTGCGAGTTGATTCTCTTCCATCTGGACTCTCTTCCCTCGGCGAATACAAATTCAAAAACTCCTCCTTTGCTTCTTCCGCCAACTCCACCCGCTATTGAGTCTCCTGCAACAATTCTTCCACACTTTTGTGTCCGTCGGCAATCTTCTAGAACCTCCTTCTGTAGTTGGGTTGTTGTGCCAAAATTAAATTTTCTTGCGTAGTGCGTATGCCATTTTTTCCCTTTACCTTATTTCGATCTTTTTAAAGCTGATTTGGCATTAATCTTTATTCCTCCCTCCCTCCGGGTTCATAAGGCAATGGTGCCAAATGTTTACCGCATAGATTAAATGGATTAATGCATACAGACAATGAACAACAACAGTAACAACAGTACTCCTTTATTCGCATATGCCAAGAGATTACATAATTGATGATAAGATAAGATGATTTACAACCCAGACGGGGTATAAATACTACCCGTTGAACCTTCCTGAAGTGGTCCGTTGGCTACAAAATCTTTACCGACGACAACACCCTGTCGGCTACACAATATTTACAGACGACATATGGCAGAATTTTGACAACATCATACTTAATTAAGGAAAGTATACATTAGACATCTTGAAGAGATTTGGAATGTGGAACTGCAGGCCTGTGTCTTCTCCCATGGAGACTGATCTACATAAACTTAAGGAGTAGTAGCAAAATCTCCTTCCATAGAGTCTACTCTCTACAGACAAATGATTGGGTCCCTTATGTACTTGGTAAATACAAAACTTGATATCTGCTATGCTGTTAATGCATTAAGTCAGTTTATGTGTGAGCCAAAGGAGAATCACCTAGTTGTAGTCAAACACACCATGAGATATTTACAAGGCACTCTTAACCTTGGACTCAAGTATGAGAGGGTTGAATTGGACCTACATGGATACACAAACTCAGATTGGGCTGGAAGTGTTACTGACAGGAAAAGCACTTCAGGATGCTGTTTCAGTTTAGGTTCAACAATGATATCATGGATATGCAGAAAACAGTATTCAATAGCACAAAGTTTCATAGAAGCCAAAAATACATTGCAGCAGCAATGGCATCTCAGGAAGCAGTTTGGCTTAGAAAGTTACTTGTGAGATTATTTGGTCAAGCCATGAATCCTACGATTATTCATTGTGATAATTAGAGTTCAATCAAGCTTTTTGTGAATCCAGTTTTCCATGACAGGTCCAAGCATATTGAAATTTCTTACCATTATGTAAGAGATATGGTAGATAGGAATACTATAAAATTAGAATACATTTGCACTGCAGATTAGACAACATATATTCTTACCAAACCTCTCTCTTGAGTGAAGATAGATCACTTCAAGAAAAGACTTGGCATGGTTGAATTGTAATTCATTTGTATTCTTTAAATTATTAATAAAATAATTTTATTGTTAGGCTATTAACTGTTATGGGCTCCACCATTTGTATTCATTTATTCAAGTGGTGATGATCTTTGAGATAGTGAACACTGTTATAAAAGACATTATGAGAAATGGCGATTTCTTAGATAATGTGCTAAATAGTAGAGATCTACTATTAGATCTAGATGAGTTCAAGATCACATTGTGATGTAGACATTGTTATGCCTATGAGTCACAATTTGGATAAAGGAAGAATTTTGTTATTCTCCAGAGTTTATCATGTGTTCTGGTAGAACTTAACTCAGATCATGTTGTGATATAGGAATGCTAGTACCTATGAGTCACAACTTGGATATGAAGAATTTAATTATTCTCCGGATTTTATCTTGTATATTGTATTCTTTGCAATATTGTTATCACTAGTATCAGTGATATGTTATATCATAGGTTTAGTAATATGACATAGTATCATGTGTTCATGACACCACATACTCTGAAGATTCAGATAGATATAGAGTATCAATCTAGGCTTATTCATCTTAAGTGATGATGCTAGATATGTTATCTTTTAGTATGATTATTAAGCTAAGAGGGAGTGTTAATTCTGTAACTTCTCAATCATGCTGATCTGGTAGTACAGATCATACGGATCAGAGTAAGAATTGTATGCGTTTCTTGTGATAGGCCATATATATGATTGCCTTGTCTTAGTAACGTATCGGCATCTCCCTTGGGTTAATTAGATAAGTCTAACTTGTCTTTTATTAGTTAGGATAAGCACTAACTAATGAGATTGTCCCTTGAGCGCCGATTCTGGAAAAACTAATTAGGGCCGACCTAGATAGGGACATGTCTCTTAGAGAGACATGCCCTTTGGTTGCATATTTATATAGGATGGAAATGTAGTTAAAGGACACACAAATAGATCAAGTCTGCTCCTTTAAGCAATTCTGCCTAAACTGGAATACTTGCTGAGACAAAAACATTTCAGAATAACAATTGATATTGACATCTCTTCTCCAAGTTCTATTAGAAGGAAGATCATCTTCAGCAAACATTATAGAAGCTATTATCAAAGTCTGATCACATACAATTTGCAGACTCTTTACATTCTGCTTCCTTATGGATATTTTATAATTATTAAAGATAACTGGAAACAATAATCATTGTTATTGTGGATTTTTTGATAAATATGACAGTTCAAAAAATCTGCAATAACAATAATTATTACATACAGTATCATTATTAATTATAAAATATCAATAAGGTAGCACTAAAACAATAATAAATTATTATCATATTCCTTTATGAAAGGCAAGTCCCATTAGTCAAACAATCTAATACTACTTTGGCATGTTGAAATCATACCAAACTTCAATTTCTGAAGAGGCAACATTGAGATTTATAATCTTGCATGGTGGTTACCCGCAAAAAGTTACTGCTATGATTTACTTTTGAATGCTTTAAAAAATTATTATAAGGCAATTATTTCGAAGGGCCACACAATAAGGTATTGGTAATTAGTTTATTGCTGGAGAAAATATTTATTTCTTAATATTTGTTATAAGTATTGCTGTTATTGTTCAGGTTGGGTTAATTTTTAAAAGATAAATTTACATATTATAGGGTTTAGCTAATATTCTGATTTTCAAGTGTTAAAGATCAGATCTGAGCATGATAGGCTAGGGTTTGGATTTAAATTTGTGTATTCATTTGAGGATTGAAAATAAGTTTCATATTCCGAATATCATATATTTTCAGTACAGTATAAAATTTCTGTTCCATGTTTTATTTTTAAAATATTTATTCATAATTATTATAGAAATGCCGTAGATGATTAACACTTTTATATAATACTTTAGATTTTATAGACCCAAAACATCATAAAAATTGCTTATTGTATAAACTCACGATATTAGGATATTACAAATAGTTTGCCACCATTGAAGTCAGCTAGTAGCTTGAGGCAAGAGGACCCTTTGTTTCCCCATTTTATTCATGTTATTGTCATGTGCTGGTTCGATTCATTCTTTGGATGAATCTTGCTAGACATTCATTTTTTTAGCGTTTGTTGGAGATTATACTGTTCAATGCTAATGGAAAGTACTTACATTGCTCAAGCATGGAGATATAAAACAAAAAATATTAATTTAGTCTCTCTTTCCTTGAATTATATTTTTCTAGACATCTCAACCTATACAATATTAAACTTACCTAGCCTACTACTTTTTTAATCTAATGTGAACTGCAATCCTAAGATTCTTAACCCCCATGTTTAAAATTTTGGTTGTCAGGTTTACTCCAATTCCCATTTCTGCGATTTCTGGTACAGGAACAGGAGAATTATTGGACCTTGTATGCTCTGAAATTAAACTCAGCAAGGTAAATATTTACTACAGCTATGGCAAAGAACAAGGTTCAAAGAAAAAAAATGTCATTTATTTTCTATCTTTTGCAGATTTTTACAAGGAAAATCTTCCTGCATTTGGAAAGGTAATTACTAGTGTTTCTGGGATGGGGTTTTGTGCTATGTACGGACACATCTTTAGGGATGGCAAAAATTTTGCTGAATTTTGGAGATGGTAGGGGCATGACTATTTAAATAACTTAAATAAATTAAGATTAGCTGAAATTTTTTAAAAGTAAATGCAGTGTCCCAAATTTGAATTCTTACCCGTAAAAGTTGTCTCTATTTGTTTATTACTATATCTGATAAACTGAATACATGAGTTAATAATTAAGATGGCAATGCAGTCTATACATAGGAGTAAAATATGTTTCTATATGCTTCTGAAATTATTACCGAAGAAGACAAGAGATGGTCAGCTAGGGATCAAAGTTGATCGACCTAGATCATACTACTTTCCTTGACAATTTTCAGGCTTGAAATGATGCAAGCATCATTGTTGATGCATTTCACACGGATTGTGGGTGTTGTTGGTTCCTTATTTATCCTTCAGCATTCTTTCTTCTTTTTACAGTGACGAGCCTTTTCCCAATGGATACACCTATGCATATAAAACCAGGAGCAAAGGAGATGTCATTTTGGGTAGAAATCTTGGATCTCAGGCTGAAACTAATGATGAATGCGAAGCATAGTTTGATCAGCAGGGAAGTCATGTAAATTGTTGGTTAGGAATTTCCTTTGCTTGCAGATAGGCCTAAGACTAACATGGATATTATAGCATATTTTTTGAACCACCATTCAGCATGTAGATAGAGAAATAGAAACAATAGTGAAATAATGTCAGTTTGTTTAAGAACCAACTTTTAGCTGTGTTGGAACTGGTCATGGAAAACATAGATGACATTTTATGCATTCCCAAAAGGAGTGAATATGGAATAAGAAATAAGGCAGTTGAGCTGGTCCCCATTCTGGTGATTCCGAATCTCCAAAAGTTTGCAAAGCGACTTCCATCTGTTAAAAGGAATTGACACTTCCTTCTCAGTATAATGTGAATGAGGACCGACCCAGGATGGAAAGGTCTAGAATGGTTTCTTAAAGTTGATAAAGTGGACCATAGTGATGAGGACTCTGAGGAGTCGTCCTAGCTGCAGTAAATGCTTGGACGGGTTTCGTTTTGTGGTTCAAACTTACATCTAGTTTACAGCTAGTTTCAACATCAATATTTGAGACTTGCTGGTAGTAGTTTTTGAAAGTAACTAGGAAGTGGTAATTTGAAGCTCTATAATTGTTTAGGGTTTACAGTAGAACTACTGCTTAACAATGTTGATAATATAGAAGAGTTTATCATAATTCTATGGATTCTGGTTAAAATAAACATTAGCTTTTATTTCTTTCCTCGGCTATGGCTAGGCTGAGAAGGACTCATTTATTTTTCTCTTTGTTTACATTCACACACACTCTCTCTCTCTCTTAGTGTTGGGTATCTATATATATATATATATATTTCCATATAGATATAGTTATAGATTCTTTATTAGCTCCTCTTTTTGCATCTCTCTTGTTCTCTCCTATATATATATATACACTTTTATTTATATCTATCTATCTATCTATCTATCTATCTATCTATCTATCTATATATATATATATATATTTTATATTCTTTTCTTCTTGTTTTTAGATAAGTACCTATTTAATGGTCCTTGATAGAAACATTCTTAGTTACTTTCAAAAATATAGGTACATTGAGCTTATTTCTTCAGGGTTGTTGATTAAAACATTAGTAGTAGCTATTATTCTGACAAATTTTTGATCGATTCTGAGCTTATATTATTTCCAAATGTCTATATCTCAGTTTCTAAATACTATGCTATCTAGTATAGTTTGAATTAAAATAAAGAGAAAAAATGTTACTATTACTTCTCTACGGAAATTGTAATATTACTTTTTTGCTCAAGATTGATCTCGAAATGGTTGGGGAAGATATGTATCCCTTGGTAGTTTAATGATTTTTTTGATAGACACAATAAGGATTGCTTACCTTTCTGATGTTTCTAAGTTTTTTGATGTTTTAACTTAGTTCAAAACTTAAAGGTTTATTCAGTAGTATTTGATATACTTCACTCATAGATGAGTAAAGGATTGATTATCATGCAGTTGTTCTTCGAATCTAAGGTGAGAACTATGTCAATATTTAAGCTAGGCTTATGATTGACTCCATAATTTCCATTTTTTAGAGTATATATCTTGGTTTCTAGCATCTCTATTACCAAGTATGGTTTAGGTTTTTGCACTTAAACTAGGTGCATGGTCTTTCTGAAAGGTTAGCATTACTTCTCTAAGGAAAGACAATATGATAATTTACGACTTTTGGTAGATGTTGTAAGGATTGGGTATTTTGGCAATTCCAAGTGCTTCATGTTTTACATGGTTTTACTCAGACAAATGAAGCATACATCTTTTTGACAAGCCAGGAGCATTAACATGTTTTGGCATATATATGATAAAATAATCTATGCTATCACTAATCATCTTATTTAAAATCTGTAAAATTGGATGCATGATGGTATGTTGGTTCTTCTCCTCTAATGTCATTAAGTTAAACTAATGAAATGAGCTTAGCCAAAAGTTTGAGGAATGCAGGAGCCACATCTTTGCAATAGAAGACTTTTGACAAGTGACACTTGCAAAAGTGGTAGAGAGATGAGATGAGAATAGGAGGATCCATAAAGTGTATTGACCAAGAATCCCCTTTGTATTTAGCCTTACACTAAGCAACAAGCACTACGCAGAGGACTTTATCAACTTGTATCTCAATATCACTCATGTAATTGTAAAGGAAGGTATGCCTTCCTATAGTTCCCTGCTATATAAGATGCGGAAAATGTAAGATACATTGAATAAATAAGATGATTCATCTTGGGCTATACTAGTGGTTTTCTATCTTGTTCTTTTCTTCTTGATGCTTGCACTTTGAACAAGGTTTCATGTAATTTTTTTGAAATAATAATAGGAATATTGAAGTGTTAGGCTTGTTGGAGATTGTAGCTGTGATAGAGATTTTTATCTCTAAAAATATGGGTGTTATTATCGCTATGGTCAACTTTAGCTGAAAAGGACATTTATGATAAATTATAATATTAAATATAATGACGTGTCACACAACATGCGTTGAGGCATGGAAACACAAAGAGTTATATTTGAAAATATAGTTATGTTTTGGGATGTCGAAGAGACCTTTGTTGTAATGTGAAGAGTCTCTCTATGTGTTATATATATTGCATCAAGCATAAGACATTGTACAATTTATTATCAATAAAGTGATATTTTTGGTTGTGTGGTTGGGTTTTTACCTTCAGCTTGAAAGGTTTTCCCAGGATTTCTCTGTTGTTGAGAGAGCCCATGATGAAAAGCTTATTGTGAGTCTTTCAGATAGATTCATGTTGAGCAATTCCATGATTTTTAGTTATGAACAAATATTTTCATATATCACGTTGAGTGATTCCATGATTATTAATGATAAGTCAATTGTTATAGGTCTATCATGTTGAGTGATTCCATGATTATTAACAATGAGTAAATTGTTATCTTATTGTTATGTTGACAGATTCCATGACATCACGTTGAGAGAGTCCGTGATGAAAGATGGTTGTAAGCCTTTTAGGTATGTCATGTTGAGAGATTCCATGACAACATCAGGTTGAGCGAGTCCATGATGAATTGCTGAGTGATTCTTGCAGGTTTGTGATTCCATGAATAATATTTTGAATTGATTTGATCAAAATTTATTATTGACATTTTCGATTGCAGCCTTGTGTGATTGTTTAACTAAAGATCTCTTTCTCTCGCTAAGAGAGAGTGTTGGAGATTGTAGCTGTGATAGAGATCTTTATCTCTAAAAATATGGGCGTTATTATTGCTATGGTTGGTCACCTTTAGCTGAAAAGAACATTTACGATAAATCGTAATATTAAATATAAAGACATGTGTCAAACAACATGTGTTGAGGAATGGAAATACAAAGAGTTGCATTTTAAAATAAACAGTCATGTTTTGGGAAATTGAGGAGACCTTCATTGTAATGTGAAGAGTCTCTCTATGTGTTATATATATGGCATCAAGTCAAACGCATTGTACACTAGATCATTTTATTGTTAATAAAGTGATATTTTTGGTTGTGTGGTTGGGTTTTTCCCTTCATCTTGAAGGGTTTTCCTAGGATAATTTTGTGTGTCCCTTGCTCCTATTTTTCTCTCCCTTACAACTTTACAACTCATCACTGGGAGACTCCACACCTCTGTGACCACACTTTACAACTTTTGTTTCCTTAGAGTCAAGCCTCAAATCAACTCATCACTGCCTTTTTCCCACCCATGTCACCCTCTAGGATCATGAAGCAACCGCTTACTACGCCTGTCTCTGGACATGCCAGATTGTTAGACCTTGTTGTGGGTTTATCAGACAATGACACCCTATCTCCAGTTCTACTCACAGATTGGGCCGGGCTGCGGGTCACCCTAGGCCTTATCCTTCGGTGATGGTTTTCTTCTTGCCGAGAAGGGATTTCTAGTCTTTCTCTCATTTGTTGCTTGTTTCCTTTTGTTGCTTTCTTATTCGCTCTTTTTTGGACACCATTTGCTGCTCCCGCTGGGTTGCTCCTCATCCCTATTGTATCTTCCAATCCCTTGGATCCTTTAGTTGGTCTCTCGTTGGACATTAATATCATTATCTTATCTTATCTTATCTGTTGTTGTTTATCTTTGTTTTCTATGTTAAAATCCTAACAAGGCCTATTAATTATTATCTATCAACACAAAAAAAATTCTCAATACGTTGTTAGAATATAATAAAAACTTCTAGAAAACTCTTGAAGCTGCATATACCAAAAATTGCTGCTCCAAATAGGAATAAACCACTACCATAATTAAGAGAATTGAGCCTCAAGGACTTTTTAATTACATGTTTGAAAAGTTGGTAGTATCTTTCATTCAACATTAATTACATCACTTCAACATGGATATTATTTCACAGATTCATTCCAAGTTTGATATACTGCACCATCGTCAAATCCTTTCTTTGGTAACATGACCATTGCTAATGGTGGACATAGAACAAATACAATCTTGAGATGCACACAAGGTTTTGGATGGAATGAACGGAAAGCGTTAAATTCTAGAGCTCCAATCAATGATGGAAAAGACAATCTGGAAGTTGTACATATCCCTTTTTAGAAATGATATCGAACTCCATCTTGTAAGGATAGATTGATCATCAATGGTTGTTGGTCATCACACACTTCATCGATTTGTTGCTCTTCCTCAAAAGTTTTGAAAACAAAATTGTACATGATTTTGCTTGAACTTGCATAGTATATCTCTTTCCTGATACAATTCCCTAATACTTTGAGTAATACTCCAAAATTTATATGACCATTATTGTCAACCATTGACATTGTTGTACTGTAAGAGGCTCACACCTAAATAATTACAGTCCAAAAGGTTCATAGTAGTGGGACAAATTGCACCCTGTGAAACAATGATGAGGAGGCAAGAGATTGGATGGACAACGACCCTTAAAAAAGGTCCCAAAGTGCTCTCTTACACAATCAAGAGTGCATCCCTTAGCATTCTTCTAAAAAATGACACTTCTTATCTACACACTAATTCTTGGGGTTTGGACCTCCTATTTGTATTCTAAGGACTCCCTTCAACCTGAATATGGAAGTCCTAGGTCATTCCCCATTCGTTCTTTCATGAATCCAACAATGCCCTTATGACTCCTTAAGATGTCCTTAATGGATTGGGATTTTTTAAGGGGTTTGCAGGGCCCAACTCCACCAACACATTCTTGCACCTCTTATGGAGGGTTCTTATATCATCAGACAACAGATGCTACTGATTTCAACTTCCAAAAGTGACCCTAATATCCACTTTTGGATAGTTGCCCTAATTAGGCTTAGTTTGTCGATTAGCTCTACTTGATGGAGAATTGGCTTATAACTTCCCACACAAGATGATCAAACAAACTAAGGGCATTCTTTAATAGCTTTATGGGTCCCTCAAACAATATCATAGATCTAGGTTTTGATTTGATCAATGAACCACCTAATGCTTATTGTCCAGTTTAGCCTAAAGGGTTAATTAGGCTTGGGCTTAGAAGACACCAACAAGGTTTTGATCCTTCACAACTAAACTGGTGACTCCTTTGGTCTTTGATCCACCAAGCAAAATCGAAACAACCTTCTTCAATCATTCAAACCCCTTCCTCCCTTTCAATTAGTTTTGAAACTTTGATTGCACATCTTTCTCCCTATCACAAAGAGATGCCAAGCCTAGGGACTCCTACCAAATATGGCCATTTTGTTGGAGTAGAGTTGCATAATCTTACAAGGCATAGGGAGACCTATCAAACCACATAGTTTCAAGAAAATTGGTCGGAGGATAATAAGCCAAAATTCATGATTTCTGCCAAACCCTAGGTCTTTGGGGTTTTAAGACCAGCCAAGAAAGATGTTAATGCCAAATTCAAGAGGGATCACTTCAAGATTTCAAACCTATTGGAAATGAAAGATAACACCCATGAGAATATGGATGTGCAACTTGATCATGTCTTTCAATTCAATCAGTATGAAACAATTATAGGAAAACACGAAGATAGAATCTCCAACGATTTTATTGCTCCAAAAATCCAAAACTGCAACTACTCAAAATGCCTTGAGTTCTGAGGCATTTATAAACTTGTTTTGACCAATCACCAAGTTCCCTCAACCAAGTTTGAATTAGGTTACCATTATTGGTGATTTTGTTAATGGGCGCTTGAAAGTTGCAAAGTTGTCATGACAACTTTGACAACTTTACAACAGTTTTACTCTTTGCCCTTGGGAGTTCTCTAGGACCTCAACACCATTGCATTTGACATGTTTAGGATGGAAATGACCCAATTTACATGTTTTTAAGGTGGCCTTCATTATTTGACCCCCTTTGAGCGATGTTTCGCCAAAAATCTTTAATAGGTCACAATGTCTAGATTTTGCCCAACTTTGGCTTAAAACATCTTTGTGTCGTTACATCATGAACACATATGAACTCTTGGGCCTTATTACAACATCGCTAATGTTCTTATATCACATGTGCCCTTAGCTTACATTACGCAGAAAAGCTAAAGCAATGCACCAATATTTTGAAACCCTTAGAATTTCCCTCAGAAATAACAAGAATAACAATCCCAGAAAGCGAGCAGAAATTGCCTTGGAAAGAGAACATCACGCTAGACTCAGGCAAACATGGAGCAGAATATTCATATCTTTTTGTGAGAAGCACTTACTAAGGCTTGCAAAAGATTTTCCTGCTATACCCCGAAAAGAACTATTCTATGAGAATTTCTTTCACCAAATTGCATGGTATTACCTCAAATTACAAACATTTAAAGAGCATATAACATTGTTTAACAACTTATACATCTCTAACAAAATTATAAAAGCTTGAAAATAACAAATTGATAGCTATGTCCCTCTAGAATGACACAGAGCTTAAAATTATTCACAAAATCAGAGCAAAACACACAGTAAAATCAAACTGGACACAATCCATTGTGTCTCCTCCATTGTTAATCTGAATACAGAG
Source organism: Cupressus sempervirens (assembly GCA_028749045.1). Taxonomy (NCBI): domain Eukaryota; kingdom Viridiplantae; phylum Streptophyta; class Pinopsida; order Cupressales; family Cupressaceae; genus Cupressus; species Cupressus sempervirens. The sequence continues at coordinate 124,456,788 of CM053791.1, forward strand.
CTAAGGTCGAAGAATGATCCAATAACTATTTTTTAAATGCTCTTCAAAGTAGTGAATGAAAGAATCTAGAACCTTTGATTTTCTTTTATTACAATGTGCCTGCAAGCTTATATAGAAATAATTCCTTGAACTGAATTTTGGAAATCCAACCAAAAAGAGGCTCTAAATACGCACCATGTGGTCATTATAGCTATCTCGACATCGTTATTCTCTTTTTGAGTGCACAACATGGGCGACACCTGTGCCTTTCCAAATCTCCTCGTAGTGATTTGTCACTTTTGCACATGGAAACTGTTGCATATTTGAACAAATCTGACTCAGGTCTTGTTGAATAGAAAAGTGACAATTCATCTTGAATCATGTGGGCTCAACAAGTTCGTCGACCAACTCAACCACAACCTGGACACACATTGCCAAGATTTGATTTTTACTTGCCTTCCCTTTAGCCTAAAAATGCTTCACGGTGTTGATACATGACATTCTCTTCAATGAGAACACTTGAAAAGTAAAAGAGTTTTAAGGAAAAGAGCTCACAGATATGGAAGAAGACACATTGTTTTGGCATTTGGTTACCTGAACTCTGTGGGGTCATAAATTTTTCAGTTGTTTCTCAAAATTCAAAACAAAATACACTGTTGGAAAGGTCTTCAAGAGATGTAGCAGCAGTCTTTTAGCATGATGACTTTAACACATCATTGTAAGGAACAAATGACCGTTTTAATCCCAAATTCTGCTCTAGATGCCTCTAAAAATGCATTTTTTTGAAACATATAAAAATACCAGATTTTTTTTTTTTTTGATTTTTCTCATCTCTAATCTATCCTTCGCTAATGTAATGCCTCAAATTGCCTTTTAAAATGCTCTCGATGAAGTTTGTAGTAGATAATTACTACATACATTAATGACAAAATATTTGAGAAAGCTTTTGGTTAGAGTTTTCTTGGTAGATGGGGAACAAACCCCAATGGGGTATCTTTATGAGGCCATGGATAAGGGTCAAGGAGTCCAAAAAAAAATATTATTTGGGGGATTGCCTCAAATCCGATCCCCAATGGGATATCATTGGTAGGAAGTGGAACAATTGGCTCCACCAACCCATTCATGAGGCAAGATAATTTTTCAGCCCTGGTTTCCTTTTAAAATTCCAATGGAAAGGTTATTGAGGATGCTACTGCATGCATTCAGAGGAATTCACTCGAGTTTGAGTTGAGAGACCTTGTTGTGGCTAAATTGAAAATTATAGGAAATCAAGTGGTGAGCTATTCTCTTCAAATCTGTGGCTAAGAGTGAAAGAACCACTTAAACACTGGGCATAGTACGTGGAGTCTTTTGCATGCTTCGTACAAGCTACACATTTCAAATTTGCAAGTTTGTGACTATTGATAATTTGATAAATATGTTTCAACTTTTCTTTTTAATTATGTTATTATTTTATTATAAACTGAATATTCTATCACTCTTTTATTATTACCCAAACTTAAGAAATAATAATTTACCTATTTATTAATAAAATGCAATCCAGGGCCTAAAATCAAACTCTGTCTAAACCTCTCTAATCCTTGATGCAGTCTGAACTCTGCAGGCAAGTTGGAACCTTGTTCAACTACAACCTGAAATTGCACAAGGAGCCCCGTAGTGAGTCCCCTTATCAACTTGTTGGCCTATGAGAACTTGGGTGATAGGGCAATCATCAACTCATCTCCTGTTGCTTGGAAAGGGGAAATTACACAGTGCCCTTGTCTTTGTGCAATATAATGTTTGTTTGCGCACAAGGAAAGTAAAGGAAATATTACGTGCTCAATTTCATTTAGATGATATAGATCCTTATAGTGATTGGATAATGTTGGACGAACCTCTATTGTTTATAGAGGAGAGGGGTGGATTTGGATTTATATTGGATGACATTGAGCAGGATGTGGAGGTTGAGGATGAGGAGTGATTTCTATTATCACCAACATCTGCATTCATGATGGAGATTGAGCCATAGTTTGTCGTGCTGATCGAGGGGGTATAACCACAATGTACTCCTTGGAGTAGACTCTTTATTTCTTTTATGCACTCATTTATTGACTCATTGGGTGCATCTACTCATTGAATTTTGCCAAAACAAAAAAAGGTACTTCTAATAAGATTTAATCAGATTCTTATGTTGCCAAGTTCTTGACGAGTTTTTGCTGATTTGCATTTTCAAGCCTTGTCAAGTGTTTGCCGGATGGGAGTTTTTCAATTATGAATGCATTGACCAAATTTTTGCCTTTTCATTTTTCTAAGGCAAATGCTGTTAATCTAGAGGTCAGATTCATACACCTTCCTTATCTGTAATCTGTCATATGATATTCAATCTGTAACTAGAATTTATTTTTATTATTAGTTATTTCAACCAATAGAAACATTCCTTGTTTATATTTAAAACTATAGCTACAAAGTTGTTTGAAGGCTTGTACCAAATCCAGCATCGAATAGACTTACAACAAAGTCAGAAACTTAGTAATCTGAAAGCATGCAAAGTATAATGTGTGAAATCTAAACTTGAGAAAAAGGGAATAAAAAAAAAGTTAATATAGAGTGGGAGGGGTTATTTTACAGCATTTTTTTCTCCTTTTTAGCAGACAATGCCCCTTTTTTGGCTAACTTGGAAAATTGGGCAATTACCTTAGTTTCTCTCTCTTACTCTATCAGATACTTGCACATAGACTAAGCAATGGAAATTATGAGGTATCAACTGCTATTTTTAATGTAAATTACTAAATAATATAAATATATGCAAGATGATATGGATATCAGTATATTAACAGCAATGTCTGATAATGTGACTTTGCCATGTATATGATAACATTATTGTATATACTGATAATATAACGACGTTATATCTGATAGAAACAATGAGAATATGCCATCGATAAGTATTGCTTTTAGCAATGTATTTGTTGTATCTGTTATGTCAATATAATTATGCAAAGTGTAATACGCTGGGTGATATGTTGATGTTTCAGATTCTGACTTATATGCTTGTAACTTCAAAATGGATGCCGTTTCTGATTGTCCTTCTATACATGCACTCACAGTGCTGTCTCTGATCTACGATGATAACTTGCAACCAAAATGCCAATGGCATATGCTCTTGTCAAGCAGGTCCAAAGATGGATTAAATAAAGAAGCAAGTTTTCAATGATGCCTCAAAGTCTTCCTTCTTATACCATGTATTTGAATAAGTCATTTGGGTGAAAGACATGTTCTATGTCCTTGTTTTTCTTCACAACAAATTGTTAATTCGCACCACTTGGGCTAGCAATGAGACTTGCACTCTTAGTTGAACAACTTTTATGATAATTGCACCTTTCCATTATACTTCCAATCCAGATCGACGTTAATTATTATCGTTCCTCTCTAAATCACTTCCACTGCTCATGATCTCAATTAGTATAATTAATTAAGTGTTGAATTAAGACTGTCTAGTCGAATTTTAGTCAATGCCTTTTCATGATCAATACCTATAATACCAGTGTAATGTTCTTGTTTTCCCCTACGCAAGGAACAACCAACTGAATGTGGTGTACAATGTACCAGACAAGACAGTTCATGTGGAAAAAATGTTGTACAGTAGCACTATACGAGGAGCAAGTGTGATGCCATATGGTAGAGCAAAGAAAAAAAGTCCGTATTGCATAGGGATCACAATGAGTAGGCTGTACAGTATCAAGAGAAGGCGTACGGTTGTGGGAAGAAACTGTATGGTGGTTAGTTAAAGGCTGTACGGTGATTAAAGAAGCCCGTACGGTGATTAGGAAAGGCTGTATGGTGAGGTGAAGGTGTCCGTATGTACAGCAATGGCAAGTGTCCATACGGTAGTAGGATGATGATGTTGTCAATGGTGTATGGTGGTGTAGTATGACAAAGGAAATGCAGAGAAGTTTGACAATGCAATATAATTAACACAAGTAACTTGCAGGAAAGTTAGACACAGTTGCGTTGAACAATGATAATAACATCAGAAAATATTAGAAACTAAATTATATATATATATGCCGAAAGATGGTGCTCCGACTTCCCAGATTCAATCGAATTAGTACATGCATTAACAGAATAGGGTGTGGGTTGAATCCCACCAAAACTGCAATAAGCCAAATAGGGAAGGTCTTTCACTTCCGAAATGGCGAACAACAAAGAACCCTAAATAGGAGTTCGCAGTACAGAGAAATAATCTAGAATGCATACCTACAGACTTCCTACAAGCTGTGCTTAAATGCCCGTTGGGAAACCTTTCCGAGGGTGTACAAAGATAGCCGATGGCATCACAAACTTCGGAAACAAAAATAAAAATGGGTTTGTGATACATTAAATCAATCGGCCTGTTACAAAAGTTAATTTATTATTTATTTCATAACGGGAACATTACAGTCCTCTTGTCCCAAATTTTGCCAGGTGGAATATCCATGAAAACTTTATCATGTCTTCTTAAAGTATCTTCAAGTTCATCTTACGGAGGTGTCTGACGCCCCTTTATAGGTTCCGTCAAGATAAAACAATGCGTAGCCCACGCAACGTCAACGTGTCGAAAAATTGCCTCCATCTGATGTGCAGACACTTCCTTCAGACCTTCATTTGCCATTCCTTGAAGGACAACCTTCTTTTCGTCAACCACAATAGTGAAGTCCATCCGTTTGAAACTCTGAATGTATTCATCAAGGGTCTCCATCCACTGTATGCCAAGAATAACTTTCATGTCAACGAGGTCCACTATAAAGAAGTCCTCAATCACTGTGTGATTCGCCATTGTGATACTCAGTTGAGGAACAAGGTGCGTGCAGGGTAGGAAAGTCCCTCTGGCAACCTTGACCTGAAAGCCTGCGTGCACCTCCATAGGTAGACTTCTTCATTTTACCAAGGATGAGTTTATGAAATTTAGAGTAGCTCCGCTATCCAACATCATTGTAACCCTTTGTCCTTGAAGGGTACCCCGTACATGAAAAACTGTGCACCTCAAGTTGCTGGCCAAGGCAATGGTTCCTTTGCGTTATACCAAAGCAGCAATTCTCTCCGTATGGTTTAAACTGATGTTGGTGTCATTGTGGGGTTGGTTATCTTTGGCCGAAATTTCTTCCTGTTTGTCCTCATCATCTAACATGACCTCAATGTAATGGATCTTCCCCCTTTCGAGGCATCGGTGGCCAGGCTCCCAATGTCCCTTGCAATTGAAACACAGTTTCTTCCTTCAGAGTTCTTGTCTAGTAGCTTCATCCAACAACGGCTTCTTGGACGGAGGTTTTTCCCTCAGAAACGTTGACGGTTTAGAATGTGAGTAACTTCGAGAGGATGATGCCAAAGATGATGCCATACTCTATGCTTTATTGATTGCTTCCAATAGGGTGCCAGGATTGAACCCCTTTACCCAACCTTTCAAAGGTCCTGTCAGTCTGTCCATGAAGAGCACTACTCGTCTCCTTTTGGAAATGTCCATGACCAAAATAGAGAGTTTTCGAAATTCTGCAATGAACTGATCGACCGATCCAATTTGTCTTAGTTGTGCCAAATCTTTGAAATTGAGTTGTAGATCTTTACAATCAAATCGTTCTATCAATTTTTCCGTGAATTCTGCATAAGTACTAATTTGATCATGTCCTAATGTGATGGTGCCGTGGTGCCACCATTCATGTGGAACTCCTTCCAAGTGAAGTGTAGCAAACTTGATTGCTTCTTCTTTTGGCATAAGATTCAGTTGGAAGTAGGTAGTCGGCTTTCATTACCCACACTTGCGCAAATCTGTAACCCGATCTGTCAAATGGAGGCAGATTTACCTTACTCAACTTCCTTCTAAGATCATCGTTAAAGTATCCTCTATTTTCGCTTCCCAAATGTCTCATTCTTAGATCTGTGTAGTCTTTGTAGGATATATCTTCTTCAAGGTTTGCATTCTTCCAGTCTTCTCTCATCTCTTCAAAGGTTGTCTCCCTCCGTATTGTGCCTTCGTCGGTGGTGGAAAAGTCGGCATGGAAGGTCGAGAACGTGCTGGCTAAGAGTTTGATTTACATGACACCGAGTTCGTGCTATGGCCATTTTGTTCTCCGCCAACTTCTTGAGAGTTTCTTCCATGAGTCGCTGCATATCAATGATCTGTGCCTGATTCCTGGAAAGTTCCCTCAGTAGTGCCAGGTTCGACAGCCATTTGATCAACGAAATGTCCTTCTCCTCTTTTGGCTATAAACTCTCATTCACTGTCCACAGGCTGGCAAGTGTTTACCACATAGGGTAGGAAGTCCAACACATGTATAAAACGATTCAATTCAGAACAGGTACTTTATTCATTTATGCACTTGCTGATTACAATCCGATTACAATGACTACAATGATCAATGATGATTACCACCATGATTCCAAAGTCCATCTCGGACGTGTACATATACCTTTTCAAAGGGGTGACTCAAGCGTCACGCACTCGTTCGGATACTACTCTACTCGTCGGCTACATTATACATTTACTGACAACATCATCCCCCCCAAAAGAAAAGTCGTCTCCAGACGAAAATACAACAAAATTCATAACAAAATTTTACTAACAAAATGCATCAATGCATAAGTACTAGACAGAGGGATGCGTCCCTGGCATAGTGGCCTTCCATATCCGCAACTCGTTCACCTCTCTCTTAGCTTGTAGACCCGTTCTTTCCTGATCTTCAGCTCTGCTTCTACTTCCAATTGCAGCTCTAGGGTTGACTACATCATCTCTTCGACCTCTCCCAATTCCTTCTCCATTTCCGCTGCCATCTTTTCTTTTTCTGCCACCAACTGTTCATTTGCTGTTGCTAACTATTCTTTTGCTGCAAACAGGGCTGTCCTCTCGGATTGCTAGACCGCCCTCTCTGATGCAAACCTGGCAGTTGACTCCTCCTGAGCTCTCTCAGCTGCTATCTGGTCCACCTGACTCCTCCGAAGGGTGTAGTATATCTCCTTGTGTAACCTTGCGATCTCCTGAATCAGTATCTCAATCCGACCCTCCATCTCGAGTTTCCTCATCATGAACCAATCTTGTCGCATCTCCGTGGTCTCCACATCGGGCCATCCTCTCTCCTCAAAACAAACCATAAAGGCAGGTGGACATCCTGTCCGTATGAAGGATATGACTTCCTCCAGCTCCTTCCCCATCGACTCCAATGCTTGCATCTTTGCTGAAGCCAAAACCTCGCGAGCTCAAGATGCTAGAGCTGCGACATCCTCAAGAAAATCTTCCTCCGTTGTCACTGTCTCTTGCGCTAGTGGGTGTTCTTGCTATGTACCCATAGCCTTCTCCATTGCATCCACCATACGCTCAACAACGCTATGCGGTACTCCACTCTGTGCCTGCGCAACCTCCTGAAATGGAATCTCCTAAACTGCTTCCCGTGTGGGTGTCGGCAAGGGTGTCGGCACGTATGTCACTCTACGTGCCGGAGTTCAGTGGAACTTCGTACTCAAAAAGGCACTCACCCTCTGGGTTCGGTCCTCTCCTCGCTGTCTTGCTCTGGTGATGCCAACAGTGCCATGTCTACTGTGACCATCCCATCAGATCCTACTATATCTAGTTGGACACCTGATGTCCCCAACTGCTCGCCTGCAAGTACCTCCAACACCTCTGTCTTTGTGTCTATCTCCATCTCCATGTTTGGTACCAAAGTCTCTCCTGTATCTGGTAGAGTCTCACGAGCCGGCTCCATTGGTGCCTCCGGAGCTACCATCTCCGTCGGTGCTGGATGTGACTCCGCTACAGCTCGTGTCTCTATGGTGGGCTGCATCGTAGTTGAAACTGGCGTCATCACCACTGGCTGTCTGAACTATCCAAACCCTAGGATACCATGTGTACCCATCGGAACCAAATGTGTCGTAGTTGAAAGCATAGGCTGTGGAAATCTTAAGGGCATAGCCGTGGTCACTTCTACCTCTTCGTCATCTTCCCCTTCCCCATTAGACCCGTTCTCCTCTGAAGATGTCTCCTCTCGGCCACTATCTGTGTCGCCACCATCCTGCCTTGGTCGCTTCTGCCCTACTATTTTGGTGCTGAGAGTATCCAAGTGCTTGCACTGCATTATAGGTGGTTTGCTAGGCGCAAGTGGTCCCGGTTTTGCCTCTAGTGCATCATTCGGAATCATCTGTGTCGTTGCATCCAAAAACAAACCAATAGAATAATGTGGCATATAGAACGTTTTGTGCTGTAATGTCATAAATTCTGACATCCGCTTGGCCAATAGTGCTGCCCAATCATAAACTCTGCCATGCAAGATTTTGTTCATCATGGCTATGTGGGAAAAGAGATATCTAAAGCGTGGCTCAAACCTATGAGACGACTTTTAACTATGTCCATCAAACAACGCCAATGCCCCTCCTGGATATTAGATTTCTTTAGTCCTTTGCCTTTGGACGTGTCTGAAAGAGCCTCCTATTCTACCTGCGACAGGTCTCCGCACACAAGCTGTATCAACTTCATCTTCACTTCACGGCTTAACTTTTTCGGCTTGCTTTCTATTTTTCTCCCTCCCTGTGCATGGCCAGGTATGCCAAATACCCGTGTAAAATCAGCCAGTCTAAATGATACTATTAATTTGCAACCAAGGTATTTGAATGTACTGCTTCTTGGGAACCTATCATATGTTTCAATCATAATGCGCAAAAACCCTTGGTAGTCTCTGATGCAAAATACTGGCATTTGCACTACCCATTCAACCTGTGCTCTTCAGATACTAGCCTTCACCTAGTGGTTGTTTGGGGTCTCCTGCCACCATTTCCGGCACTCTGCACCATTTAACCCTTCGAATGTGATACTCTGTACTGTAGGAAGTTCTGCCGGTTGCTTTGTTTGCTTTGCTTTCTTCTAACTTGTACCTGCATTACTGGTCCCTGCATATGTCCCTCCTGCTACATGAATTCCAGATGGTAGTGTCTTCGCATTCTTGTTCATGTCTTCGTCTAGTTTTCTCTTCCAAACCCTCTTTCCCGCTGACTGCATAACTGTTACCCTTTTTTCGTTTGGTGAATAAATGTCACACCATTATGGCAGTTGCTTTTCACAATTTTTGTCCTGTACTGTAGGGCTTCCAAAAATCCTGTGAACAATTTTTATGGTACGGTTTGACTGGATCTAGCCTCCCAGGTGATGGTACGGCTTATTCCTTTAATGGTACGGCTTGATTGTATATTCAACTCTTTCCTAGATGTGCTGTACGGTTTCTTGCATTATTTTTCTATCCTTCCTGTCCTTCCTCTCTTGTGTTATTTCCCCCCAACCTATGACTCCCAGCTGTACGGCTTCTTCTCTTCCTATCTCCGTACACTATTAGAGGGAATTTTCTTGAAGTTTTGATTTGCTAATTGTTTGAAGTCGTTCATATGACTTGCGTAACTATCATATGTCTTGTGCCTGAGTGCTGCTGTATGTGTGATCTTGGTATGCAAAAGCCCTTCTTTCTCTATTCTTGTCACTACACAGTACGGTGAATTTTCGTACGGTCACTTTGTTTCCTCCTTTGGCGCCGTACAGTCTTATTACCATATGGGTTTACTTTCACTTCTATAACACTGATATCATTTCATGCCATACGTTGAGACTTTTGTATAATAGTTCAAGAATCGACACCAGTTGCAAACTTATTCAACTGTTCTTGGGAAATCTTTATTAATAGAAATTCGTTCCAAAACCGATCTCAATAAACAATAAAACATTAGATTTCAATGAAACCCGCTGCTGAGGATGTTATCAAACCTCAAATAAAACAGTGAACTCTCAATCTTATCAAACCTTGGAGATCAGACACTTGGAGATTGGAAGAACCAGGGGTTGTGACTAACCAGGCACCAATTACCAACACCGAAAACAACCAAGAAATGCAGATCGTTGATTCTTTCCACAGAGACAACCGTAGAACCTCTGCTTTACCTGTGCTCTTCTTCTCCTCCTTCGTTTGAGTCTGTACGGACATGATGGAAGGCCGTACGATCTTATTTTCCTCATGTGCGTGGGTCTGTACGATCATGGGAAGGTCGTACGATCATTAAAAAACTCCTTTTTAAATTCTTAATAAACTCACTTTATGAAAATATAAATTGGATTAAAAATCGAATTATATATGTTTTTATTGCTCTTCTACTTCCAACTACATACTTCTCATCTCATTTTCTTTTTTTCCTTTTACCATAATTTGTTTTCAACCTTCTCATTTGTTCTCTGACTACCACATCTGACTTCTTATTTATTGCCACCCTTTTTAAAAAAAAATTTTTTTTAAATCTTTTTAAATCCAATTAAACTATCCTAACTTTACTCCAAAATATACACTTCCTACATATATACATTATTTACAAACATCTTTTCTTCGTTCAACTGTTTGTTCGTGGGGGATCCTTCCTTTCCCTGTATATTTTCAACTTTGATCCATTTACGGCATTTGGTATTTCTTTTCCGTCCAGTGTCCACAATTTAATTGCTCCATTATATCGAACTTCCGTATCTTATACGGTCCAACCCATTTAACTTTAAATTTTCCAGGCCTTATTTCATTTCGTCCATTATACTTCAGTACTAGCTGATCGGGTTGAAAGCTGTTCAATTTTAGGTGCTTGTCGTGCCACGCCTTCCTCCTTGCTTGTGTAACTTCGATGGCCCACTGCAACTGCAACCGTTGCTCATTGAGTTTGTTTAGATATTACAATCTCTCTCGTAAGCTCTCCATGTCACCTAGTTTGTTCTCGATCGCCATCCTTAAACTTGGTACCATGAACTCTATTGGCACCACTGCCTCCTGTTCGTACATTAGCTGGAACGGGGTATGTCCTGTAGTTACTTTATACGAGGTGCGGTACGTCCATAAAGCAGATGGTTACTTCTCTTCCTAGTCTTCTCCCTCAACTGCACAGGATTTATAAATCACTCCCACCAAAATCTTGTTCGTTGCTTCAGCCTGTCCATTAGCCCTTGGGTAGTACGGGCTCGACAATGAATGGTAAATTTTGAAATCAGTAGTGAGCACTCTTATGACGTGGTTAACAAAATGTCGTCCACGATCACTTGTCAACTGGAGTGGGATCCCATACCTTGTAATAATTTGTTCATATAAAAATTTTGCTGTGCTAACTGTAGAATTGTTTGGTAATGCGCGTGCCTCCACCCATTTATTTAAGTACTCCATTGCTACCATGATGTATCGGCACCTTGTTTTACTTACCTTCAGTCGTCCAATAAAATCCAGTCCCCATCTCTCAAAAAGATCCTGTGCGTGCGAGGGATTCAAAGGCATAAAGTCTCTCTTCAATGGTTTTCTAGCTCGTTCACATGTATCACACGCAATGACCCACTCCCTGGCATTGTTGTATACAGTTGGCCACCATAGCCCTGCCAAAAGTATCTTCCGCGCAGTAGTATCCAGCCCCATGTGTCCTTCCGCCGGGCCCTCGTGTGCTTCCTTGAGTACTTTCGAAATTTCCTCCTCAAGGATACACCGTCTTAGAATCTGATCCAGTCCCATTTTATACAGTAGGCCATTAATTAATTGAAATATCCAGCTTCTCAGCACCAATTTTCGTCTTTTGTTCGGTGACATGTCGCTTGGAAATTGCCCTATCGATAGGTATTCTCCAATGCGTGTGTACCAGGCGGGTAGTACTGTAACCTGAAAAAGTTGCGCATCTGGAAAATCATCATTAACTCCTTCAGGTGGCTCCCCCGATTTTATTCTTGATAGGTGATTTGCACTCACATGACTCTTCCCTGGCCGTACCACGATCTTAAATGTGAACTCTTGTAATAATAACAACCATCGGCTTATTCTTTCTTGAATAATCGGCTTATTGACCAAGTATAGCAACGCCTGATGGTCTAAGTAGAATACAAATGGAGTAGCCAACAAGTAGTGCCTAAACTTCTGTACTGCATATACCATCCCCAACGCCTCTCGCTCCGTGGTATTGTAATTTCTCTCCGCCGTTGACAACAATCTGCTTGCAAAGTACACTGGATGGTCCAACCCGTGGTCGCTAGTCTGCGCCAGTGTTGCACCGATGGCATAATTTGAAACATCTACATCGACATGAAATTCTTTATCCCAATTTAGATAAGCCAAAATCGGAGCCGTAGCCAACCTTGTCTTCAATCCCTCAAAGGCTTCATTTTGCTCAGTCTCCCATCTATAAGGTTCACCCTTGTAGGTGAGCTTGTCCAGCGGATAAGCTAATTTTGCATAGTTTTTAATAAACCTTCGGTAGTAACCGATGTGCCTCAAAAATGACTTCACTTCCGACACATCTTTAGAGGGTGGCATTTCTAAGATAACGCGGACCTTGTCTGGATCCGTCTTCAATCCTTCTTTACAAACTATATGCCCGAGCATCTTCCCCTGTGGCACCATGAACCTGCACTTCTTCGGGTTCAATGCTAATCTTGCTCTCCTACACCTCTCCATACACTCTCCTAACGCTGTTATGTGTTTGTCTTCTGTGCTAAAAATTGATCAATCATCTAAAAATGCCTTAAAATTTCCAACAGACATCTTATCAAATATATATAGAATAATTCTTTGGAAGGTTGCCGGAGCATTACATAATCCAAACGGCATCCTGTTATATGCATATACTCCATCCTCGACAATGAATGCCATTTTTAATTTATCCTCCTTAGCGATGGATATCTGATTATACCCCGAGAATCCATCCATGAATGAGTAATTTTCATGCCCTGCCACTTCCTCTAAAATGCTATCTGTAAACGGTATCGGAAACGGGTCTTTAATTGTTATGACATTTAGGCACCAAAAGTCCACACATATTCTTATCTGTGTCGCATCCTTTTTTAAGGATATCACGATCGGTGATACCCACTCACTTGTCTGCACTTTAAAGATGGTACCAGCCTCCAGCATCCTGTCAATCTCTTCCGTGACCCGCGCTGCATAGTTTATTTTTTATTCGGTATGGTCTCTTCCATACTGGTACCTCACCTTCTATTAATGGTATCCGATGGACACAGTTTTGGTGGTACTCCTTTTAAATCCTTATACGTCCAAGCAAAAACATCTTTATATTCCATGAATGTTCTGAATGCTGCCGCCTTTTATACTGGGTTCCAATCATCTCCTACAAGAATGTTCTTTGGATTTTCCTCATCACCCAAGTTCATTGTTTTCACTGTCGGCTCTTCATACTTTATTGGTTTATCTTTACTGAACATATGGGCAGGTGTTTCATCCACCTACGCTTCTCCCTCCTTCAGTTCATTGTACTCCTTCGGAAACTCGTGGCCTTCTTTCCCTTCCTCGATACTCAAAATATTGCAGCTCGGAAAGACTTCATAAACTTCGATTTGCCAGTGTAGCAATCCCTTTACTGAATCTAGGTCGTCATCAGTTGACCCGCCTTGTAACCTCAGTACTCCATTATCTGGTTCCATCCTTTTTTTTTCCCTTCGTCGTCATTCTCGCCTTCGCCTTTTGAGTCCGATGATGCTGCTTCCTCTCCTACAATCTGTGTATGCAAATCGATAATAAATCTGCTACCTCCTTTTTCCATTGATAGGGTGTTCCTTTTCCAATCATGCTTTACCTTAGCTTGCACCAACCACCCCCGTCCTAGGATGGCATCGTACCCTCTTCTCTTTAATGGAATGACTACGAAATCCAGTAAAAATGGTTGTGTCCCAATTGTTACTGGCTGCGCCATTAGAGTGCCCAAGGGTTTTATCCCATGTTGATCTGCTGTTAGTAACTGAAAGGTGGGCGGCCATAGTGTTGGTTGTCCAAGTTTTTTCCAGATATCTTCCACCATCACATTCACTCCCGATCCTCCATCTACTATTATATCCGTTAGCATCGTACCCAAAATGCCCATCTCTACCATTGTTGGGTGTCTACCTGTCGTAAGTGCTAATAACATCGGTTCTGTTGCTACTGCTGTGGTTGTTTCCTTACTATCCTTTGCTCCCTCAGTCACTCTCGGGGACGGTGTCATATTTATAATAGCCGTACGCAGCTGTGGCATGGTGAGAAGAAGATCATTTAGTTTAATTGGCACTTCTGTTTGCTTTATACTTTTCACCATGCTTTGCTCCACCAAGTTTCTTTTCAGAGTTTCAGCAGTGTCTTTTACTTGTGACTTCTCTGCTTTCATCTGCTTCTCTATCTCTGTTTGGGCTTTTTGTAACCTCTCTTTCTCTTCTTCCGCATTTGGATGCTTTCCTCGCTTGCTCTCCTGTGATCGCCAACACGTTCTCATCACATGTTTCAATACTTAATAAATTTACTCCTTGCTTTGGACATTTTGAATCTTCATGGTCCCCTAGACCACACCATCTGCACAGTAGTTGCGGCGTCTCCTTTGTAGTACAGTCCCTCGTGAAGTGACCCGAAAGATTACATGCCCGACACTGTATTGTCGGCCGTCCACTCGCATCATATTGTATTCTACTCCGGCCTCCATTGTTATTGTTATTGTTTACACCCCTTCCGCGTCTATTACTATTTCAATAGCCACCTGAAGTTGCATCATTGCCCACGTTGTTGCTATTGTTCGACGCTTCCTGTGTTAGTAACACTTGTTGGTGTCCTTTTGTTTTCAAGTTAAACGGGCACTCCTTCAAGGAATGCCTCGCCACCTGACAGATGTCACAAAACTGCTTCTTTGGGCATGAACCCTTCATATGGCCGTCCTCCTTGCAATCTATGCACCACAGTTCTCCTTTTACTTTATCCAGATTCTTTTTCAAATTTTTGAATTCTTTCATCATCCGAAGCATGTCTTTTTGTAGTGCTTTCACCTTCTTGTTCGATTCCTCATCGCTACTACTACTCTTTGAGGATGAATCGTCCAAATCAGAAGATTTATGCTTCTTCTTACTCGTCTTTTGTTCGCTTTCCAAATCCATGGCACAAGTATACGCATCAGCGTACAATGCCAGTGGTACAATCCTCAGTTTCTTTTTAAGAGCCAGCCGTAGCCCCTCCACAAACCACCATTTTTTCAACCCATCCGCTGGTTGACTCTCCATCTTTTCGATCAATTCTTTCAGTCACTTGGCATAGGTTCGAACTGTCTCATTCTTTCCTTGTTTGGTGCTGTAGATTTTTGCCACTATTTCATTATCATCTCGGAGTAATCTGAATTCTGCTATAAATTCTTTTTTAACATTCTCCCATGTATTAAGTTTCTTAGGACCAGTGTTAGAAAACCAATCTATCGCCACACCCCGTAGGGTCACTGGAAATTGTCTTACCCAATCATCCTCATCTGTCACACCATTTGCCGTCCATATGGTTTCACACGTTTTACAATGTCTGTTAGGGTCTGCTGAACCATCATCGTGAAACTTGGGTAACTTTTCTTTAGGGCCAGCCATCGTTACTTGCCTTTGATTCTGAGATACTTGTGTACCTGCGCTGTTCTGAGCTCCTGCGCTGTTCTAGACTCCCGCACTGTTCTGTGCTCCCATGCTATTCTGGTCTTCCACGCTGTTCTGTGTTCTCGCGCTATTTTGGACTTCTGCGCTGTTCTGGACTCCTGTGTTGTTCTGGACAACAGTCTTGTTTCCAACAACTGCGTTGTCTGGTGAAAAGTCTTCAAGTGATGTTCTATTCTCCGCCTGTATCCGTTTATCAGGTGTATCAGGAACGAAGAGATCACTCCACGCTCGTGCTCCCTCGGCACTCTGAGCCGTGCGAGTTGCTTCCCTTCCGTTCGGACACTCTCCCCTCGGTGTATACAGGTTAAGGAATTCTTCCCTTGTTTCTTCCACCAAATTCAAGTGTTGTCGAGTTTCTTCCAGCAATTCCTCGACACTCCTCAGCCTACTAGGTGAGTGCACTCCCTCCGTCTGTGCCTCTTCACCCCTTCGGTGCCCCCGGCAATTTGCTAAAGTCTCTGTCTGTGCTCTGCTTGCTGTGTTAAAATTAAAATTTCTTTTGTTGTATTTTGTTCATTTTTATCTTTTACCTTTTTCCGATCCTTGTTTGGCAAATTCGGCATTAATCCTCATTCCTTCATTCCAGGTACGTCTGGCAATGGCGCCAAATGTTTACCGCATAGGGTAGGAAGTTCAACACATGTATAACACGATTCGATTCAGAACAGGTACTTTATTCATGTATGCACTTGCTGATTACAATCCGATTACAATGACTACAATGATCAATGATGATTACCACCATGATTTCAAAGTCCATCTCGAATGTGTACATATACCTTTTCGAAGGGGTGACTCAAGCATCACGCTCCTGTTCGGATACTACTCTACCCATCGGCTACATTGTACATTTACTGACAATAGCAGGATCGAAGTGCTCTAATAACATTGTAATGTTCTTGTTTTCCCCTGTGCGAGGAACAACCAACTGAATGTGGTGTACGGTGTACCGAACAAGACAGTTCATGAGGAAATATTGCTGTACGGTAGCACTGTATAGGGAGCAAGTGTGATGTCGTATGGTAGAGCAAAGCAAACAAGTTCGTACTGCACAGGGATCACAATGGGTAGGCCGTACGGTAGCAAGAGAAGGTGTACAATTGTGGGAAGAAACTGTACGATGGTTAGTTAAAGGCAGTACGGTGATTAAAGAAGCCTGTATGGTGATTAAGAAAGGCCGTACAGTGAGGTGAAGGTGTTTGTACGTATGACAATGGCAAGTGTCCGTACGGTGGTAGGATGATGATGATGTTGTTGAGGGTATATGGTGTAGTATGATAAAGGAAATGCAAAGAAGTTTGATAGTGCAATATAATTAACACGAGAAACTTGTAGGAAAACCAGACACACTTGCACCGAACAATGATAATAACATTAGACAATATTAGAAACTAAATAATATATATATGCCGAAAGTTGGTGCTCTGACTTGCTAGATTCGAGCGAATTATTATATGCATCAACGGAATAGTGTGAGGGTTAAATCCCACCGAAACTGTAATAAGCCATATAGGGAAGATCTTTCACTTCCGAAATGGCGAACAACAGAGAACCCTAAACAGGAGTTCACAATACAAAGAAATAATCCAGAATGCATATCTACAGACTTGCTACAAGCCATGCTTAAATACCCGTTAGGAAACCTTTTGGAGGGTGTACAAAGATAGTTGACAGCGTCACAAATGTCGGAAACAAATATAAAAATGGGTTCGTGATACATTAAATCAATCAGCCCGTTACAAAAGTTTAATTTACTATTTATTTTATAACAGGAACTTTACAACCAGCTACTGTGTTATGCACTCTTATTTGTCACTGACTAATCACCATGACCACTTGATGTCTCCTAATGTATATTTGTTGATACTTGACAAGTTAGCGACGTCAGTAAGAGATGCTTCTCTATTGATGGATGTATAACTAGAAGGCTATTATAGATCACTGTCTACTCCACACTACATCGTGTATGAAGATGATACTCAATAATTAATGCTATTTAATTATCAGTATCAGTCCAACATTATCCACTATGATCATATTCGGCCTTCCTAATTTAAGCAGAATAGCCCTATACTTGATTGTTATGTATTATTTTCAAAATCCCTTTTTGTGGGTTTCATACTATCAACATGGCTCAAGTAATCATTGCTTAGGCATAATGTTGATTGCCTGAATCTCCAACTTATAGTTGTTTGATTGGACTTCTGCCTCAACATATCGTATGATAATCGTGAATTTCCATGGTTTGTGTGAGTATTCCATTATTATATTATTTGTATTGAGGGGTTGTCATCAACATTTGTTGACATTCCTTTCTTTACATTGTAGTCACTTTTTCCTCTGCTTTAGTCAAATTGACATTACAGTGTTGTCGTTGATCCTCTGTGGTGGCCAATCGCTCCTTGGAAATTACTATAACATCACGTCCTTTAACAAGAACTTTTATTTAATTAGTAACTTTGGATTATGACTCAGTCATCTCTTAATACTCCGATTTTATATTTAGGATAATTTTACCAGCTCTATTAATATATAAATAATCAACCAATATTCATCAGATATTGATGTTTTCATGATGGCCAATATTGAACTGTCTATATTTTGCAATTTTGTCTGTCTAAAAGACTTCACAAAATTGAAGAAATATTAGCGGTGTATTGTCAAGGTTGGGGGCATTACAAAGTTGAAACATATGGGCGTACAAATTCTCAAATTGTCATTATTGTGGAAATCTTATCAAAAAAATTATCAGCAATTTAGTCTAACTTTGTTTCAACGTCGAAGGATTTTTTATGCGGGAAATGACATGAAAAGCTTAAGTGGCTTTCAAGGTATATAATTAATATGTGCCACCTATCACCTTGCAGAGACAATGACTTATTATGTGCACCTCATCATTCTAGGACAGACTATCACCTCTGTCCTTGAAATTCACTTCATTTTATATATACTATTTAATAATATACTATGTTAATATATACCTATGCTCTTGGTATGTATGTGATAGATGAGAATAACACATTTTATTAAGATTGTTTACTTGTGAAATCTTAAATCTTATTTCAACTTGTACTTCCAAGAATATAATCGTACTCTCTATAAGCCCTTATGTGGCAATTTATTGGTTCCCTTCTCTTGGTTCTTTCAACTCTTTCTTTGGGAGAATTTCCTTGAAGGATTTCATATTTAGTGGCATTGTTTAGCTATTTACTAGGATTTGGTCATCTTCGGTATATTCGCTCTTGTAAGGATATTCTGTTGTTTTAATTTAACATACTTGTTTTTTCTTCTTGGTGTAATCTTAGACAATCTTGCTACTTTAAATTTCTGTACTTTTGAGACTGATTGGCCTGCTTTGGTCATTTATGGACAGATATATATATATATTTTTCCTTTATTTCTGCATCCTTTTACCCAGTTGTGTTTTATGTTAATAAGAAATATGATGATAAATAAAAGCATTTTAATCTTTTTAAGATGTTTTGGCAATTCCTCTTTAATATCTCTTAGGAACAACCTTTGAATGGAAGATGGTAATATAGAAATTGTTTATTATTTGTTGTCTATTTATATTTATTTTGTACTTCTGAATGCATAGTTGATTGAATATAGGCCTTGGAAGAAACAGATGAGGTTGAAGATCGGATTCCTGCTATAGCCATAGTGGGGAAACCTAATGTAGGCAAAAGCAGCATTTTGAATGCTTTAGTTGGGGAGGAGAGAATGATTGTAAGTCCTGTTAGCGGAACAACTCGTGATGCTACAGATACAGAGATCACTGGACCAGATGGACAGGTGATATGATATATAATATGATTATTTTGTTGTCTATTTACCTTCGTAGAGAAATTATGTCTTTATTTAACTGAATGAACAGGTTCTGCAGCTGCATATACACTATATTTATGGATCATTTAGAGATTTGGGTTAAATAAGTTTCTGTCGAGAAGATAAATAGTTCTAATGGAAAGAGTTTTTATTGTAGAGTTACAGTTGTCTTTATTGTTTATTGATGTCACTTCAATTTATAACTTTACAAACTGCCATTATTTTGGTTTGCGCATTGTAAATAATGTTGAAAGATGCAACTAAACTGACAGGTTCATATTATTCGCATGTCTGCATAGCTGAAACAATAGTTGCTAGAGTTGGACTCAACATAGACTTCGCAAGCCAATTTTGACTCGAAGTTAGCACAAAACTTAACACATTTAGGAAAACATTTTACAAAAATATGAATTTTGGAATACGATGGCTTACATTTGTTTCAATTCTTCTATTCTTGTCTAGTCTCTGAAACTGGTGTGCATGTCTCATTTAGGCCTGCTTGACCTGGAACTTACCAGATACCCAATGAGTTTGGTAACTACGGCTCAAACACAAGGGAAATATGCAGCAGATGAAACATCCAAAGGAACGATGTTAATGAAAAAATCTGAATAACCATATCAAAAGCTGCAGGTGGGAGAAGCACTACATTATCAACCTTGACAAGGCTTTCCTTGGGAGGATTGTGATGTCTATATTTATTTTCCATAGGGATGATTTTGGATGAATACTAATTGAGCAATAGTATCTTCCTAATTTCTTCCTTTAGGGATTTCCATTGCACACTTCTTTCTACAAAAATGTACTTTGTGATCTTGAGTTTTCATGTTAGGAAGATTGGTCTAAGAAAAGTTTACCAGCTATGCAAATTCAAAAAAATTTAATCAAAGAATCTGTCTTCATTTTGAGTTTTACTTTGGCTTCCACAAATAGCTACAACACTTTCAGGCTATATGCAGTACTTTGTTCATCTCAATTCCTTTGAAATCAATCTGAGGCTTTTAATAATCCTCTATGAGTATTACTACCTTCCCGAGTCTCTGACCATAATAATCTATTTGAATAAACATCATTTGTAACATAGGACTGGCATGAGTTGAATTTTCCTATAGTCTGATAGTTTTCCAGAGCATGTTGTCTATATACCTAGCCTATTTTTTGTAATGCCCCCAATTTTTGGTGCTTATTTCAGTATTATTCAGTTTGATGCCCTATTTATTTGTCGCATGCCTTTTAAAGATCATTCAGGACACTTTAATTCACACTTACTATTTTTAATAAGTCACTTGGATGTTTTGTTCATACTTACTATTTATAGTAAGTCACTGGGATGATCAGTTGGCATCATATCTATATTCGAAAAAGTGGATGGATTATTCCCATGAGTTGATATTCATAATTATCAAGGGTTTAACAATTTAAGTTAAATTATAAAGTTAAAATAAGTTTAATGTTACTAATATTAATTATATTAAATGATATGATGATATGAAGGGGGTTAAAGTGTATTTAAGTCATTTTGCATGAAGTGACTTAAAAAAATTACAATATATATTATAAAGTCACTTTAATTAATAAAGCTTTCTAGCTTGTTCAAGAAGCTAGTTCCTTGGGAGAATTAAAAGTAAAGGATGATTTATCCCACCTTGACGTGGAGATTCACTTGGAGTTTGAGGAGTCTTTGTAAAGAAACCTTGTTTTTCTTCGAGAGCATGTTATAAGATTATTTTATTGAAGCTATTTCTGTTGTTGGTGAGATACAGTGACTGGATTGTTCTAAGGATGGAAACCCTTGTAACCAAGAAGGTTTCAACATAAAAATACTCCTTCCATGATTGGTGAATTTGTACATAGTTCACATCAGTGTTTTGTGGTGAAGTTCTTAAATTGTATGCAAGCATTTCAATTTTTTTTTTTTCAAGCAAACCTCCATTCAAGCCAAGAGGGTGACTCTTTGAAATCAGTCCTACATATAACTCTTCTTTCTTGACACCTTTGTCTGGTCCATTTGTTTGCTATTTCCAGAATTATATTTTCTGTTGAAAAGTTTAGTTTTCTGCTGTAGAAAGAACAGTACGAGGTGCAAGCATTCTCACTTCTATTGTTGTTTCTGCTTCTCTAAGTGCTAGGACAATTTGGAAGAAAGGTTCCTTTGTTTTCTTAACAAACAAATCCTTATTGTAGAATCTTTATTTTCTCTTATAGTTTTTGGACAGTCATTGAGTTTATTTTGGGGGTTGTGTAAAGGAAGCAAGAGAAATGACTATGAAAGTTTAATAACTATTTTTGACTTATTATTTTTCATGCAATATATTTGGGTGCCGGACCTGAGATGCACCCTTGCACCTGCGCACCCGCCGAGTGCGCCGAATGGTGCGACGTCGCTTTCGTGGCGGTGGCGGAGTGTGGGTGTGTGATGTATCCACACCCGAGACATAATCGTGCCCTATGCCCCAGGGTGTTACCCCAGGTGCGCACTGATTATAATAGAATTTGACATTTGTTTATTTTGCATTATAGAGTTTAAAACAATTATTTGATATATTTTGTTAAAAATTATAATAGAGTTTAACATTTATTTATTTTGCATTATAGAGTTTAAAATAATTATTTGATATATTTTGTTTTAATGTTTTTAAGATAAGTTACCCAATTCCCCCCCCCAATCCTTCGAATTGAGCGAATTTCAAACCGGTCCTTGGTTCAGGTCCCGATTCCCTTTTGGGTTCCACTTGGGTTCAAATCCAAGCAAGTTAGTTCCCCCAAGCCAAACCTAGGTAGAACCATGGTCGAACCAGGGTATACCCAGGCAAACCGAGCACGAACTAGGTACAAGTTCCACTGAGATACATTCTATAATTTAGTGCAGAAAATGATTATAGCAGAATTTGAATATAGATCATTTAACATTACAAAACAAAATTCGCTTAAATTAAAATATCTATTACATCAAATTAAATTAGCACTCAATATATCTTACAGTGAAATTTTTATATCCAATTGCGAATAATGACCCTTGTCTGATTAATTGGAAGCTTTGTATCTTGATAAATGACAATTACAAGTTTATAGCATTTTTGTTGTTTTTATGATACTATGTGGCATTCTAATCTTAATTCATTCTTCTTGGCTGCATACAAATGTTTTTACGTATGCATGTATACATAGTTTTTGCAAGTTTTTGTACTAATGAACCCAAACAAACTCAAACTGCGTTTCAAAATTTTGTCATACTAGTGAATTGGTTCTTTGAACCCGAACTCGAAGCGGTAACTTAGTTATTTTGTGCACACCCTTTGCTTGAGATTATGGGTTGGAACCATAGTAACATGGAGACGTGTCCCCCCCCACCATTTTGGCCCACACCTCGAAGACGATGATGCACCATGGACTTGGGGACTCCATCCACCTATCCCTAGTAGCACCACCAGATCTGTGCCACCTCTACCAAGGTTGGGAGGATGTTCTGATTTTAAGTTTTGCTGATTCGACTATTTATGTTCAATATTCAATGTTCCAACTCAATGCAATATTCAACTTTTTACTCTCTTACATTTTTGTATCTTATATTGCAATACATATATTTATAACTAGCATTTCAAGTACCATATGTATAGTATATACAACCCCCCCATCCCCACGCTGTCCCCAAATTAAGGCCCCTCTATCCACCTGTCCCAGAAGATTGTCCCCCTGTCCCCCAAGGTGGTGTAACTATGGAACAAAGAGGTCCATGATGCTGCATGAAAACAAATTTGCAACATTCCATTTGTTGCAACCAAGTAATTCTTTTTTATTTGATTGTTTTAAGTTTAAAATTGAACTCTACTTTGTCTAATGACTAATCATAATCTATTTGTGACAAGCCTCCTTATTGGCAAGGCATGATAGATTTCACAACCATTTGTGGAGTGAGTTTCTGAGTCCCTACTAATGTTAAGTAGTTCCCTCTTGTTAGATTAGTTAATGATATGAAAGTTAAGCTAGAGGACCACAACCACTCTTAGAGCCAAAAGGGTTGCACCATCATGATAGATGGTTGGATGGATTGGAAGAATGGAACACTCCTAAACTTTCTTCTTTCATGCAAAGGTGACTGATCATTCTACTTCCCTAAATGAATTGAAGAATTTATATTTGATTTTTTGATTGATCTATGATATTGATAATTATTTTGCTTTATTTTCAGGATTCACCATATTCTTGAAGTCTATTGATGGTTCTTGACATGTGAAGAATGTCACATACTTATGTGAGGCTCTTGAGGAAGTCATACACCAGACGGGCGAAGAAAATGTGGTGTAGGTGATCATGGATAATGTAGAAAGTTATGCTTTTGATCAAGTAAAATAGGTTTTGATGGGGCACGGAAACCCATTACAACTAGATTTTATAAGGGATTTGAAACCCAACATAAATGAAATGCTATAGATACATATTCAATAATAGATCAATAGTTAAATCCTGCCAAGGGTCAGCAGAAGGACAGTAGCAGGAAGATTGAAAAATATAGCATGGGCAGCAAACATATGCCCAAAAGGGCAAATCAAGACCCAACAAGACCCACTAGATCATAGGGAAAAAGGAGGGGAAGCCTCCCAACCCCAAAACATAGCATAAATCTTCAAGCACAACTTAATCATCTTGAAGTACATATTCTTAGCACCAGCTGAATATTTAGGGGAGAGAACTTCTCCACATCCAATCTCCGACACTAACTCCCTTCCACCTCAATAGAAAGGGTACCCACCTCAAAAGCAAGTTTTGTTGCTTGAGGTAATTTTTTTATTTCTAAAATTCTAATCGACAAACATTTATGAATCTATTTAAAATTTTCTTAACAAATCTATTTCTAATGAATTAAAAATTGTTGTAGGTAAACTTTTGATAGAGAGGCACTTGAGAAAAAACTGGTCTCCATTTGTGATTCATTGCCTTGACCTCATGTTAGAGGATACTGGCAAGCTTGAATGGGTTGACTCATTGCCATTTGTGACTCATTGCCTTGACCTCTAGTCCTCTTTTATGATCAGAGAATGGATGAAATGGTTTACTCGTGCGGAAGAGTACGGATGATGAACGATATGGATACAAATCTGCTTAGGAAAGTCCGTATAGATGGCCACAGGTGGCTATACGGGATGCAAAAGAGGTCGTACAGATGCCAGGAAGGCCGTATGACAGTCTAGTCTATGCCATCTAATGGAGAAGTGACCGTATGGGAGGAATACTTGGCTATACAGTGTCAAGAGAGGGCTGTACGGTGGGATAGACCAAGGTGGCCATACAACAAGCCGTACGGTGGGTGAAAGGGGAGGGAGTAAAGATGGTAAGGGGTGACGAAAAAGGCCATATAGTGGCAAAAAGGGCAAAATCCATACAATGTAGAGTTAAATGATATGGATGGCAGAGGGATGAGGGCCATACGGTCAAGGTATGAGCAGTACAAAAAATGACAGGAAGCCACATAGATAGGTATTGGGGACCAAAACAAAATACACCCTTGTTCATACACAAACACAATAGATCCTGATGAAAAACCACACAATAATAGAGATTTGAATGCAAATAATAATTGCTAGAAGATAATACTCCAATTTGCTAGATCCGAGTGAGGTATTACATGCAACAACAGAATAGGGTGGGCTAAATCCCACCGAAACTGCACGAGCCAAATAGGGAAGATCTTTCACTTCCGAAATGGCGAACAATCCCGAACTCCAACAGGAATTCGCAGTATAGAGAAAATTAATCCAAAAGCATACCAACTACAACCTACAAGCCATGCTTAAATACCCGCTAGGAAACTTTTCGAGGGTGTACAAAGATAGCCGACAACGACACAAACTACTGAAACAAAAGTAAAAATGAGTTCGAGATATATTAAAACAATCGGCTCGTAACAAAAGTTTGATTTATTATTTATTTTATAACGGGAACATTACAGTCCTTCCATCCCAAATTTTGCTTGTACTGAAGCAAATGCAACACCGAGTGTTGGAGAATGTGCTTGCCCTCCCAAATCGTGTCGTCCAATGGCAGGTGTCGCAAGTGTACCAAGTATTCCTTCACAGTGTGGTTCCGTAGGGCCCTCTCACGTACTTCGAGGATCTCAGCGGGTTCCAAAATGAGCTTTCCTTCTTCATTGAGTGGCGGAAGGTCAGTAGTAACTGTGATGTTTTGCCCTACGACTTTCTTTAGATAAGAGACATGGAAGACATTATGAATATGGCTACCCTTCGGAAGTTCCAGCTCATAGGCAGCTTCACTAATGCGGCGAGTTACATGATAGGGGCCATAGAATCAAGGTTTTAGTTTCTCCTTTCCCTTTTTCTTCAGTGAGGATTGTCGATATGGTTGGAGCCGGAGATAGACCAAATCCCCCACTTCGAAACTTCTCCCTATGCTGTGTTTGTCGGCGTACATCTTCTGTTGATTTTGTGCCCTCTGTAGATTTTCCTTCAAGCATCTCAGAATGTCTTGTCCCTCCTGAAGCCAGTCCCTTGCCCTTGGTGCGCGACTATTGCCCAACACTGTGTCGATGAAGGAAAGGGGTTCGTACCCATACAAAGCTTTGAAGGGTGCCATTCTGATGGACATGTGGTACATGGAATTGTAGCAATATTCTCCTAGATGGATCCATTTTACCCACACTCGTTGTGCCAAAACGTAGTTCTGAAGGTAGCCTTCAAGCCATTTGTTCACAATCTCTGTTTGTTTGTTTGTCTGCGGGTGGTAACTTGTACTTGGCGATAGTTCTGTCCTTGCGATTCAAAATAGTTCTATCCATAAGATACTGATGAATCGTCCATCCCAATCACTGATGATGTTTCGGGGTAACCCATGCAGATGAAAGACTTCTCTAAAGAACAGATTGACAACTTGTGCAGCCTGAAGGTTGGAGGGGATGGCGAAGAAATGGGCATATTTTGTCAATCTATCAACCACCACAAAAATACAATCCTTTCCGTTGACCTTGGGAAGCCCTGTTATGAAATCCATCAATATACTTTCCCATTTACGTTCGAGAATTGGCAAAGGTTGTAGCAGCAGCAACCTAGTAGGTAGAGTATGTTCAGACTTGTTCTACTGGCAGATTGTACACTCTCTTAGATATTGCAACACATCCTCTTTAAGTCCTTTCCATGAAAACCTCCCCCAAAGACTTCTATAAGTTTTGAGGAAATCTGGGTGTCCAGCTAGGGGTGACCCGTGTACTTCTTTTAAGATTTGCTACTTTAGTTTGGATTTTGATACCAAATATATCCAGTTTTTATAGTAGATGATGTCATCCACCACTTTGTACTGATCATCGTGGGTGTGGCCATCCATTATTTCACAAGAAAATGTATTTTTGAAATATTCCACTAATAGATGTGCTTTCTAGTCAACGAAAATCTGGTCTAGTGAGTAGATGGTGGGTTTTCAGGATAAGGCATCTGCAACCACATTGTTTTCCCTTTCACATATTCAATGTCAAAATGAAAAGCTTGAACCTTGCTTACCCATTTTTGTTGCCGTTCGTTCAAGTCCCTTTGCTCTAGAAAATATCTTAGACTTTTGTGATCCGTACGGATGACAAACCTGGCGCCCACCAGATATTGCCAAAACTTGACTAATCCATGAATGATGGCCAACATTTCTTTGTTGTAGATGGAATATAGGTGTTCTGTTGGCGTAAGCTTCTTGCTCTCATAAGCAATGGGGTGTTTATCTTGCATTAGTACCGCTCCAATGCCTTTGTCGGATGCGTCACACTCCAAAATGAACAGTCGAGTGAAATCAGGTAGTGCAAGTACGGGACAAGTGCTCATTGCCTCCTTCAGCTTATCAAGGGTGAGTTGTGCCTTCTCATTCCACTGGACATACCCTTTCTTTGTGAGATCCGTTAAGGGTGCGCCGAGCTGAGAGAATCCTTTAACGAACCTCCTGTAGTAACTGCACAGTCCGAAAAATCCTCGCAAATCCATGAGTGATTTTGGAGGAGGCCAGTCAAGGATAGCCTGAATCTTCTCCCGATGCACTTGAACTTCGTATTTACTGACAACATGTCCCAAGTACAATATTTTTGTCATACCAAATTCACATTTGGACTGCTTGGCAAATCGGGACTGTTCCTCCATGATACTTAGAACTTCATTCAGATGCTCCTCCCATGTCTTGCTATAAATAAGAAGATCATCAAAGAATACCAATAAATACTTACACAATTATTTGTTGAAGATGGGGTTCATGCATGATTGAAATGTAGCAGGTGCATTGGTCAATCCAAACAACATGACCAGAAACTCATAATGTGCGTAGTGACAACGGAAAGTCATCTTCTCCACATCTTCTTCCCTCATGCGGATCTGATGGTACCTGGAATGGAGATCTATTTTTGAAAAATAGACCGTGCCATGCAATTCATCCAGCAACTCATCTATCCTTAGAATGGGATATCTATTCTTTATTGTTTTTTTGTTCAATGTGTGGTGGTCCACACACATGCACATCGTTTCGTCCTTTTGACCAATACCATAGATGATGCGAATGGGCTAGAACTAGGATGAATCCATCCTTTCTCTAGCAATTTTTGAATCGTCCTTTCGATCTCATCTTTGAATTTCTTGGGGTGGTGGTACAGTGTGGTTATGACTGGCTTTGCTCCTTATTCCAACTTGATAGTGTGTTCAAACCCCCCATTAGGTGGTATGCCAGGAGGAATATCCATGAAAACTTTATCATGTCTATTTAAAACATCCTGAAGTTCATCATCCTATGGAGGTGTTCAACGTCCCTTTATAGGTTCCACTGAGATAAAACAATGTGCAACCCATGCAACGTCATCATGCCAAAAAATTGCCTCCATCCGATGTGTAGACACTTCCTTCGGACTTTCATTTGCCATTCCTCGGAGGACAACCTTCTTTCTGTCAACAACAAAAGTAAAGTCCATCTGTTTGAAACTCTAAGTGTATTCATCAAGGGTCTCCATCCATTGTATGCCAAGAATAACTTCCATGTTAGCCAGGTCCACTATGAAGAAGTCCTCAGTCACCGTAGGAAAAACCAGCTTCACAAGCCCATCCATGCAGCAAGTTATTTGCTCAATTTGTGATTTTGTTTCCTTGATTACTTCTAAGTGAATGAGGAGGTTCTTTGTGGCCTATATACAATGCTGCAAAAGATGTCTAGTGAAGGCACATCTACAATGCAAGAAATGCATATAATAATGAACTAGGGGTGATTTTCACAAGCAAGATGTGCAGAGATGCTCGGACAACATTGCAGCCAGGTAGAAATATATGTTAAGATTCTTAAGTCCATGGTTTATGCATTTTCATTTTCAATCCATCTTTAAAGTTGGAAATGAGATTGGTTTTTTTTCTTTTCCTTATTTCAGATAAATGGTGGGAAATGTTTGGCCCTACAACCCCAAACCTTCAAAAACTTGCCATTTGTATTTTGAGACAGCCATGCAATGCTTCTAGATGTGAGCATAGTTGGTTCATGTTCGAGCCCATCCACTCGAAGAGGCATAATGGATTGTCTTTGGAGAGGTTGAATAATCTTGTCTTTGTTCATTACAACCTCCATCTTAGGACTAGAAATATTTTGGACATGAGTGGCTCACTAAGTCTACCAATCATATCGTCACTCCTCAATCCCTTGACCTTTGTTATTGTTCTTATGTTTCCCGACATGGTGTGCATGTCATTGTCCAATGGAAAAAATTACCTTGCTATTGTACTTGATTCTATATCCCATACTCATAGTCGTCCCTAAATTGACAACCTAGTAAAAAAGGGTTGGCAAAGGAACAATATCAACAAACAAGAATATTCTCACCATTGTAAATGATATAGAAAAAGACAAATTCATCCTCATGTTGGATTATTGCATTAATTTATGTTTATTATAGTAGTTTTGATTAATAAATAATATGTTAGTTGAATGTTAATACGTGGGATGTTATTCCCATAGGAAGTTTCTATAAGGCTATAAAAAGCCATTGCTTTTTAATGTAAAAATAATCAATGAAATATATATTGTACACAGTTATATCTAGTTATCTAGTTCTTTCCTCTCTGCGTTTACACCTCTATTTAAAAGAATTGTGCCAAATAAAAAGCCTTGCCAATTAGGGGATAATTAGCAATAAAAAGTGTTGATTAATAATTGCTATCATCTCTTTCATCAATACAGAGGATTAATAATTATCTACTAACTCAGCTGTGGAAATTAGGAGGTTCTTGTTCTCTAGTTTCCTTGAGAGCTTCATCCTTAGATTGCTGGATCATAGTTCAGAGCCCATGTGGAGTAATAATTAGTACTAAAATGTATTTAATGATGAAGCTTCCTTCAACTTTTTGGATTTGTTACATACCCTTTTCTCGAATAGTCGTAACCCTTCATATGCCCTTTGACTTTAACTACGATTAAACTTAAAGTTAATCATAGTTTATCATCAATTAATCTCTTTTTAAGACCTTACTGGCATTCTCCATATTGTAACATTCATTATTGAATTTGTGCATCAACACTCATTGATATCTTGACACCCAACATTGACTTCCATGCTCTCAATGAAGAGCAAAATGAACATTTTTTATTGTAATTTTCATTTTGTATTGACATTTGACAGATCAACGAATTAACAATTTTGTAAATTTTCTTTTTCACATTTTAACAAAGATTTTGTGGGTGGGTGACAATTACAAATATACAAAACACAAACCTGTACCCAATTCTAGTAAAAAAAAAACTGTTCTATTGACTTCCAGGACTTTGAACCCCGACCCAATCTGGCAAATCATTATAAAGAAAGCAAAAGCGAGAATTCACTTGTTAAAAGAGTCAAATTAAGCTCATGTGATGTCTTGTGCACCTTAGTTATTTCAATTTTTTCATGGATTTTCTGCTGCTTGCATCTGGGTTCCTTAACCACAGGGTATCTTAAGCACTAAGTAATGATATATTGATCTAGTCATTAATATTGATTTGGATTTGCCTTAACACAAAAAATAAAACATAAAATTCACAAAAAACGTGAAACTGAGCATACCTTGATTCAGTTGATAGGAAATGTATGAATTCATATGCTAAACTATGATTCAAAAATCAGCAAGCAAGCTATTGAGTGTCAAAATATCATTACATGCACCTGCACTAAAATGTATAACTTAGTTTCCTTGGGAAGACAACAAAGATAAGTGTATCAAGAACTAGTAGTGTTATAATTATTTTCTTTATGGAAATTTGCAAAAGTTTATGTATCACAAACAAATGAAATGCGACCTCTAAAAAGAAATCCTTATCTTACTGGTAACACGACAATTTATATAGAGTAGACAAATCTGAGAGCTTTAAATATAAATACTTGCTTGTTAACTATGGGTTATAAGCTAAGTTGCATAGGTACCTCCCCGCTGGACCTGCAAAAGTTCGAACCAGTTCGAAGTTCAGGTTTGATTCGAACTTGGTTTTGCCAGGGTTCCAATTATTGCTTGCTAGTTCAATTTGGTTCGAACCAAGTTAAAAACTTGGGTGAACCAAGCCAAAAAAAAATTGAACCAAGTTCGAACCACATGCTTTCTGGGCCCCGCAGGTGACAAAAAAGTGTTTTTTTCGCAAAATTTATTAAGTTGTTGGCATCCACAACCCTAAAAGGTTGTTACAAAATGCTTTTGGTGGCCTCTCTTTGTCATATTTTATGGGCTCTCATTGTCAGTTTTTGAAGAATTTGATGCCAACAACATTGTTGCTGCTGCTGATCCCATTGACCTTAGCTCTATTGCTGAGTCAACTAATGCCAGAGAAGAAGAAAATAAAGAAGGAGAAGAAGATGAATATGAAGAAGATAAAGATTGAAGAATTTAGAATATTAATAGATTTTTATTCCATTAGTTGAACAATGAATATGAAACAATGATACTTGAACTTGATGCTACAATTTATTTTTAATGGTTTCAATCTTTGATGTTGAACTATATGATGGTATGAGCACTATGACTGTATGATGGTAAGATCACTATGATTACAAGTTTATGGTGTTTTTGTTATTTACATGTGTTTATGCTACTATGCTACATTCTAATTTTAACTTATACTTCATAAATATGTATATATACATATATTTTTTATAATTTTTATATGTTTTCTACTAATGAACCCAAACCCCTTTCCAATATTTTTAAGAACATGTGAATCGGTTCTCGAACTTCGAACTTGGAATTGAACCCAAACCGATAACATAGATAAATATTGAATGATTTAAAATAAAAAAAATAAAAAATCTGAAGTATGGAAATATGTGAGAAAAAATGGTGCTAAATTCTATTGTACTAAAAATTCTATTTATTTCTTTAAAATGTATATAAGGTGAACTTAATGTCGGATTTTGTTTCCACTTGAACTTTATAGTTGTCAAACTCGAACTTGAACCTTGTGACTTAGCTTGACTTAATTTGATTGGTTGATCTTTGACATGCGCAACTTGAATTTTATGATAGGCTAGAGATGAGTGGGTGGCACCTAAACATGCTTATCTAATAGACTTAATAAATATGTCTTGGAGACGAAATAATATCTTTTGATACCCAACATTTCTCAAACCTTTAATTTTGATGGTTCGTATTCTCAAATTGTTTCATCTTCATGCATTCTATCCTATTTTTTGAAATCCTTTAGGTTGAAATTTTCGCATTGCCTGTTGTCCTACAAAATGGGTAGGTAGACAGTTATCGATGCGGCGACGATTGTGTCGTTTCATTGGCACTGTTTCAGACATTATAAATATTGTGGACACTTATGTATTTGGGCATCATTATCATTGTTCGGAATATCATTGTTATGTACCTAAAAGAAATGGTTAGGGTTTCTCTAAAAAAAATGTGTCTTGGTTCCGCAGACGCGGGGTGTCCTGTGGACACTTGTCCTGCGAAACATAGAGTGTCCTGTGGACACGTGGCCACGGACATCTGTGTCCCGCAGTGAGGGTCCCATGGGCAACATGTTAAACTCTCGTGGGCAATTTAAAAAAAAAACTCCCTCAGACAAAATTAAACATTAGAAATTGGTAGTTGCAGGTTAAAATAGAATAGTCAGCCGTAGGATAAAAGAAACCACGCCGAGTAACAAACCAAGGTTGTAGAGGGGAATCGCAGCCGCGGAGAAGGTAGAGAAGAGAAGAGGGAAAAGAGATAGTCACCAAGTATAGAGTTGCAAGTATAGAGCATTCACTGTGGAGAAGGGCAGTCCGTGGTAATAAGTAGTGATGCCAATAAGGAAGCCAAAAGAAGATTAAGTGTTGAAGGAAAAGAAAGAAGTTATAGAGAGGAATATATTGTAGGCACATCATCTGCGGGAAGAAAGAATATTCGCAAACAAGTAGAGGACAGCAAAGGCAATTCACGTGGGAATCATTGTTGTTGGAGAATATTTTCCGTGGGAGACAAAAGAGAAAAGGAGAAAGAGATACCCTAAACGTTTCTTTTAGGTACATAACAATGATATTTCGAACAATTATAATGATGCCCAAATACATAAGTGTCCACAATATTTATAATGTCCAAAACGGTGCCAATGAAATTACAAAACCGTCGTCGCATTGGTAATTGTCAAACTACCCGTTTTGCCAGACAACATGCCCTTAGTTGAATTTTCTTGTTGAAAATCTTGATTTCTTTTTGATGTCGTAACTTTGATCTGACACTAGAAGTGGTTGAAGTGTGGCATTTAGTTGGACTATCCGATTGAACTTGGATTTCCAAAGTTATTCAAGCTTGAAAATTTTTCTTCATTTGACTTGTAGACTTGGTCATGACACTCTGACTTGCCTTTTGTCTTGGAATACCTTATATTTGAACAACTTGTAGCTTGTTGGTCCATGAAGTCTTGATGCCTTCATCTACTTTTGCATTTGAACTTTGGTTTGCACCTTCATTCTGATCCTTGATCTCAAACATCATCTCACTTATCCTTGATGAATGACTTGCAATTGGTTGATCTCTATTTTAAGAGAACTTAATCTCACCACAGCCCTTTGTTCTCTAAGCATCTTCAACCTACATGTATCATCATCCATTAGGTAATGAATTTGAAACAGTTTTCTTTCAAAGATTGAAAATCGGATAACAAGAAATAAAATTTAAAACCAAGGTTACTTATGGACAATCTTTCAGTATTTCACCTTAAAACTTTTCCATGCCATCCTAAAATGCAAATAAAAATCTAATGATAAACCATATGAATTCAATACCTTATTTTCATCCGATTAAGTTTGAACTCTTTAAAATGAAACATGCTTTGCCAAATTTTAGCCACATACTTTACATGCCGATGACAGAACTCTGGGTGCTTTCAATGCCCAATTTCGATATGATTTGACTTCTTAGCTCAGATTTTACGTCGAGATTTGCAATTCACAGTACTAGGTCTCTGATTTTCTTGAAATTGAAGTAACAGTAGTCCAAATTTGTTTGATTTGATGATTACTCAATATCTTTTTTCAGCTCCAACCTTCTATGATGTCAAAACTTGGAGCCAAATTCCCAGGTCTGCAAGTTGGAAGGTCTGATTCTCTATGATTACCCAGATTTGAAGTTTACAGCATCAATGACTTGCATAACCCACACTTAATGTGGCTAAGGCTTGGAATGCAAATGTCTCCCCAAGACTTGGAAATTCAATAGTGGTTAATGACTGATCTGCTCTGCTCCTAGTTCGAACTGCCTTGTGTTACCCTAATTTTATATATGGTCAAATTTTAGACTTTGAATAAACACCTGTATGATTTGTTTAGAACCTAAGTCATTCCTGTGATGTCCTTAAGTAAAGGTGCTTCAAAATTCCTCCGAAACATATAATGTCAGACAGTCGGCCTTCATCAAAAGTTCTCAAGCGAGCAAGCCATCTTCTCATCTTTTTATTCCACCTGGTCTGGCTTCCTTGTCGCCATGTCACCCATTTTCAAAACCACACAACCTCAATCTCAAGTTCAAATCTTGTGAGAAGCGGTGACTATATGACAGTGGGCTTATCCAAGCCTGTTGATTCTTGATTACTGGGAAAATGACACAATCAAATTTGAATCTTCTATCCAAATCTGTGACGTGACCTTGAGTTGGAAATATGGTCGAAGTTGGCATAAATTTTTCATTACCTAAAGTAAAGATGGTACAGGTCATTTAATTCCCAACACCACCGAGTTTATTTTCCATGTTATCACACTTATACATGCAGAACATGCTATAATTAAGGACTGCCAAATTAGTTTCATCAGCTTGCTGGTGAAGGCATTTCATGCACCCGATTGCTGATTTCTGGTTTGCTTTTTAGAAATGGGACTTCTTGCAAATGCAGATTTTAAATTTTTCTAGAACAAAGGTCCTCAACCTGTTTTTTAGTCAGTCTAAACAAAAGAAGCAATTGAACAGTTTGAAATCATCTCCAGCCTCATTGAAATTCAAGAAGAGCTATGTTGGTTATGAAAGTGACTTTTTCAGTTTGGAAGGAGAGAGAGAGACAGCAAAACTTTATGATATGCTCAGAGAGCATGAGGAAGAATCTATACCAAATCATCTCCTCAATGGCATGCAAGACTTGCTTGGTATGATTCGGGTGACAAAGTGCTGATATTTTAATCCCTAAATATATATATAATCTTTTGGTAGATCTTGATAATGATTCAAAAAGTCTGTTCTGTCTGCCCCATTTTGTAACGGTCGCTGTAAGGAAGATAAAAAGGTTATCTTGGAATAAAATTGGTATATATAGGAGTCTTTTCTTTAAAGCTAGGGGGTGTTTCTTCTGGGAACAATCTTATTGTATAGAGAATGCAAGTCCTTGAGCTTATATATGGGCATTAAAGAAACGAAGATAATATTCATAATCTGTGTAGCATTAATATTTTCAATCTAAGTGGCAAATTGATTTAGAACCTGTCTAATTATTTGTTAATGTCCAATTTATTATAATAAGTTGTGGGTATGAATTCATTTCAAAGCTGTGTTTGCAAATGAATCATAACAGAAGGAAACAAATCTCTGTTCATTTGGTTTAAATTTTGTTCGTGGGTACAAATAGTAAAGTTTTGCCTTAATTCTCTGTATTCAGTTCTTTAAGCTGATTTTCCACATTGAAGTTCTGTAATCATGATTAAACTTTAGTTTCTCCTTTTCTGCTTTTTGGTTAAAAGCAAATCCTGTATTTAATTAATTGCATATCTCATTAAGAGGGAGAACTTTCCAATGGCTACCTCTCCAACTATTAGTGCTATTCGTTCTTCTTTTTGGGTATTGAGTCATTTGTTATTTTCAAAGGGCAAATCTATTCAGTAACAGATTTTTTACGGCTTTGCTGGGAACTGAAAGGACTAGTGCCCTCTTAGTTTGAATACTGAATGGTGCCTCCCCAGGAAAAGAAGACTGGGGACACTGTGTGTTTAAGTATCTCAAGAGAATGATTTGAGGCCAAGCCCAACTTTGAGAAATACTTGGAAAAATACCTACTATTGAAGAAATAAATGCTGAAAATGATCAAATCTTTTCTTTTTGGGAAAGTCCTAAAGTACAGAGAATGTAAGTCTTTGAACGTATATATAGGCATTAAAGAAATGAAGATAATATTCATAATCTGTGTAATGTTAATATTTTTCTTCTAAGTGGCAATTGGACTTGGAGCCTTTGCAATTATTTGTTAATTGCCATTTTATTATAATAAGTTGTGGATGAATTCATTTCAGAACTGTGTGTTTGCAAATGAATCATACTGGAAGGAAAACATTCTCTGTTTATTTGGTTTAAATGTTGTTCGTGGGTATGGATAGTAAAGTTTTTCCTTAATTCTTTGTATTCACTTCATTAAGCTGATTTTTCTGTATTGAAGTTCCATAGTTACAATTAAACTTAAGATTACCCTTTTTTGCATTCTACTTAAAAGAAAACCCAACATTTTGTTTATTATATATCATGTTAAGAGGGAGTTGTACCTCTAAAATTAAGAGGAGAGTTGCCAATCCAATGGTTACTTATCCAACTGTTAGTGCTATTTGTTCTTCTCTTTGGGCATCTCGAGTCAAATATGTTCAATAACACCTTGTAATTGGTTTGACGTGACAATGGAAAGATTTGGTTCCCCTTTTGTATGTCAATCAGATCTAAAGGGTATGTCTTTTCTCCGAGGCCCACTTTTCTCTGAGAGTAAAACAAATAAATTAAAACTAAATAATTCAAACAAAACAGTACCAATTCATTAATAAAAATTGTAGCTCTTCCTCTTATTTAAAATTGCACCTTTTTATATTTTTTATGCCATTATCACACTAAATGTGTGGCTCTTTCTTTGCATTCAAACCCCTCTAAAATCATGTCAGTTTTAAGTCACGGCTTATTTGAATTAAATCAAAGGCATCCTCATTGATAATTGGGTGATTTCAATAAATTTCTTTTTCAAATATGCTCTTAGTAATTGCTATCAAGTATTAATGATTTCCCTTGGGTTAAATTCACGGCCTCCAATTTAATTAAATCCATTCATTTATCCGTTCACTTGCCTTTAATAGTTCTCGTCAAGATCAAATATTTTTTTTAATAGCAATATTTAATTTTCATCCAACTGTCAAAATAAATGGTTTGCTTTCAAAATTCAATGTTTTCATTTGAAAATCCAACATTTTCACTTCATCAATTTTTTCCCCAATAAGGTCAATCCTCATTTAATGATGATCTGCTGGCCATGTTCGTTGAGCTTCCAAGTGATCTCCTTGAGGTTAGTTTTTGGGGTTGGATGTGGCAATTGCCACATCTCAAATTGGATCCCACTGCATTATGTGTCAATGCTCGAGATATGAAACGGTGAATTCCACCTCTTGATGTGTCAATGTTTGCCTCTTGAAGGTTGGATTTCCAGCCTTCATGTGGCAAGGCAAACTATAATGTCCCCATTTTTGGCGAGCTCCTATAGTTGATTGAGTCAGTTCATCAGAGTGACCCTAGTGAATTGATAGTGTGATTTAAGGGTCTCACTGGTGGATTTACTATTTTTAGTAAGGCCAATTCTGATAGTTGCCATTTTTGGTAATGCAGATGGTGGCACTGGTAGTTGGTCATCGCTTGCAGTGGATGGAGCTATTTATTGCAAAGGTTCATATTTATTAATTAATTATTAAGTTCACATTATAATAAGGCACTTTATTATATTTAAATGTTATAAATTGATGATGTGTTGAGGAAGCTTCTTAAGTGGAGTTGTGTTTGGGAAACTTGTGCCATTTGGAGATTATAAATATGAGCCCATTTGTTGAGAAAGGCAGCCGATTATCTATTTTTCTTTTGTGTTTGGTGAGTTTTTCTGAGGTTGATGATTTCTTTTGTGCCCTTGTTGAAGTATAAGGGTTTGGCGCTGGTTCTACATTTAAATTTTTAATCTTTAGCTGAGGTATTGTGGGTTAAAAAAATCTGAGAGTCATTATTGTCTTCTTCGGTTTGCTACTGTGAGTGAAAGAAGGTTGTTTGTGGGATATTTTCTCATACTGTATTGGCTGTAGCTGAGAAGAGATTTGTGAAAGGGAATTCTGGAATTTTATATTTGCATTTTCTGGGAATTGTTGAGTCTTCAGATTCTGTGATTCCTGTAACTAGGAAGAGGTTAGGTTTTGCTGGAGATGCAGATTATACATATATTTATATATAGTTATACATATATTCTCATAGATATATATATTCGTATAGATGTTCATTTATCCCCTTTGATAGTTATGTAATTTTTTGTTTCTTGGTTTTTGCATGGTTACTGGCTTAGGTTTTTATTTATTTTTTGTTATTTATTACTTTAATTTATTGATTGTTTGTCCTTGTTTTCTGTTTTGGAATTTTTGATTTTATATATTTATATATATATATATATACACTTATTCTCGTTTTTATATTTTTATTTTATTCTTGTTTCCTTATCATTTTCATTTCTCCTCCTTTCTTCCTTGCATTTCCTTCTTTTGACTTCTCTCCCTCTCCGTCCTCCGTGCCTCCTCGGTCTCCGTGCCCCTTCCCTCCTCTCCATCCTCTTTTTATCCCCTCTCCTAGATCTGCACTCCATTTTTTGCTCTCAGTGACTCAGTGGCATCCTGATGATGGATCATACAGTATGATCCGAAACGTTGATGAAAAAACTCTCACACAATCTTCCCCAGAAATTAACTCAAGATGCAGATTATATTGTATTGCAGTGTTTTTATATCTTCGTCATTGGCATCAAGTGTCTTCTGTAGCGTGGGATCCTTTCCAACAAATTGATGATTTTTTCAATCTGGGCAATCTGGAAGCCAAGAAATGGCAGATGTTGGGCCTGCTATCACACCCAAGGCTGTGGTTCATGAGCTATAAGGGCTGCAAACAGATTTAGTGGACCTGCAATCAAGTTTAAGTGGCCTGCATTGAGAATTAAAGGACCTATGATTAGTCTTTGGAGGTCACATTGCATGATTGAGAGCCAATGCTGGTCTTACTGGGAGCTGCGACCAGATTGGAAGGCAGCACACATATGAATTCTGCCATACGTGGATGCTAGAGGGCAGCATCAGGGTCAGTTGTGAGTCAAGTGGAAATCTGGAGTTGCACATGGCACTTTCTTGCATACTTAGCACTGCACATGTGGATTTTAAACAGGTTCCATTTGTAAGTAATTGCTTAATGTTCAATAGATGTTATGAGTATTGGCAATGTTAGTTGTGGAAATGCTCCATTTCTTAGCTTATTGATATTTCAGTATTGTAGTTGTGGCTATAATAACAGTTTGGTATTTGCTCAAGTATTGTAATCCTAATTCTTGGCATAGTGTTTGCAAGGACTTTAAAAGTGGGATATTATTATTTCTTTGCATATATTTAAAATCTATTTGAAAAGCCCAAAAGATCTCAATATAGATCAAAGCAGTATAAAAGTTACATGCCAAATGTTTGTCGAAATGCCAAACTATTTAATTGTGAAAGAAATTGATGTTAAATTAAGCTATCACTTGTTGATGGATATTACACAAACTCAAAATTCTAAGCTTCATGCATCATTCAAAATCATTTCCAAAGAGGTAAATGACTACTTAATTTTCACCTCTTTCTTGTGGTGACTCAACTTAGTCAATTTGCAAGATGCTTCAAGGCTTGCCACATGAATGTCAGAATTCCACCTTACATGTGGCAAAGAACTTTCAGACCTTAAGATAAGATAAGATAAGATAATAATATTAATGTCCACGAAAAACCAACACGGTTTATGGGACTGAGCATACAAACAGAAGAGCCGACCAAAGCAGAAGCACCAAACGGTGATTGAGAAGAAAAAAAGCAAGAAACAAAACAAGAAAGAAGACAAGGTAAGGATTAAGGGTCCTTCCTTGCCACAAAGAAATCAGTAATAGAGGGGTAAACTCGTGAATGATCCATAGTCTTAGAATGCCATGTAGGATCGTTGTAGGACTATTGTTGCTTGGAGAGACTAGTGCAATGTTTGACCGATCTGGAATGAGAAGTACTGGAAGGCCTTTTCAAACCCTGTGGAGGAGACAAGGGAGAGAAAAAGGCAGTTGTCAGCTGGTCTGAAGTACACCCCTGAGGTATAAAAGATTGTAGGGTAATCTCTCGAAGATGGGTGGCCTCCTGAAGATAAAGTGCAAGACACCACTGATCAATATAGCTGAAGAACATCGAAAGAGAAGAACAATCTCTGAAAAGGCAGTAAAATCTCCCTCTGATCTCATGGTAAAGAGGAAATCAAAATATGAAGTGGATCTCAGTCTCAACCTCTACCAAAGTACACAATTGACATATCTAATCAACTCGATCCATATGGTGGTCGGTTCGAGCCTTGAGGCGGTGAGAATAAACTTTGAATGAGCCTAAAGAAAATTGTAAGGCATGATTCCAACGCTGGTAGAGATAAGCAGAGAAAACAATAATACCATCCTGGATCTCAAGAAAATGCTTAGCATAGAAGGCCATCCTAAGTTGTAGACCTCTTGGGGGATTACTCTAGGTAGTGGTAATGTACGGTCTGTAAATATCTTGTCTGACATGCTTGTTCAACTCCTGAAGTGAGGGGAGAAGATAAGTAGGAGCATCAAGTGAAAACTGGTAAGGAGGAAGACAATCTATCTCAATACCAATTGAACTCAACAAAGAGGTGGCCTAGGCATACCAACAACGAGACCTAGTAGAGGTGTCAGATCTCAAAATCTCAACAGAAGAACAATATGCTAGATGAGAGTATCTGTGCTGGTCAACACCCAACTCCATAAAACCACAAAGCCGATGAAGAAACCAAATTAAGTCAGAAATGTTGACAAGTTTGAGAGGATGAGCTCCAAACTCAGGTGAGACAATGTTGCGAGGGATGAGTCTATGACATCTTATGATACGCTGTAACATCAACATCTGAACCCTCTCTATAGAAGCCCAATTAGAAGCAATAAGAGAAGGCCCCCAAACCACCAAACCATAGACAACTATCGGACGAACCAAGGAGTCCAAGAGGGACAACTTGGACGAAATATCTTGGAAATGATGCCTGAAGCACTGTCTTTCTAGCAAAGCCAGGGAACCCATGCCCTTACT
This sequence comes from Cupressus sempervirens, assembly GCA_028749045.1. Classification (NCBI taxonomy): domain Eukaryota; kingdom Viridiplantae; phylum Streptophyta; class Pinopsida; order Cupressales; family Cupressaceae; genus Cupressus; species Cupressus sempervirens. The sequence goes on from CM053791.1 coordinate 124,497,608, forward strand.
AACTTTGGACTGAATAGCTGGCCTCAAGCTAAAGCGCGGCCCCAAGAACTTCACACCGAGGTACATATAAGAGGAAGTAATCTCAACCTCTTGACTCTGAAAGAAGAAATGAAGATGAGAGGTCTTTAGACAATTAAAGACCATAACCCGAGTCTTAGACAAATTGACCACAAGTTGTTGATGATCACAAAAAGAAGCCAAACCATCTAGGGGTCTTTGCAAGTTGTCGGGAGAAGAGGCCAAGAGAACCACATCATCAGCAAAAAAGAGAATGGAGATCAAAACCTGATGCAATTAGCACCCGTCGCTTGGTTGAGAGGAGTTCACAAGGAAATCCTCCAACTCATTAATATACAAACCAAACAGAGTAGGAGAAAGAGGACAGCCCTGCTTCACCCCAATGGTGCTCTCAATTGGAACCAAAAAGTCCTTTGGAGTCCTGAGCCTACCAGTTACCCTCTCATAAAGCCTCATAATAGCACTCTGCAACATATCTGAGATCTCAATCTCATGAAGTCTCTGAAATAGGGCCAACCTAGGAACATAATCAAAAGTCTTACGAAAGTCCACAAAACAACAATAGACTTTCTGAGAGCGGTGTCTAGCCTCCTCAATGATAGCCCGTAGTGTGAAAACATGATCCATAATCTAATAATTTTCCCGAAAACCAACTTGCTGTTTAGCTCTACAGCCTCTTCTATCAAGCTCACTAGATAACATGGTGTTCAGAGTAGTGGCATAAAGTTTGTCAAAAGTATGTCTGATCATAATTGTTCTATGGTTACCTGGATCAGAAGCAGGGCCAAACTTGTGAATAGGGTAGACCACATGTCTAGACCAAGATTCAAGAAACCTAGTGCAAACCACTCTATTAAATAGTGGATGAAGGTAAGATCCAAGAGCCGAAGCACCAAGTTTGAAAAGCTCTGCATGGAAACCCTCTTTATCAGTTGCTTTGTTGCATCTCAAAGATCTGAAGGCCCATAATAATACTGGAGTAGGTGGACAAGCGACAGTAAGGGGGTGGAGTGGAGTGGAGAGGTGGCTGCCCAGGAATGTTGTAAAGCGTAATGATATGGGAGTTCAGAGAGTGGAGGATGGGGGGGAGCATCGAGGGAAAAGGGTATGCCGAAAGATCTGGGGATTCTGAATAAGTGTGGAGTAAAGGGTTCTGCATTGAAAGGAGGCAAAAGAACGTTGCTTGTGGCGAAGAAAATGGACGTTCGAAAGGCGCAAATGGGTGAAGGCAGGAGACTGAGTCTCAAAGGCAACGCGAATACAGTGATGGAAAGCTTTGCAATTAGTATCAAACCATTTATTTATAGGACAAGTATTTTGATGCTTAGCTTTGAGAGAGGGAGGGGAACGATGAGGAATAGAAAGGAGAGTAGAATCCCAGATGGCAGAGGCAATTGAATCAAACATGTCAGATATAGCAAGCGACTCATCAAAGCTAGCAGGTGTTAGAAGTCTCCTAAGGTGGTAAGTAAAAAGCTCACCATCGCTCTCAAGGTAATGGAAGCGAGTAGAAAAGGAGATGGTATCAACTAGGCAGTGAGAAGATTGGAAGGAGTGCGATGAGTGGAGTGAAACACAAATAGAAATGCTAAGAAAAGCATGATCAGCCAAGGGGAGACGCGAAATGGTGAAATTGCAAATGGAAGAAATGAAGGAATGAGAGGAAATGACATAGTCAACAACACTCACACCTCCACAGTGCGGCCAACAGTTAAAGAGGTGCGATCCAGGAAGGAAGGATAAACCACTCAGAATCAACAACCCAAAAGACTCACAAAGTTGGAGGAGGTGACGGCCATAACTTGAGATTGGTCCAAAAAATCCTTCGAGGTGTGTTGTAGGCCCATAGTAGTCGGATCTAACTCAGAAGTGCAGTTCAGATCAGGACCAAGATCATGCAAAGGAATCTGAAGATCCTTGGTTCGAGCATTGAAGTCTCCAAGAATAATAATATCACCCAAAGCCTCAAATTGTGAAATGCTCTCCTGAAGGTCATAAAAAGGATCTCCATTCTTCGGGCCATGAATGGCATCAGGAGAAGTCGAAGGAAAATAACAAACAGTAATAAAAATCTCTCTGTTGTTATTTCCGTTGACCAATCCGGACCCACATAAATCTGGCATAGGCGTTAGAGTGAACAATTGAAGTGAAACTGAAAATATCATCACAAACCAAGCAAGTAACACCCCCACCCACGGACCCCACCAGAAGTCTGGACCTCATCTCTGCAAACTAACAGCCACAAATAGCTAGGATAACTTGGAAGAGGGTGCATAGGGCTGTTGTGAGTCTTAGTAACAACCAAAATATCTAAGGACCCCACTCCATCCTGAAAAAGACCAAGTAATGACTATAAAGAGCCATTACCATTCCAGCAATTGACAAGAAGAGAAGGGGGCTTCCTCTTGTCAGATTGTTGTCTAGATTGTTATGCTGGTTTGGTGGTTGTCCTTAATGAAAAAAACATAACTTAGCAATCAGGCTTATATGTGCCAAAGGAAAATTAGAGATTTGCATCCAAGTGGCAATTTGATTCCAAACTTTCAGCATAGAGATAAAATCACATCTCATTCCCACTTGGCACGAAAAAACTTAGACTTGACAATTTAATATAACCATTGATGATCAACTTTGCAAATGTTGAAAGCCATTTACACTTAAATCCCTCATAAGGTAGGTCAAGTTTGAGAACTTGATTTGGCGTGGTGGGGCTGAAAGCCTTATGTCTCAAAGGCTACCACATGAGAGTTAGATTTTCCCTCTTCAAGTGGCAAGTTGCTGCATGAAAGTTGGATTTCCACCCTTGAAGTGGCAGGGTGCCACATGAAAGTTGGATTTTATCCTCAATGTCTTGAATACAATTGATTAAGCCCAAGCCCAACACATGCCGCATCTCTCCCCTACTTGGTCAAATTTGCCACTTCTTAGTTGCTCTTAATATTGATGCCTTGTATGCAATTGATTAAACCAAAGCCCAAACACTTGGCTGTTGCCACTTCTCTTCCCTACTGCAGTCAAGTTTGCCACTTCTTAGGGGAGAGGACCTAATACTTGAACGCATTCCAATTGTTGTGATAGGAGTTGTTCACTTAATACCTACACTTATTGACTTAATGTCCAATTTTTTTGACAACATTGTACCTATACTTGTGACTTTAAAGATGTTAGTACAATGCTAACTACCCAAAATTGAATAAAATGTACCCTTAGTTATAAAAATTAACCAATGATGTGATGCCACATCAGCTGTTCAACTATGGGTACACTTTATGCACAATTATTGGTCTCACTTTTTTTGGGGGGTGTTTTGGACAACTTGGCAAAAAACATGCTGATGTGGCATCATAATGGGTGACATGGACTTGAAACCTTAGTTATAAGTAGACAACTCACCAAGTAAGCTGCTGTGAAAAATTGGGAGCGATTTGAAATTTTTACGTAGGGTTTTGATAAGTGCGAAGTTAAGGTGTTCAAGTATTGGGTCCTCTTCCCTAGTTGCTCTTAATATTCCCAATTCCAAGAGACTTGCAAAACTCTAAACTACTCACAATCTACTCTACCAACTTAACTTATAAATGGGAAGGAAAAAAGAGGTGGTCTCCATTTGCAATGGGGCGATGGTGTGTAAATCTCACAACACTATCTTTGTGAAAGTATGCATTATTCTGTCACGGCCTGATTTTTCAACCATTTTATTCTATATATTGTGTCCAACATTTTAATTCTCTCTTGTGACCAATTTGCATTTTCCTATTAAACCGTTTTTGGTTTTTTAATTTTGCCATGTAATGGTCTCTCATTGTTGTGTTTGGGTGTTCATATGTTTGTTCATGTGCTCTAGATTAGAATATCTTTATTTAATAATAAATATTTTTCAGTTATCATTTTTCACTTACAAATATTTAATTTCAGAGGTACCGACTCATTGATACAGCTGGAATTAGGCGAAGAGCAGCTGTAGCCTCAGGGGGCAGCAAGACTGAGTCACTGTCTGTGAATCGAGCATTTCGAGCAATAAGACGCTCTGATGTTGTAGCACTTGTTATTGATGCAATGGCTTGTGTTACAGAGCAGGTATTATTCTGACTTTATCATTGAGTTGATTGCTGAATAAGGTTTAAGGATAGTCATTTAAATCTCCTTTTTTTTGAATTCATATTCTATGGTGAGGGTTTATTTTACTTGGGTTTACCTCTCTTAAGCTTTTGTTGTTTTAACATATAGCTTTACGTTTAGTCACTTGATCAGCTTCTAGGGCTCTTTTCTGTCTATTTTGTTTTAATTGAATGTATTGTCAAGTCCAGATGAGCTACTTTGGTTGCTCATGGATGTTAGTGCACTTTATTTCTTACCTTTTTTATCAAATGCATCAATAGATTGAACTGTAAATAAAATAGTCTATATATTTTTTATTTTGTAACTTTTCTTAAGAGGATTTCTTAAGAAGCGACTTTAAGGATAGAGCAAAAAACTGCGCCCAGCCTTTTGACCATTTCAGGCTGTTTATTTGTTGAAACATAAAGGTTCTATGGCAAAAAGTAGCAGAAAATATGAAACTGAATATTTAATATTAGTTATTTGATGCCATTATTTTATTTATTTTTGGCCAGAAGTGGGTTACACTATTATTTTTCAACTACAAGCTGGGTGGATGCAACCCATAGGGTCATCAATTGCTGTAAAAAAATACCTTGTACTTAAAGTCTATGAGGTGGATTTGTTCTTTGAATGATTTTTAAACTGCCACGTTATCTTTTATTATTCAGCGACTGCATAAATAGGGTTCCTGAGATCCTTGTACTTATAAAAAAATGCACCCTTATATAAATAGGTGTTTGTTTTTAACATTCTAAATAACATATGAGTATATTTTGTTTGAGTAATTAAGATGGGAACTGAAACTATGGCTCATTTCTCAACTTTGCAGGACTACAGGATTGGTGAAAGAGTAGAAATGGAAGGGAAAGCTTGCATCATAGTTGTTAACAAATGGGATACTATACCAGACAAAAACAGTCAAACAACTTTCTTCTATGAAAAAGATGTCAGGGAGAAGCTTCGTGTCCTTGACTGGGCTCAAGTTGTTTATTCATCTGCAACAACGGGTCAGAGAATTGAAAAGTACAGTTTAACTTGATAAGTCCTCTAACTTCAATTCATCTGGAAGACAAGAATATTGTTGTCAAGTCCACATAACATGATGAGACAAATACATCTTATGATGAATTCTTATCCAATACTCTGCTTGGTGTTTCTCAAAGTCAACAAATTTTTTTTTTTGGAAGAATGTTGTCTTGATAGAAGTTACAAGCTGCATTTCTTACTTCTATATATTTTTTATGTATTGAGATCACTGAGACTGTGACCTTGTTTTTGGTCTTTTCTTGTGAAATAGCTAATGCTTCTAATAATCCAAAGCTACTTTTATGAAAATTTATCAGCTTGTATGTCTGGTAAAAAGGATAACTACTGCTTTATGTTGCCAGTTTCTGTATGAGTTCTTGCTCAAATGAATGTGCTGGCGGAGGAAGAAAATAATACTCAAGGTATAAACTTGTGAGATTTGTGTTGATACTCAAATGTACAAAATTGAATATATAATCGAGAACATTGCTGGTAATTGACAATGCAATGCCACTTGTCAAATTGTAAATGTTGAAGATAAAACAAAATGGTTAATATTGAAGTAGCATTTCTTGAAAGTAGGACTGATTCAAAAAGCTAAAGGTCAAAATTAGACTCGAATACTTAGAGCTTAATTGGAAGATGCATTACTTTCGATCAGATGCAACCCAAAAGTATATTTTTTCCTTAGCAAGTGAAACAATTATTCCCAAAAGTAACTCAAAGACCTAGTATCCTTATCACTAACCAATGCTTTTGGGCGATCTATGCAATTTGTTACCTTCTTGAAAAATATGAGCACTTTGGGTACCTTGAATTTTGAAGATATGGCATAAAAATCTGGATATTTTATAGTCTATGAACTACCACATATATGTAAAATTTACCATTTACCTTAGGTAACCTTGCAATAAAACACACGGAAATATTTTCCAAATTTTGCTCCAAAATTGGCAATTTTTGAAGTAGATCTGTTGAATGTAAATAGCTACAACACATATCAGTTGTAGTTCGTATTTTTTATATTGTATCTTCAATTGGTGAGTGTAGTTAGGACTTGTCAGTTGATTGGAGTAATTTTTGGTAGTTCTTGATAGTTGGCATTCATGAACAAACCATCACCGAGTTTTTTATACTAGTCTTGTAGTCAGGAAATAAGATTGTGTTAGTGACAAATAATTTGCTTCCCTATTTTTGAATAAGAGTTTTGAAACATTGACTGATATACAATTTTTTTTGTCTTTTGTACTGTGTTGTGTGAACTGATCATGTATGTATATTTTAGTTTACTATGCTTTCGTAATTGTATATTCACAGAGAACGTAATCATTTGGTTCTGTTGCTCTCAAAGAAGCACATTAAAATGACCATATAATAGGACAGCTAGTTGAAGAACCTATAGAAACTAATCATGATAAAGAAGATGAACTCATATAGGACCTAGTAAACTCATGGGATATATCGGTAAAAGAACATATTCAAAACAAAGCCAAATGAAGGCAAATCCGCCAAGAGGTCATTTGTGATAATGTGAGAGTAACAAGGTAAGTAGACACGCTCCTTGATTGTATGCCAATACTTGTAAGATATCTCCTAATAATTTAAGACCTATGGTCGAATGGGATTGAGAAATATAGAGGCAACAAATTAGGAAACACTATGAGAATAAAAACTAGCAAGAGGATGAAGAAAGAAATGTAGATAGGTGTTGAATCACTCAAAAATAATTTTGTGGTCATAGAACATCACAAGAAGTGAGGTGATCCTTGAGGATCATTGAACAAGTGAACGAAGAATGAAGCTGAGAGGTAGTGCAGAAGAAAGTATAACTGTACAAATTCTAAGTCTCTGCCCATCCTAAGAATATAGTGAAAGGTTGAGCACCAATTGGGAAAACGAGAACACTTACACTACATGAAACTATAGAAGTGGGGAGTGGGCAGGGATAGGAAGAAACTCACTGATACTTGATGTAATGTGGATCAATCACCCTGAACAAATAGAAAAACCAATGGAATAACCAATGAATGAACAAGCATGGGAAATAGAACTTTAATACTTATTGCAAATTCTTATTTAAGTAATTACTGAGGTATCAAAAGATAGAAAGATCTAGTAATTAAAAGATGCTATCCTAAAAGTCTTGGCCTACAGGTAAATAAGAAAGAACCATAAGGCAACTTAGTATGCAAAACATTAAGCTAATTGAGGATTCCCATGCAGCTAGAGTGTGAGAGAAGCACCGTAGGAAATCCAAACCCTGTTTGCTTCTAGCATTACGGTTTCACTCAAACAGAATCATGGTGACTCTCCCGTCAAATTACAGTATTTAAAGGAGGAAGCTACTAATTCATAGGCAGTGGGTCTCAGTACCCTACAAAACATTTTAAAACTATTGAGACAGTTTGGACAGAAAATTGTTAGGATGTTAGATCACATTGGCTTTGATCCTTTCAAGAAACCCAAGAGGCATAACTATTGATTAGTACAGAAAGATTGGGTCAGATTCTAAAACTACTTGGGAAACTATGAAGAAATCTCTTGAAGAGCAATTCAAGTTAGTATGGGATGATAATGAAATTATAGTAGAGATTTATAATACAAAGGAAGACACACCTGAGAACTTTAGAGCCTATAACTAAAGGCTCAAAGAACTCCTAACTTTTGAAAAAAGAATCTTCTAACAGCCTCGAAAAGAGATAATTTATTGACGATGACATTCCCTGACCATAGAAGAAGATGAAAGTAGTATCACACTGTTCATATTCAAAATTGTACGAGGCCAGGGATATAAAGAATGGAGATAAAATGTCCTCTTATGGCAAGAAAAAAGTAGAATGATGGAAGCTCGAAGGTTAGCAGCAAGAATGAATTAGGAACTGTACAAGACTAATGAAATGGTATGATGCAGGTCATAAAGGAATTGAAGGCAGAAAAATAAAATAATAAAGGAAACAAATAAATCTGGTTCATCAAAGGCTATTGTGGAGGACAGATAAATAAATTGTCTGATGAAATTATTTTGTTATATTTGTCAAGCCCTGGACCACTCAATCAAAGAATTCTCATAAAATTTCAAAAGTTGGTGTTCACAATACTCCTTGCTTAAGATAAAGCAATCCACTACAAGTAGATCACTTAAAAAGTAAAATAATAACAATACATTTCGAAGTGGATATAGAAATAAGTCATTTATTAAATACAAGAACAATAATAATGGAAGCAAGAGGTAGATACAATTGGATTAACCAAGGATTGCCAAAGCAATCAAAACAAAGCAAGATTCTTGTTCAAAATGTGTAGACCAATGGACCACAAGGATGTCGATTGTCTGAAACAGAAAAGGGTGCCATGAAAATGATTGATTGAGTAGTAAATCAATGAAGTTTTGGCAGTTTATGAGCACAAACCAAAATGATGGTATATTTGGACACGTGTGTCGTGAAACAAAGACATCGTGGAGCAAAAGCAAGAAGCAATTAAAAGGGAAGGATGTTGCTCTAATTGAAATGAAGGTATTTCCACCATACCTGAGTATGATAAAATGCAAGTACTATAGAATACCGTACCCTATCAGAATCACAGATAACTTGCAAAGTGTGTTACAACTGAGGAATGCAATTACTACCATAATAGGAAACCATCAAAGAGAAGGACAAATTGGGTAATAGGAGGGTGAAGATCTAGTAGCATAATGTACATCACATTACAAGAAATCAATAGATCCCTTGTTGATGGCTAATGTAATGAAGAAATTGATTCTGAGAAGAATCTAATAAATACAATAATTATTGGAGGGTAGGGAGTAAATGTACTTCCTAAAGATATATGAAAATACCTTGGTAAATTATTTGGTCGCCAACTTTCCAATTGGTGGGTTTTGAACAAAAAGGAATTGAAGTGTTATGGGTAGTAATGGGCTATAAGGTACTTGGTGGATATTGAACAAAAAGGAATTGAAGTGTTGATTGTCATTGTTGTTTATTTACATAAAATGGGATATGACACATTATTGGGTTGGGGATGGTTGATGCTAGCCAATGAAGAAGGTCATGAGCAAGGAAATACCTTACTTGGATTTCCACTCAAGCTTAGGAGAAACTTGTATGGAAGAGGAAAATGATCTTACGGAGCGAAATGATATTTGAATCCTAGATCTGCAATATTTTATTGAAGACGAAATAGAATCTTTTAGCAGACTATTCTATTGGCAATTATATGATTATTAGTTAATTCTACAAGAATGCAAGATGATACAAATAAGCAAAATTAGAAAGGAAGAGAAAGCTAAGGAAAAAAACAAAAAGTGATTGTACAACTCTAGCAAGTCATACATTTTTGGCATATAAAATATGTCTTTGCATGCACTTACAAGGGCATTTAGGGAGTACCACTAGAGTTGTGTGTTCACCAAATTTCCTTAAATCCCCAAAGCTCAATTGGTAAGAAGAAAACCTTATAGGATGAACAAATTATTGACTTGGTATCACCCATAGTCATCTCATTGAAGAAAGTATTTGAGAAAAATGAGAATGTGTGGTCTTCTAAAGCATTAGCATAGTGATTGCCAAGGGTCTATTTCCAATACCATTCAAACTAATTTTCGAAGTAGTAGGACATGAGATATATTCCTTCATGGATGGATTCTTTGGTTACCTTTGTAGTACAAGATGGAGCAAATAGATATAATAGAATGTTGTTCATTCTACGTAACACTCCTAGAACATTCCAAAGAATATTTGCGCTTATCTTTGATAAAATATTGATAGGAAATATCAAAGCTTTCCTCAAGGGCTGATTAATCTACAATGACGGAGAATCACATTTAGAATCCTTGGTTAAGTTTATGGAAAGATTGCTTCTTGCTATGTGTGGTAAATTATATACATGAAATGATAATATAAATGGAAACCTATACCAGATAAAGGAGTAAAATGTAGGTTTCTTAGGTTATGAATTTAATATAGAGAACAAAGGCATAGATGGTTGGCCAAGGACTGCAATTCATTTTACTTTATGCTACTACTCCCTTCCTTGGCGGTACATAGCATATTTAAAGGATCTAATGGTTGCCAAGAGGAATACAACAATCAACCAACCAAAACATACAACCACTTGAGAATAACAACCATTGTACAATTAATACATTGACAAATAGCTAATATTATTAAACATAAAATAGGCATTATATGCTGACTACATCATTCTCGCAAAAGAAAAGGTCGTCTTCCAGACGACAAGTATGGATCAAGTACTATTTGCAAAGACTAATGGAAAAGGAGTGGATGATGACTTTTATTGTGGAAACTCAATATTGTAGTGTACTTCAAAAATCAAATGAGGCTCTAGGGACAACACCCCCGTTGGGGTCAAGGGGCAGCACCCTTGATAGGGTTTCTGGGGACAACACCTATCACAAGGGTCTAGGGGCAGTGTCCCTAGTGAGGTCATAGGGCCAAAATAATACTAATAAAGCCCAAAAAAGAAATTATGTAGTATTGAACCAACATATGATTTTATAATTTTAATCAAAGCGTTCTTGCTTCAAAATTGATCACCATACTAGAAGTCGTTTTACCATGTTAAGCTTCAACCACATCAGTGTTTGTATGGTCAGCCATTGTAGGCACAATACGTACTTGACTAGAGAATTGTGCAACATAAAAAGTTTATACTGTTCATATAGATCGAAAACTATAAATCTATGCAATTTTAAAAATTCAAACCATCTGTATGGATCGATGTGCTTAGATGATTGTATAATGTTGTAAGAGTCACTAATGGACGCGATCTCCTAGGATCACCTACAAACCAAGGTCAACCTTCTACATGAGAACAACAAAGACGATGAAATGTTGGAATATGGTGCAATAACAAAATAATGATATTATCACACTCAAAATGATACAATATGCATAAGGACTCCCTTGTATTAACTCAAATGATATGAACTTATATGAATTAGCTCTAAATCAGCCTAAATAACTCTAATGAGTTAATAAGAGAGGGGAGAGTGTTGAATATATAGCAAAATGTGGGCATATAATTCCCAGAGGATTAATAACTCCCAAATACCCAAATTAGGTGGGAGTTCTATCGACTTGGTAAATCCCAAACATTTGGCTTCCAACTTGAGGTAAAACACAAAGATGGTAATGGGGAGGTGGCTAATTAATCCAAAAGAGGGTGAGACATTCCACTAGCCAAAGTTGGGTGTGAATGACATGTGATTGCAGGATTATGCCATATGTCCTAATTATTCTAATATAACCTAAATTAGATTAATACATGTAGGAAAAATAAATATTCCCTAAAATAAGGTCAAGTAATAACCTGCACTAGCAACCCCCCTTAAGCATAGCTTAGGTGTGTGTCAGGATGCAAAGATGGGTCTCAACTACAAGGCCATGTGGGGTACCCTTTTACAACGAAAAAATCTCTAAAAAGATGAGAATGAGAAAACCTGTACGACAAAATTCCCCCTCGAGAGAGAATAAGAGAGACCATGCAATCCCTCAATGTAGAATTTCTCACATTATTGACGAATGCTCGACATATTAGCTAAACATACTCGAAGATTGTTGACCATTCTCCCTCCCTTTAGGAAGAAATAGAACCAAGGATGTGTGTAGTATATCCTCCCATTCATGAATGAAATATGAAGAATGATGATGTATGATGTCGTTGAACTCTAATTAGGTCTCTTCATGTCAATGTCAAAAGTTGTCACCATCATATCAAATGTTGCTAGGCCACTCTATAGAAGATGACAATCCAAAACTTAGTGCAGATGGATGTAGAAGGAAATCTAAAGGAAAAAGGCAACTTCTTTGAGGAACAAGCTACCTCCTCCAATTGTTGCTCAATAGTGGCCACATTAATGTCAAAATGTGAGGAATGGTCATGTGGGTAAAGAGTAAGAGGGTCAAAGGTTCCCCCCTCATCATCTGAAGAAGACATAGCAAATTCATCAAAGAGAAAATGTATGTACTCAATAGTGTCCTCCAAGTCTGCAAGATAGGACTCATAAAACAAACTAGCAATCTCTATCATGTACTCACCCCAAGGAGCTCTATCTAAAAGGTGATGAATGGCGTGTTGTATTGAATTAGTACAAGCCATTATTGCACCACAATTAATAGAAACAATAATCAATGTAGGAGATGTAGTGCTAACACATGTATTTTGAACCTCAATTGAAAGAATACCAAGATTCACTTGACCATATTGAATCTCTTGAAAATTGTCTACACTTGATGTTTGAGTCTATATGTCAACCAAAGGAACAATAGAAGAATGTGTGAGGTGTAAAGTTAAGATTGATGATCTACCTCCCCAACTGCAACAATATCTCTGCTATGCAAATCCCCAAATTGAACTTATCACTCTTTACTTCCCCACCATGCATGATCTAATATATGGAAAGGATATTTGTTAACAATGAAGGTATGCAAATAATGTCATTTAATGATCCTTCATCTATGTCAATAGAGCCGTTCCCACAAACACTCATATATTTGTTGTTAGTCATCAAGATGTTTGGTGACGAACATGGCACAAATAGAACATATTCTGTGATGAAGCCATATGATGTGAAGCTCCAAAATTGAGGATCCATATACTTGATGCAAAATCTATAATAGCAACAAGTGCTTTCCCTTTTTCTTTCTGTAACTTGAATTAGATAAAGATGGTGTATCCTTTGGTATGATAAATTTATTTTGTTCTTTGTCAAAATATGCTTCAACTCTTCAATTGTTTTAATTAACATTGATGTTTCTAGTATGCTTTTGGCACTGGTTGTGTATCAATTATTCCAACATCAACCTTTTGGATCATACTCCATAATCCATCATTGGGATGAGTTCAAGGATGCTAAAATTGACAAGTGCGGACCAATCAAACACTTAAAAAGGCGAGAGAGGGGAAACGGAATGTGCAACCCAAGAGAGAAAGACAAAGGAAAAAAGTAAAAAAGCACAAAAGAGAAGGAAGAGAAAGAAGAAAATATCTCCAAATATATGAATAAATAAACAAACACACAAAAATAAAAATAAAACTATAGACAAATAGTGATGGCACATGTTTTTTCCCTTTGTTTTTCTCTCTTGGTTTGCATGTTCCCTTTCCACTCTTTTATCTTTTTAAGTGTTTGCTTCATTTGCATCTTGTCATTTTTTGCATTCTTCAATTCTCTCATCTTGATGATGGATCATGAAGTATGATGCAAAATGTTGATGTCGAAAAAATTGATACACAATCCTTCCAAAAAGCATGCTAGCATTATCATGGATTGTGGAAACCTGTTATCTTCAACATTGATGTTCATCATGGCCAGATTTCTCGTAATATGCGCACGTGGACTTCTTCTTTCCAGGCAATTCCCTTTTTGAGGAAGAAGATTTAGTTTCCTTTTGTGTCTTGTTCTTGTACTTTAGGCTGACTAGCTATCAATGGTTGTGACTTGGAAGTCTTGATGATACCATTTAAATTATTGTCGCCTTCTCTTGGATTAGAATATTTGAGTATGCATCAAAAATAGGATTGACATATGCAGCACCCATAGAAACCCTATTGGTATGAAAGCTAGAAACAAATACATAATACTCAAGACCAAGGTTGGATAACACATTGAGAATCAATTGTATGTCCTCCTTAGTAATCTTGTAATCCTTTCGTTATGTTCTTAGTTGCGTATTCTTGGAGATATAGTCTTAGATGTGGTTGAAACTTTTGGGATCAATGTTCATCAAATCACTATCAGTCTTATAACCCTTACTCTTGCCATTTTCCCAAGCTTCTTTAGGTGCCTTGTGTGATTCAAGATAAAATTTTAAATCAAAAGAGACTAGTGAACAAATTTAACTAGGAGCTCTCTAAGGATTGATCTCCCATTTTTGAAGAGCACTAGGATTAGTAGGTGTAGGAATAGATTCGTTTACATTCCTGTGCAACTTTTTCCCCTTAGATAATTCCATATCAATTACCCTTACTCTTGTCAGTTTTACCGTACAAATTTTCAAGAGTCTTCCAAGCTTCTTTAGGTGCCTTGCATGATTCAAGATAAAATTGTAAATCAAAAGAGACTAGTGAACAAATTTAATTAGGAGCTCTCACACGATTAGTAGGTTTAGGAATAGATTCTTCTACATTCCTGTGTAACTTTGTCCCCTTAGATAATTCCATACTAAGTTTTTCCATGATTAATTATTATATGGAGTTAGGAGTTTAATTTGAGTTTTCTCCGTTGTATTATCACACAACATTAGGAAACAAAGAAATGAGAACAACACAAGATTACCCTCCAAAATTCACTCAATCAATGGTCTCCCCTAGAAAAATATGATAGTGGCACTTTATAAACTAGTATTTTTACAATTCTGGAGTTATCAGCCAGAGGTTTACAATGTTTGAATTGGAGCATACAAAATAATCTCACAATTAGAACTTCAAACCTGCACCAATGAATAGTGCTAAAAGAAATATCAACTTTGAAAAAAAAAAGCACCTCAATCCAAGGTTGTATGTGAAAGTTATAGTTGTTTGAAGTTGCAAAAATGAGAATTGTCCTTCAGACCTGTTGAAAAAACTGATTTTATGGAAAATCTGGATCACTAGAGAAAAAAATTGATCATTTCATGATGGAGCACAATTTTTTTCCAAAACTTTTATTTATTGAGAAAGACCTCTTTATGCGCAAGACATTGCACTATAAAGTTGAGGTGCCAAATGCAATATTCAATGAAGCAGGGGTCCAAATTTGAAACTCCCAACCTTTGCCTGATTTAGAAAAACGATGCTAAATTTGGACTTCCTCCAATTTGGATGCAATTGTTGCTAGATTTGGACTTCTGCTAAATTCAGCAAAATACCAACTGGCCCTAAATGTCAACTGGAAAATTTTGGATGCAAATGCAACTGAGAAAATATGTGGAGGAGCCGATTGAGGCATTTTTTGCAATTTTAATTGAATTTTTTTTTTTAAAACTTGAAAATATAATTAAAAAATATTGAAAGTGGGAGGGCTTAAGGCACCCCAAGGCTTTGTTTGAGGTCCAATATGACCAATTTTCTGGAAAAGATGCATCATACACTACCTCAACTAGGTGATGCAGCAATTTTGCACTCAAATAGATTGTGTGAAACAAATATACCTAAAGGGGTAGGAGATCCAAATATTTGTGACAAACCACCAAATATCACAATTGATATTCAGATCTTTCTCCAAAGTGGAGTTGTTGAAGGTAAATTGTAATTACTAAATTTAATTTATTAAGTTTTTTATTTTATGACATGTTCCATTTTCAATTGTATAAATTTTATTAATATTTATTGACATATTGTTATTTACTTAGATTGTTGAGACCTGATTTGCATCTCATACTATTGTTATTAGACGACATGTCAAGGGGATGGCTACGATGGCATGGATACAATGGTGGAGAAGATAAAAATTGCCATAGAAACACATGACATTGGCCCCACAGAATGTAAAAAGTTATGCAATAAGGTGGAAATAGTCATTCATCACCATTGGAAAAAGATGACCACCCTATTGCACCTCCTTGGATATTCCCTATCTTTGAGGTACTATAGTGCTGAAATTGCTGCTATGCTAGATAGAGTAGCATCATATTCAGATGAAAAAAGTTGCTAATGGGTGCAAGAAAGCTTTCGAAAGACTCTTCGAAGATGAAAAAGTGCACAAAAAAATTAGTACAAAATTTATTTGCCTCAAGAATACAACAAACATAGTCGAGTTGCAATAAGTGACCAAAATGACCTGGTAGCTATCACATGGTGGTGCCTTTATGATCAACCATAACCATTGTAGTATCTACAATTTCTTGCAATCAAGATCCTCTCATAAGTAAGTTGTTTTGGTTTTTTGTTTACCACTTGTATTCTACAATTTAGTACTTAACATTCTTTAAATTGCTTTGCATTCTGATGTTTAATTTGTGAACATTATCTAGGTTGCAAGTACGTACTCCTTTGTCGACTCACTCAAGCATAATCGGTTAGGCTCAAGAAAAGCTTAAGACTTGGTTTACATTCATACCTACTTGTGTCTTTTGTCGCTTAAGGAGGAACAATCCTTAGCCAAGCTTTGTGATGTAGCCCCTGAGTGTGCCAACTTGGATGCAATCATTGAGGATATTGGTTATTTCCAGACTCATTGCAAATTATGATAATGATTACACCACATCAAATGTTGCATCTAGTGCAAGTGGAACTGCTTTGGGTTCAAATGATCTTGAACTTGCAGAAGTTGGAGCTAAAGAGGATTTTTTGAGAATTCTTATGATTCTAATTAGTGTATCCTAATTGATGAACATTGAAGCATGAACTACATTTTGTTTCTATAATTCAAATTGTAATTTATTTTTATTTGCATTGGAATCGTGAACATAGTGTTAAAACTAGAGCCCAGAAAATAAAGAAGATAAACAACAATAAAGAAATCATAAAAGAGATATAAACAACACCAAAAGATATCTTAGGAAAACCCTTCTAGAGTGAAGGGGAAAACCCAACCACACAAGAAAACATCACTTTATTGATAGAAAAAATGTTAAGTGTACAATACCTATTGCTTGATGCAATATACATAACTTAAGAGGAGACACTTCACATTCCAACCGAAGGTCTCACCAATTTCCCAAAACATAAATCTTAATTTCAATTACAATTACAACTCTTCAAATCTCCATGCCTCAACACATGTTGAATGACACATGTCATTACATTTAATATTACAATTTGAACATAAGTGTCCTTTTCAGTTGAAGGTGATATTAACGGTAATAACATCCATATTGCCAAAGATAAAGATCTTTATCGTAGCTACAATCTTCAACACTCCCTCCTAGCCAGAGAGAGATCTTTAGCTGAAAATCCACACAAGACTGCAAGCAAAATGTCAATGATAAAATTTCATCACATAGATCCAATAAATTTCATGGAATCACTCAACATAAAAACTTGTAACAATTACTCATTGTTAATAATCATGGAATCACTCAACATGAAAACTTGTAACAATTACTCATTGTTAATAATTATGGAATCACTCAACATGACATATTTGTAAGAGCCACAACTAAGTTTTTAATCACAGACTTTCTCAACACGAACTGTCATAGAATCTCTCAACATGACATCCAACTCCCAAAAGGGAATCTCTCAACGTGATGACATCGTGGACTTTCTCAACATAATGTTCACTATCACATAGTGAAAGAGTTATCATAGCTGATCTTACAATCTCATTTATTCACACAAGAATAGAAATAGGCGTAATAAAAGGAAGACTTAGTTCTATTTAAGTCGCAAATTTTACAAATACCACAAGCATCAAAATTATATATGAGAATTGAGGGGATTCCATAAACACTCCCTCTTAATTATGAAGCCTCCCTCTGAATCTAAGATCTCCCTTTAAAACTCAACATCTCCCTTTGGAACTATAATCCTTATCTTGTTGCATCCTACAACCAAGAGAGATTATTAAAATCAACTATCAATGCTAAAAATAATCTCTTTCAAGCAATATAACCATAATACTCATCTCTTTGTGGTCTAATCTCAATAAACACACACACAAAGATATTTAGAATAATGCTTGTAAATCTCATAGCATCAATATAATTATAAGAATATAATATTAACATCAGAATAATATTAAAATCATCATAAAGATGACAAATAAACCTCCCTCTAAAATCATAAGCTCCCTCCGAGTCTTATCTCTATAGCAGAGCTGGTCTCATCATGCATGACCCATTTAGAGCAAAATCGATCCATACTAATCTTTTAGCTTATATAGTTGTCCATACTTCTAACCTTGGCACATTGCCAGCGTACATCAATGTTTCCAGAGCCACCACCACCACCGGTCGCTTGCTTGATATAGCAAACACAAACATAACTTCACTTCTGCCTGCTTGCGTTTACATGTGCCATCTTCCAAAATCATTATTCTACTCTTCAGATTATGGCACAAGGATTCCAACTCTGCCACAAGTGCTCCTACATTACTATTCTTGCTTCCAGTGAACTCTTATCTTCATATGCAGATATGAGTTCTAGATGATTTGTAGTTGTTGTCACAACATCACTACATAAAACAAACCAAGCATGTTGCACTACAACCTACAAACACCCATCACCCAAGAGTCATTAAAACAAAGTTGCATTTCAGCATGAAAGAAGACCTATCCAGATGAATTCAGATGATGTCAATCCATTATACCAACATAATTACAAATCTGAAAAATATAGAAACTTGAGCATTTCAATTACGCATTGCAATGACTTGCATATATGCCTCAAACTTATGAGAGGAAAAATTTATATTGAAGAAACACCACACACAACACATGACTAACTATTATGGAGGATGCGAAGAAAAGAAAATCACTACAGTCATCAAGACATGCCCAGAAATGAAAACTCTCAGATTATTTAAAACTTTGACCCATGGGATCAAAAGATACTAAGGACAATGAAGGTCGAACCAAGACAAGCAATAAGCAATAGTTACGAGCGTCCAATATACAAGAGACACTTCAAGACCCCTGTTGGTGTCAATTTTGTACCACTACATAACATATAGCAATTGAACACTTGTTATGTGATATCAAACACTCAATTCCTCTCTTGAAAAGTTAATACTCATGAAGACATGAGATAAACTCCAATGTTCCTTATACCTGTGGATACTAACTCAGTTATATCAATGTGATTTGTTGGTAATCACTTAGGCAGCGTTAAGTTGTTCATTCAAGGATGACTTGGATTTTTGGTGTGATGGTAATGATGATGTGTTTGTAAAATATATGAGTGCCAGATAATGTTGGTGGTGATGATGGGGGTGGTACTTCCTTCCTCAAAGCTCCAAATACTAAACTACTCACCGCTCTACTCGTCCTACGAATGGAAAGATTAGCAAATGGGCGGGGATCGAATTTGATGAAAGCTAACCAGCGGCTCTACCTCCATAGATGCAATGATTCAAGGGAAAAGACTAGTTCACCACGCAAGGCTTCCCAACAAGCCGCTAGGATGCTAGTAGCCTAGTTATAGATCCCTATCAAACATCCACTAATATTACCATGCAACTATCGATCTACTCTTACTCTTACTAACATTCTTGAAATAAAATCTACTTTAGCAACTTCAAAGGAAATCTAATTCTAACTATTGGAAGTAGAAATCATGCAATAACCCCAAATGTTCTTAATCACCATGCAAGTCACAACAATGATAAAGAGAGGCAATTTTGGTATTATCTTAGCAACAATTTTCTTCAACCCTTTACAAATGAGAGCAAATTTCTTTATATAGAGGCCAAAATTACAACCAATGATAGAGATTAAGAGGCAAAACCAACGATCCAAATTGGATCCTAAAAACCCTAATTAGGGTTGCCACCCCATTGACCAATGAGAAGACGCCACCTTATCAATGGACCAATGGAAAAAAAAGAAAAGTGGAAACCAATAAGAAGACACCAAAATGGTAGCCAATTAGAATAAAAAACCTATCCTACCCAGGAGAGAGGAGAAATTACTACTTGGGCTTACATCAAATGATCTTCTAATATAGTTCTACCCTTTTCTTTCATCTTTTTAGCCAAGGCAATGAACTTGGCTAGGTTGTCATTGATTTCCTTCATGGGAGGGCAAGGTGTATGTTTCATCTTGAGCTCAGTTGAATTCATCATGGTGCTCGTTGCTTGCAGTATTTCCTCATGGTCCTTCTCATATTCTTTCGCATATCCGATAAAGGCATCGAGGGAGGCAAGGGTGCCCAAATGTTTCTTCTTGATCACAACCTTCTGCAACTCGTCCAATCTCGATCCAAATTCTGTCTCATTGACGTTCCCCTCTTGTCCACTTGAATTATCCCTTTGGCCTCTACTGTCAATTATGATCTGCCTTGATAGTGTTGCAATATGTTTCTTTGCTGGAGGTTCCATTCTTTACTTTTCTCGACCTCCATACTTCTCGTGCTCTTAACTGTTCTTTGTTGTTGGCTACTACCTTCACCTTTCTGTCCGACTGACTCTATTGGACTTACCTCTGGTTTCATCTTTTCATAAGTAAGGCATACCTTATGACTTTGTAATTGCCTCAACTTCCTATTGTACCATGACTCGGTGTGCAGATGAACTGTCCTTGTAACTGCCTCCAAGGAAGGATCTTGATGATCATCCCAATCCATTGGATTCAACTCCATTCCATCCACTGTATCATAATCTTCTCTTAGGACATTTTCATCATCTTCTAATTGATCGGGAATATCAAGGCCTTTCCATTTGATTGCCCTCATCATGTTCACTGACAAACTTGAGAAAGCTAGCTTTCTCACATGAAAGTAATCCTGTGCATTGGCCCAGAAATCCTCTATAGTAGGAATATGTTTGAATGTATTTCCATGAGATGCCTTGATAAGATCGTTAGGATCGAATCCTTGTCTTGCTCTATACCATCCTAGATGATAGCATTCTAATTCTTGCTCTGTAGCTGCAAAGGCAACAGGATTGGGCAAGTATCATTGCCAATTCATGTAATCTTTGTCTCACCTTTAAGTTTCATCATTTTATCATAATGCTCAAGTTGCCTAGCCAACTCCATCCAAACTACCTTGTTGGATGGGTACCTTGGAAGTCTATTGGGACAAACCATACTTCTTGCTACTCTAATGTATGTGAATTGTGGAAATTGAATGAGCCAACTCCCATACTTTTTAACTTTTACCTCAGCTTCCATTGAGAGCCTCGTAGTAGGTGTCCCTTGCAGTATCCTTACTGTCTTCATGGAAAAGGCATCATAAAACATCTTATAATCTTTGGTGTTGTGCAAATGAAGCTGTGGACAACACTCATACACCAAACATTGCCTCGACGCATTGCCAATTACTCCTAAGGCCTTAGGTCCAGGATTTTCATATAGTCTCGCAATCAGATAGAAAACATAGGATCCCATATAGAATTGCTTTTGATTTTGTATGGTCCTAAGTTGCAACTCTAAATTCTTGCTTATAGTCCTAGTCCAATCAAATTTTCTCTTTCCACTTTCAATTTCATCAATAAAGGAATACATCCAGTTCTCGAATTGCATACCTTGACCTACGCACATGATCTAATTGAGAAACACAATGAGATCACCATACTTTGATTAGAAATCTAACTTGGTGAGCTTTGATGACCTGGTAACTCTCTTCTTGCTTTCATGTAGCCAATTCTGCTTTAGATGAATGAAATAAGCCTCCTGGTTATCCTGAAATAACTTAGCCGCCTTATCCATCATTACCATTGTCGTGCCTTTGTATTGGGGAATATTAAATGCTTCTTCAACCACTTGTCCGCTGATGTTGGTCAACACTCTCTTCCCTTCATTAAAAATGATGGGCTTACTAACAATATCAAACCGGGATGCACACTCCGTTACCAATTGCAGGCAAGGGAAGGTAGGAGGGAAAGCTACCACATGTACAATTTCGCTATTGTAGATCTTCTTTGCCACAGGGGATTGTCCTTCCTTCAATTTGTCTTTCAACTATATTATGTTCACTGTACTGATATTGGTATTACTTATTTGCCTCACTTTCGAGAACAAGGTGGTCTTAGGCATCATGTCTTCCTTGTCTTTTTTGGTATTTGTTCCCTTTGGGTTCTTGCTTGCACTAACATCTACCATCCTAAACACTTATTTCTGCCCCTTCGTTCTAAATGATATGGACTACACTTGTCAATCTCCAACTTTCTTTCTATCGATGGAATCTAGTTTATTTCTGCCTTGCCAAGTCCTATCTCTACATTTATCAATCACCAACCTTCAACCTAAGGGTGGGACTATCACTTATTTCTGCCTCTTCGTTACTTTAGGATGGACTACACTTATATCTCCCAACTTCAATCCTAGGGCAGTCTAGCTTATTTCTGCCTCTCCAAATGTCCTATCATGAAATCTACACTTATCTCTCCAAACTTCAACCTATCAATGGAATGATGAAGTGGTGGATGATGAATGCAAAAAGAATATAAGGGAAACAAACTAAGCAAGAAGAAGGAATAGAATCCGCCTTTAAACCAATCTTCACCTCTAAAATGAATACAATTTTACCTTAAATCTGCCTTTACCAATAATCGGGCCCTCTTCAAATTTGGATCAGATCTTAGAAATTTCAATCCTCCTTGCAAATAATGATGCCCTAGAAAAAATCAGAATTTTGACTTCCTTGAAATTGCCCAAATTTGCCAAAAAATCAGACCTTGGATCATGTATCTCTTTTACCAAATAAAATCGCCCAAATCTAGGCCAGAAATTCGCAGCCTTTGGAAAGAAAATCAGACCATAAAAAATACCCAAGTTAGAGAAAATTCAGATCTGCTCCAAAATCGCCTAGGGCATAAATTCGCCCAAGATGGAAGAAGAAAAAAATGACACCAAGCAAGGAAAAATCTGCCCAAGAAAATCGCCCAAATTTGCAAGCTGCTCTTCTAGAAAAAAATCGCTCAACACGAGGAGGAAGATGGAATAAGGAGATGAGAGAGGGGGAAGCTGACTGACTTGCCCTAGAGGAAAGTAAATATTAAATTAGCTCTTTAATAATGGCCTAGATTTAAATGCCATGTTAAAATTACTCAGCTCATAGTGAAATTAGATCATTTAATTGCTAGTTTTGATCAAAAATTGCAAAATAAATGAGGAAAGCCTAGGAGATGTCAAAATTTTCATTTAACAATGTTTTGGTAATTAAAATATCATCAAAATCAACTCTAGCAAGCTAAAATCGATTTTCAATTTTAACTTACTAGTTTCCTTTAATATTAAAAAATCTTCTAGGCAATATTTCAACCAATTTAATGAGATTTTGCAATTTAACCCACTTTCAATTTTGCAATGCAATTTTAAATTTTTTAACCAAAATAAATCATTTCTTTGGCATTCAAAATCGATTTTCCAATTTCAATTTCACTATTAAAAATTTCTTTTTCATTGAAAAAATATTGAAGATTTTCCGAAATGACTAAATCTAACAAATTCATTTTGAAAATGTTCAAGCTTAGACAATTATTTCATAATTTCAAAAATTTGTCTGACAATTATTTCAAAATTTCAAAAATTTGTCTAAGTCCAAAAAGTTGCAAATTTATCATGCTAAATACTGTTCTAACCATTGAAACATGTTTTTTGAAATTTGTTTCCCCTAAGGATAAAATTACACGTTCTGGAAAATTAGGTTTCACACCAGGTGAAACAATAAATCCAACCACATTCCTCGTGGCCCAAAGGCGTCCAAAGTGTAGAATTTTCAAATTGAAAACTTTTGGACAACTCCGCAAAACTTACCAAGGCAACCAAAAATAATCTAAAAAAAATCCGTGAGAATTGCCAAGGCTTGCCTAAAAAGGGGGATCCATAAAATTTTGGGGTGATGGTGTGAAAACCTCACAAGCCCCAATTTAGGTAACACTTGAATTGTAGAGAGGAAAATAACCGAAGACATATTGACGAAAATAAATGAAAGAATAAAAATAGTGATTGCCACAATCAGATCAAAAAGATGAGTGGAGACGAAGCGGTGAGAAGACAGGTCATCTTCAAATAAATACGATGACTTCCTTGAATATCAAACAACTATAAACGCTTTGGGCACAAACTTTTTTCTATTTACAAGAATCGACAAGACTTCCGAAGAAGGTAGGACGATCCAATTACAAACATCGACATTATTTCGTTAATTTTCGGCAATTAACAATTATGAACTGTTATCTCACAGTAACCACAACAATCGACAGATAATATTTTGACATATCCAGGATGCCATGACATCCTATTCCAATAGTGATGACATATAGCGACAATGCCTAGTCATCATGACTTGAGAAGTGTAGTTCACATTAGATGTGGGAGAAAGTGACAGCAAAGAAAATACAAGCAGTAAGCTCCAAAAATAAATAGCTCTAAAAAAAATGCCAACGCAGATGCACAAAAAATACTAAAAACGGTATATAAATCATTGAAAGAGAAATTTGGGTTCCAAAAACACAACATGAGAAGATAATAAACTTCCACCAATAATGACCAAATATGATTGCATATGAAAATCACGATGAAACCCAGTCATCGTAGATGAGAATATGGAAAACAATATACAAAGAGAAGCACAGAGATTAAATTCATACGAAATCGAGGCATATGGATTATACCAAGAGACTTGAACCACCAAAAAAAATTTTAAAAATGCTGCCATGCTTCATGTAGAGTAAAACGAATGGGAAGAAGTTTAAGAAAACATTTGAACCCTGCTACACTCAAGCTCTGATTCAACAGAGAATAAGATATTCATAAGATCAAATATACCAAATAGAAAATCACCAAGCTCCATCGTTAGGAGTGATAACTCAAGAACAGTCCACCAAACATCAAAATCATGATACATAATCTGCAATAGACAAAAATCCAGTGGACAAGAATAAATGCACTAAATCTCAAATTCATGTGAGCATGACAGATAGCCTATAGAACATATGAGATTTGTAATTAAAACATGAGCTAGAGAGAAAAATTTCCTTAGATGTTGATATCTAAACTTTCTCTAATACCATGTTAAAACTAGAGCCCAGAAGATAAATAAGATAAACAGCAAGAATGAAATCATAAAAGAGATATAAACAACACCAGAAGATTTCGTGTAAAACCCCTTCTAGAATGAAGGGAAAATCCCAGCCATACAAGAAAATATCACTTTATTGATAGAAAAAATGTTAAGTGTACAATACCTATCGCTTGGTGCAATATAAATAACTTGAGACACTTCACATTCCAACCGAAGGTCTCACCAATTTCCCAAAACGTGACTCTTAATTACAATTACAACTCTTTGAATCTCCATGCCTCAACACATGTCGAATGACATGTCATTACATTTAATATTACGATTTAAACATGTGTCCTTTTCAGCTAAAGGTGATAATAACAATAATAACATCCATATTTCTAGAGATAAAGATCTCTATCGCAGCTATAATTTTCAACACATAGACATATATGATATGACTCATTTGAATATTTGTGAACTATCAATTGGCATCTAGTATTAATCTTGATAAATGATGAATTATCATACTATCAAATGATTTAATTTTGTATATTTTTGCATATCTTTGCATATATAAAATGCATCCAAAATTGCAAATAAATAAATAAATTGTGCATTTGTGCACCCAATTCTTGTACCGACATTTGCATCCACACTTGAATCGACAATTAAGGCAAAAGCTCAATCACGAATACCTCCCACATTTGAGATGGTGCTTGTAGATCTGGATGCTCGAATAGCATGTATGATTCATTGATGGACTTAGATCAACTACAAAACCAAGATGAACATTCTACAAGAAAGCAACAAAGAGATTGAAATGCTAGAATATGCTGTAATAACAATATAATGATATTATCACACTCAAATTGATAAAATGTACATCAACATTCCCTTGCACTGATTGAGCTGATATGAACTTATATGAGTTAGCTTTAAATCAGCCTAAGTAGCTCACAATGGAGAGGAGAGCCTTGATTATATAATAGAATAAGGGCGTATAATTCAAGAGGAATGATGACAACCAAATACCAAAATTAGGTGGGAGTTTTACCTACTTGGTAAGTGCCAAACATGAGGTTTTGCTAACTCAAGTAAAAACAAGAAAATGTTTATGGAGAGGTGGCTAATTAATCCAAAAGAGGGTGAGATGTTCAACTACTTAAACTTGGTTGTGAAGTACACATGTGACTTTAGGATTGTGCCATATGTCCTAATTATTCTAATATAACCTAGGAAAGCTTAATACATGTGTAGGAAAAATAAATATTCCCTAACATAAGGTAAAATAATAACCTACACCAACAAGTGTACAAAACTAGCTAACCCTATTTCTCTTTTCTCTTACAAAAGAATGACTCTAGACTAGTTGCAGAGTCTACGACCTAATAAGATTACCCTTTTTTTATCACTGTTGGTATTGTATGACGGATTAGAGGGCTCATAGAACATACTATGAAGTCACATAAAGTTGTTTTCAAGGTTTGTACAAGACAGAATTGTCATACATGTTGAATAGGAGAACTTTGTTCGTATGTGTTGGAATTTTGTTGTCTGTACATGATGAAATGCCCATTGTATGAGGATGCAATTAACATGCAATGGTGCTGTACTAGTTCTGTACGAGAGTATGCTTTTCTTTGTACTATACAGAGGATTCGTACGGGTGTCGTATGCGAGTAAGCATTACTAGATAATGCTCATGGGTGCCATATGTGATGTTTCGTGCTCTCAATGCGGTAATAAAAAAAGTAAATTATGTGTTGATAATGTCTGTGTGTAAGCACTGGAATGAAGTCCACATGAGACGGGAGACTACCAGAAGTATGTTGTACAATAGAGGAGTGGTGCAAGTAATATACAAATGATTTCATACGGTGCAATTGGAGGTCCATACGACAGCAAATGGAGGGACACAGTACAGTGGAGTGAGTGGAAGTACAGTAGGGGAAGGTTGATGGCCGTACGTTGCACAAATAGGAGACCGTATGGGGTAAGGAAAAGGCCATATGGTGGCTTAATGAGAGTCGTACGGTAGTTGTAGGAGTACGGTGGGGGGAGGGAGGATTTGAGTACTAGACATCCATATGACATGCCATACTTGGTGTGGATGAGCGACAGGAGCAATGTATGGCAATGTGGATGGAGGGTGAAGGTTGTACGGCCAAGGAAGAAGCAATGCGAAAATGACAGAAGACCACACAGTTAGGTATCCGAACCCAATATGGAGTACAATCTAGTTCATACACAAAACACAATAAATCTTGATAAAATCCACATAATAATAGAGACTTGAATGGGAATAATAATTGCCGAAAGATGGTGCTCTGATTTACCAGGTC
Organism: Cupressus sempervirens; assembly: GCA_028749045.1. Classification (NCBI taxonomy): domain Eukaryota; kingdom Viridiplantae; phylum Streptophyta; class Pinopsida; order Cupressales; family Cupressaceae; genus Cupressus; species Cupressus sempervirens. The sequence goes on from CM053791.1 coordinate 124,524,706, forward strand.
CAAGTGAAGAATTACATGCAACAACGAAGTAGGGTGAGGGATGAATCCCACCGAAACCACAAGGCCAAATGGGGAAGATCTTTCACTTCCGAAATGGCAAACAATCCAGAACTCCAACAGGAATTCGCAATACATAGAAAATAATCCAAAAGCATGATTAAAGACTACCTACACGTTGTGCTTAAATACCCATTGGGAAACTTTTTGAGGGTGTACAAAGATAGCCGATGGCGAAACAAACTGTGGAAACAAAAATAAAAATGGGTCTGAGATACATTAAATCAATCGGCCCGTTACAATAGTTTGATAAATGATTTATTTTATAAAGGGAACATTACAGTCCTCACGTCCCAAATTTTGCTTGTCCTCAAGCAATTGCAATGTCAGGTGCTGGAGAATGGGCTCACCCTCCCATGTCGCATCGTCCAATGGTAAGTGTTTCCAACTCACCAAATATTACTTCATAGTGCGGTTCCGCAGAGTCTTCTCACAAACTTCGATGATCTCGGCCGGTTCCAATATGAGCTTGCCTTCTTTATTGAGTGGTGGGAGGTCTGTGGCTACCATGACATTTTGCGCTACGACCCTCTTCAAGCATGAAACATGAAAGATTTTATGAATACGGCTTCCCTCCGGAAGTTCCAGCTCGTAAGCGACTTCACCAATGTGACGGATGATGCGATAGGGGCTATAAAACCATGGCTTCAGTTTTTCTTTTCCCTTCTCCTTCAATGAAGATTGTTGATATGGCTGAAGTCTGAGATAAACCAAGTCTCCTACTTTGAAACTCCTCTCCATTCGGTGTTTGTTGGCGTACATCTTTTGTTGATACTATGTCCGTTGCAAGTTTTCCTTTAGGTCTCGTAGGATCTCCTATCCCTCCTAAAGCCAATCCTTAGCCCTCAGTGCACGGCTGTCTCCCAATACTGTGTCGATGAAGGATAAGGGTTCATACCCATATAAAGCTTTGAATGGTGCTATCTCGATGGACATGTCATAAGTGGTATTGTAGCAATATTCTCCCAGGTGTATCCACTTGATCCATGTCTGTTGTTGTGTTGAGACATACTTTCGGAGGTAACCTTTGAGCCACTTGTTCACAATCTCCGTTGTCCGTCTGTTTGAGGTTCATAACTAGTACTTGGTGACAATTTTGTCCCTGCCAATCAAAACAGTTCTGTCTAGAAGATACTTATAAACTGCCCGTTCCAATCATTGACAATGTTTCAAGGTAACCCATGCAAACAAAAGACTTCTCTAAGGAACAGTTCGACAACTTGTGCGGCCTAAAAATCTGAGGGGATGGCGAAGAAATGTGCATACTTTGTCAATTTGTCAACCACCATGAAAATACAATCCTTTCCGTTCACCTTGAGAAGCCCTGTTATGAAATCCATCGAGATACCTTCCCACTTATGTTCTGAAATTGGTAGAGGTTGCAGTAACCTGGCAAGTAGAGTATGTTTGGATTTGTTCTACTGGTAGACCGCACACTCCCTTACATACTGCAACACGTCCCCTTTGAGTCCTTTCCATGAAAACCTTTCTCGGAGACTTCTATAAGTTTTGAGGAAACCCGGATGCCTTGCCAAGGGTCAGTTGTGTACTTCCTTGAAGATTTTCTGCTTTAATATGGATTCCGGCACCAAAAATATCTGATTCTTATAGTAGATGATGTCATCCACCACTCTGTATCGATCATCTTGGGTGTTTCCATCCATTAGCTTACAGATAAATGTGTTTTTAGAGTGTTCTACCAATAGATGTGCCTTATAGTCAGCTGAAATGTGGTTTAGTGAGCAGATGGCAGGTTTCCTAGACAAGGCATCTACAACCACATTGTTCTTCCCTTTCACATAGTCAATGTGAAAATAAAAACCCTGAACCTTGCTTACCCATTTTTGTTGCCTTTTGTTCAAGTCCTATTGCTCCAGAAAATATCGCAAACTGTTGTGATTCGTACGGATGACAAACTTGGCACCCACCAGATACTGCTGAAACTTGGTTATTGCACGTATGATGGCCATCATTTCTTTGTCGTAGATGGAATATAAGCGTTCCATTTGTGTAAGCTTCCTGCTCTCATAAGCTATGGGTTTTCTATCCTGCATAAGTACTACGCCAATGCCTTTTCCAGATGCGTCGCACTTCAAAATGAATGGTCGAGTGAAATCAGGTAATGCAAGTACAGGACAAGTGCTCATTGCCTCTTTCAATTTATTGAAAGTGAGGTGTGCCTTTTCGTTCCACTGGAAAGACCCCTTCTATTTCAAATCCATTAAGGGTGCGCTAAGCTAAGAGAAATTCTTCACGAACCTTCGGTAATAGATGCACAGTCCGTAAAATCCTCGCAAATCCATGAGTGATTTTGGGCAATGCCAATCAAGGATAGCCTGAATCTTCTCCTGGTGCACTTGAACTCCATATTTACTAACAACATGACCTAGGTACAATATTTTTGTCATACCGAATTCACACTTGGATTGCTTGGTGAACAAGGACTGCTCCTCCATGATACTTAGGACTTCATTCAGACGCTTTAGGTGCTCTTCGCATGTCCTGCTATAAATAAGATCATCAAAAAATACTAATAAGTACTTACGCAATTGTTTGTTGAAGATGCGCTTCATGCATGATTGGAATGTAGCAGGTGCATTTGTCAATCCGAACGGCATGACTAGAAACTCATAATGTCTATGGTGACAATGGAATACCGTCTTTTCTACATCTTCCTTCCTCATGCGAATATGATGGTATCCAGAATGAAGATCTATTTTTCAAAAATAGATTGCGCCATGCAATTCATTCAGCAACTCATCTATCCTTGGAATGTGATATCTATTCTTTATTGTTTTTTTGTTTAAGGCACGGTAGTCCACACACATGCGCATCGTCTCGTCCTTTTTGATCAACACCACTGATGATGTGAAAGCGCTAGAATTGGGATGGATCCATCCTTTCTCTAACAATTCCTAAATTGTCTTTTTGATCTAATCTTTGAATTTCTTGGGATGGTGGTATGGTGTGGTTATGATTGGCTTGGCTCCTACTTCCAACTCGATAATATGTTCAAAATCTCGATGAGGTGGTATGCGAGGAGGAATGTCAATGAGAACTTTATCATGTTTACTCAAAATATCCTAGAGTTCATCATCTTGTAGAGGTGTCCGTTGTCCTTTTATATGTTCCGTTGAGATTAAACAATGTGCAGCCCACGCAACGTCATCACGCCAAAAAATTGCCTCCATCCGATGTGCTGAAACCTTTTTCAGACCCTCATTTGCCATTCCGCGGAGACAACCTTCTTTCCATCGACAACAAAAGTGAAATCCATCTGTTTGAAGCTCTGAGTGTATTCATCAAGTGTCTCCATCCACTGTATGTCCAAAATAACCTCCATGTCATTAAGGTCCACTATGAAGAAATCTTTGGTCATTGTGTGATTCGCCATTGTGATACTTAGCTGAGGAATAAGGTGTGTGTAGGGTAGAAGAGTCCCTCTGGCAACCTTGACCTGAAATCTTGCGTGTGTCTCCATAGGTAGACCCCTTTGCTTCACCAGAGATGAGTTTATGAAATTTAGAGTAGCTCCGCTATCCAACATCGCCATAACCCATTGTCCTTGGAGGGTTCCCCATACACGAAAAATTGTGCACCTTAGGCTACCGGCTAGGGCAATGGTTCCTCCACACCATACCAAAGTTGAAATTCTTTCTGTATGGTTTAAATTGAACATGTTGGTGTCGTCGTGACGTTGGTTGTCTTCGGTAGACATTTCTTCTTGTTCGTCGTCATCATCGGACAAGACCTCAATGTAATGGATCTTCCCTTTTCCGAGGCATCTATGGCCAGGCTCCAAAGGTCCCTTGCTATTGAAACACAGTTTCTTCCTTCAGAGTTCCTGCTTGGCATCTTCGTCCAACGACGGTTTCCTGGGCTGAGGTTTATTTTCCCTCAGAAATGCTAACAGTTTGGCATGTGAGTAACTTCGAGAGGATGACACAAATGATGATGCCATACTCTATGCCTTAATCATAGCCTCCAACAGGGTGGCAGGGTTGAACCCCTTTATCCAACCTTTCAGAGGTTCTGTCAGTCCATCCATGAGGAGTACTACCCGTCTTCTTTCGGAAATGTCTGTGACCAAAACAGAGAGTTTCTGAAATTCCGCAATGTACTGATCGACCGATCCAGTTTGCCTCGGCTGTGCCAAATCTTTGAAATTGAGTTCCGAATCTTTACCATCAAATTGATCTATCAATCTCTCAGTGGGTTTTGTATAAGTACTTATCTGATCATGCTCTAGTGTGATAGTGCCGTGATGCCACCATTCATGCGCGACTCTCTCCAGGTGCAACGCTGCAAATTTGATTACTTCTTCTTCTGGCATAGGATTCAGCTTGAAGTAAGTATCGGCCTTCATTACCCATGCTTGCACGAATATGAATCCGGATCCATCAAATGGAGACAGATTTATTTTACTCAACTTTCTTTTGAGATCATCATTAAAACATCCTCTATTTCTGTCTCCTGTATATCTCATTCTCAGATTCGTGTAATCTTTGTAGGATATATTTTCTTGAAAATTTGCCTTCTTCATGTCTTCTCTCAGTTGTTTTTGCATATCTTCAAAGGTTGGTTGTTTCCCTCCATGATGCGCCTCTGTCCATGAAGGAAAAGTCGGCATAGAAGGTTGAGAGCATGTTGAATGAGGGTTTGATTTACTCAACACCGAGTCTGCGCTGTGACCATTTTGTTCTCCGGATACTTTATTGTCTGCCAACTTCTTGAGAGTCTCTTCCATGAGTTGTTGCATATCAATGATCTGTGCTTGGTACCTGACAAGTTCTCTCAGTAGTGCCATGAGTTTGGTAACTATCAGTTCTAGTTCGGTAGCCATTCGATCAATGGAATGTGTCCTTCTCTTCCGGCCATAAACTCTCATTCACTGTCCACAGGCTGGTAAGATCGAAGAGGTCTGATACCACTGTTATGTTCTGTGCTACCAATGCGGTAAAAAAAAAAGTAAATTATGTGGTCATAATGTCTATGTGTGAGCACTGGAATGAAGTCTGCACGGGATGGTACGCTACCAGAAGTATGTCGTATAGTGGAGTGGTGCAGGTAATGTACGGAGGAATTCGTACAGTGCAGTTGGAGGTCCGTACAATAGCAAATGGAGGCGCACAGTACGGTGGAGTGAGTGGAAGTACGATAGGGGAAGTTTGATGGTTGTACATTGCACAAACAGGAGATCATACGAGGTAAGGAAAAGGCCATATGGTGGATTAATGAGAGCCATACGGTGGTTATAGGAGTACGGTGGGGCGAGAGAGGAGGACGTATGGTGAGTACTAGACATTCGTACAATAGGCCATACTTTGTGTGGATGAGTGAGAGGAGCAATGTATGGCAATGTGGATGGAGGGTGAAGGTCATACGGCCAAGGAAGAAGCAGTACGAAAATGATGGGATGCCACAAGGTTAGGTATCTGAACCCAATACGAAATACAATTTGGTTCATACACAAAACACAATAAATCTTGATAAAATCCACACAATAATAGAGACTTGAATGCGAATAATAATTGTCGAAAGATGGTTCTCCGATTTACCAGGTTCGAGTGGAGAATTACATGCAACAATGAAATAGGGTGAGGGATGAATCCCACCAAAACCGCAAGGCCAAATAGGGAAGATCTTTCACTTCCGAAATGGCGAACAATCTAGAACACCAACAGGAATTCACATTACATAGAAAATAATCCAAAAGCATGATTAAAGACTACCCACAAACCGTGCTTAAATACCCATCATAAAGCTTTCTAAGGGTGTACAAAGATAGCCGACGATGACACAAACTACGAAAATGAAAATAAAAATGGGTCTGAGATACATTAAATCAATCGGCCCGTTACAATAGTTTGATAAATGATTTATTTTATAAGAGGAACATTACACCATACAAGTGTGGTATGGGTGCACGCTTCACCAAATATTGTAAGGAGGTGTTGTATGCTAGAATTGGAATTTGTTGGACAAGCCGTGTGACAATTTGTCTTTGTATGCTACTCTCTATGCAAAAAACTTGATGTTTGCACCATGGATGCAGTGGAGTTTAGGATTTGTACATTTTTCATTTTGTTGTATGGACTACTTGTGTCGCGCAAATGGCACCTATGCCCATTTCTTCTCTAGACTTCTATGCTTGCCAATTTGCTTGCTAACCTTCCAATTCTCAATCTGGTTGGTTTTGCTTGTATTTGTGCTTTGTATGCCAAATTGTGAATCCTTTGAAAGCAACCATTTCTTCACCAAGAGTGGAATCTATCAACTACTGAAGAGTGTCTATTATACATCAGCCTCTACATTAGAGAATTAAAAAATAGCTTCTCCACAGTCTTCACTTTTTTCTTTACAATTTCCATCTCCATACTTTTGAATGTACCATGCATAACTTTACATGCTTTGTAGAGATTTGTAGGTTTTAGAAAATTTCATGTTGACCAAAACACCTCATATTCCCCTATTTGCCAGTGGAGTAACCCCTTTAGAGAACTTTTCTCGTCATTAGAGCAACTTATAAGTTCTAATACCCAATGTTGAGTCCTATCACTCTTCCTCCTTCAACTCAAAGTCTCTATCCTTAGACTTTGAGTGTGATAGCAACTCCCGACTAACCACCTGGATTTGAAATCTATGACATACTTCCTCCCATTGCTCTTAATGGAGAGTGTTTTCTCTTCCAATTGTGGTTTGCCTTCATCATGATCAACCAACCCCTTTCGAGGAGGGCGTCATAGGCCTTCTTTTCTGGCGGAATGATAACAAAGCGCAAGAAGAAATATTGAGTGTCGATGTTGACCTTCTTGCCATCAATATCCCAAGTAGCTTGATGCCATGCTAATTGGCACCCACAAAATAGAAGGTTGCTAGCCAAAGTGCTAGTTTGTTAAGTGCCTTTCATGTCTCCTGCAGTAGTAAGTTGTAATGTTCCCATATTTGTACTATCAAGATTCTAATATATAACTTCCATTGAAAGTCTTCCTATAATTGGGATACTCTAAAAACACTTAACATGTGGTTGCAAGGATATTATCACTTTAAGAATAATGTTTTTTGGTATATATGACTTTGATTTTATGCATAGACTTCCCCATTTGTGAAGTGTTGCACTTTGATTTTTTCAATTGATACTACTGATGACTCTCTTGATACTGCTGCTGACTCTCTCACATGTTCACAAGTTCATGATGTAATCCACTTGGAATGGTCTTAGATAAATAAATAATCTCCACCACCCAATTGCTCAATGTGAGACGAATTCTGACATGACCAGGGTAAATCTGAAGTTGTGATGTCTTCCATTGTGTATTGATTTTTTCCATAATTGCTGATGTAGATAATCTAACAATATGAGATCTAATGCTGACCACTATGTAAGGAGGAGTTTCTAAGTTATATTGAACCAATGGAGAGGATGTATTGATTTGTAGAAAGTTTACTGATCAAAATTATTGATGTATAAATCTTTAGATATGGGTGCTGGAGTTAACTGAGATGTTGATATTTGTTCAGTGCCTGTCTCCCCATGATGACTTTTCAACACATATCCTCATATTAAAATCTTATTCTCTACCAAACGTTCTTTCAATCTTGCAGAATTCCACGATAACTGAATAGTCTAGTCAATTTTGTGCAGTCGATGTTTATCCTTTCTTAATTGCTAATACTTGGAAACACCAAGACAATTACTTAGATGGTGATGAGTTCAATGTTATAAGAGGTATCGTTTGTGGACTACGATCAAGTTATCTTTTCCTTCCTTGATTTATACAATCTTCTGATGTAAAGGGAGTCCCAATTCTACGTAATGTATTTGTCATGTTGCTATCTTCTTTTGCTGCTGATGGAATAGTGTATTTAACAATGCAAGGTATTGTGTTCTCTTCTCATTATGTAGTCAAAGGTGGTGGTGGTTCAGAATAGTCGTGATGGAGGCTGACATGAATATTCTTTGCTGAGAGGATGTCCTTTCCCTGGTGTATATAGCTTGATGCTCGTAGATATTCCACTGATTATTCATTGGTGACAGGATTGGTCTTTGCCCAGGATATTTGCTTCATACTTGATTAACCTATTATTATAGTCTTGGTGCCAAGTATTGTGTTCTTCTTTCTCGATAATCTCTGAATGGTGTATGGTTCATTCAATAACATCATTTCTAAAGAGCCGTCTCAGTCCTCTTTCGCTTGTTTTCTTGAGGGTATCTCTTTGACGCTATGAGGACTTTGTGTGCTAAGATTAGTTGATATCTGCTTCCCACGACATTCATGATAAGTGAACTACCTTTGCCCATGATTCTCCTTGAATATGTGCGTTGTGCAATATAATGTTAGTCTTGACCTGGATATCTATGAAAAATATTTAATCCCTTTCTATATTGTTTGCTAGTCTCTTGGTTGGTCCCAAAGATAAAGTATTGCATAAGCATCTTTCTCGTTCTCATACTTCCCCCCTCACATTTCATTGACCCACTATTATATTATTTATATGTTCATGTTTAAGAAATGAGAATGGGTCATGTTTGAGTGACACCTATTTGGTTATGATGGAAATATCTAAATTCACTTGTTAATACTGAACATAGACTTTGAAGAATGATAATTAGACATCATCCTTATTGACTCTATTTGAGTCATTAGCTTACTTTAGGGTAATATATTGAGGTGAGATATTTTCTTTCTTTGATCCTAAGATCTTAAATATTAATATATTTTTATAATATATCATATTCATAATATATTAGATTATGTTATTTATTAAATATTGTATGTTTTAATATTATTATTCATTTTTTAAAATTATTATACATATAATATTAATATCTTCTTTCATGATATAGATTACTAAATTATTTATTTAATTTAATCAAAGTAATTATAATAATTCTAATGATATTTTATTCATTTATTTAATTTTATGTTTGAACTTAATTATTATTAAAATCTATCTCTAAAGTGGGGACATTACATAAGTTCACACTAGAGGCTCCATTAAGGATGACACTTTTTAGCTTGTTAGCTTCTTGCCCATTATCTCTATCTCAATGACATTCTGCTTACTCCCAATGCCTACTATTAGCAACATCGGTTTAGTGGCCAACCTGTCTATCTTCTCGTCCATCAACTTGGCATAGTCTTGGCCGATTGTGTCATTACCAAGTATGTTGGTAATGGCCTTCTTTAATTGTTGCATAGTTTGTAGAAGGTTGCATATTGTACAGGTACAATGGCTTGCAATATTTATCTCATGATGGCTTTCTTGGAGTCTGATTGCAATGGGTTACTGGCAACATCATTTGTGGCCCTTCTTCCCCCTACCTTTTCTTTTTTAATGTCAACTCTCACTTCTCAAAGTCTTTTTGCGAATGGGAGCTGGGATAGATAACCTTCTTGGTTTGAAGTTTGGTGAGCACCAGTACTTCCTCCATTTCTTTTATATATGGCATATTTACTCTCATTTTTGGCAATCGGTGTCCTCATGGTTCCCTGGACACCCCACTTGCACAAAAAAATTCTTGTTGTTCTACCTACTCTGACAATCTTGTGCTATGTGACCCCACCTATTACACCTTCAACATTGTTTGATAGAATGTAGTTTGAGGTTGTATTGTATTTGATGCTGCCATTGATTTCCATAACCCCTTTATGATACATTTTGGGCTTTTGATGGAGTGGATTCTCCCTATGTGAAGAGTACTCATGTACTCTTCAAATTAAATGGACACTCCTTTATTGAATGACCCAACATTGGGAAAATCTCACGAGATGTCATTGTAGGAATATTACCTTTTGTGTGGCCTTTAGTTTTGTACCTCGTTCACCATATTTTATTATTTTCTTTATTGGTTCTTTTCGTGGCCATCAATTCTTTTATCATTCTCATCACATTTTGTCGTAGGGCCTATATTGGTGTTGATTTATCATCGCTACTACCCCTGGTACTATCATCATCTCTACTACCTCTACGACTATCATCATCATTTGTCTTTCCCTTCCCTTGGGAGGATGTCTAATTTTCACTCTTGTTGTCCATCGCCTACTTCTAGGCATTGACATACGAGGGTGGAGGCACCACTTTCATCTTCTTGCACAAGAAGGGAATCGATTACTCAATGAAGCACCTCTTCTTCAAATTGTCAGTTGATTGCTTCTCCAACTTGCCCAACAATTCTTTGAGCATACGATTATAAGCCCGTAAACTATCATTTTTCCCTTGTTTGGTATTATAAATTTCAGTGACAATCTCACTATGGTCATATAGCAATTTGAACTTGGCCTTGAACACTCTCCTAAGAGCATCCCAAGAGGTTATGGATGAAGCATCCAGTTTTGTGAACCAGTCGATGGTTGTACCACATAGCATTGCTGGAAATTCTCTTAGCCTTCTTGTCAACCTAACCATTTTCTATCTAGATAGTCTCACCCGTCTTTGAATGCCTCATAGGGTCTTCCAATTCCCCACGAACTTTGACAATTTCTTCCAATCCATATATGGACTTATCAGAGGAGTTTCCATCTTTCTCACTGCTTGCTTCCTTGTGCTTCAGACCTAGATTGATTGTTTTTATCACTACATTTCAGTGCTTTCCTTGTACTCTCAACTGCATGTATGTCCTCTACACATCCGCCTCCAACATCCATTACATCCATTACACCTCGAGTGCTTTTAGGCTCTTACTCTAACTTGTACTCCCTTTGTTTGAGGGTTGTTGGTTTGGGTCCTTTAATTTTGGGTTCTCTTGAGATGGATAGATTCCCAATGTCATTGAATATGTTGGTCAATTGAATTTTTCCTTCTTTGCACTCATCTTTTGACATGGACTATATGGAAGGGCTTTGACTTGGGGATGTCTGCTTGGATGTTCCTCAAAATTTTCTTGTAGTCTTCTTCATTCTCTTTGTTTTGCAATTCTTAAAGATCACGATCACCTTGTGCTCGCATCTCGCCTCTATTGAGATCCAAGTGAATGAAGTGTGCAATGCTGACCCAATTTCTTTCACGACAACAATGCAAAATGTTGTTGCTATACTTGATTTTTTACAAACATGAAATAATAATACAGATCGTAGTGCATTAGATATAGGAGTTAAAATATATCCTTAATAGCCCATGAATTTATTACAGAGAAGAAGACTAGATATGGTTGGCCAAAGGTTATAATTCATTTGACTCTACATTAGTACTTCCTTGCTTGGCCTTACACAATATATTTAATGGCCCCAGTGGTTGTCAAGAGGAACACAACTTTCAGCCAATCGACAGTCAATTAATACATTGATAGATAACCAATATTATCAAACATAACAATAGGCATTGTATGCTGACTACAAAGATTTAGATCAACATGGATAATTGTCAACCCAAAGACATGTCATTTCATGTTATTACAAGCCAAACACTTCAAACATAATGCTTGCAAGGTTGGATTGAACACAAATCTTGACAAAGGAAGAGTGAACATGGAAATGGTAGCCCCAACGGACAGCAACGTGTTAAGATCATTATCAATAGGTTTTATTGAGTTTCGCATGGAACATGCTTACAAGGAAAGATGTAGCATTACATGTTTGGAGGTGCAAGAAAAAGCCCTAAACTAACTAAAGGTACAACTTATTAGATCTATTCTAGCATATCTAGATGGGGACAAAGAGTTCCATGTGGTGGACGTATTGTCATTGATGTCCAAGGTAAGAAGAGTAATTGACATTGATGTCAAAGGTAAGAAGATTTAGTCATTGATGTCAAATCAGATGGACGAGATTGACATTGATGTCAAAGCCAAGGTAAGAAGAGAATTTGCCCATAGCAGTAAGCATATGATGGACAATGGCCACTAACTGATGGCCAAAAACCAAGCAAATCAGTCGAGAACAGATTGCATTACAACCATAAAGGATTGATGATCAAAAAAGTGTGATTGCTATCACCAACAATCCTTTCTTTTGCTTGTCAATTTCCCTCATATACACGGTACTATGCTAGCCAACCATATTTATAAAATGAGTTAAATTAATATTTACTTCTGGCCAGCCACCGTATTTGCAATACAAAGGAAAATGCATACATATATTAATCACTTGAGTTATGATTTTAATCTAGGTTGCACAGGTACCAACCCCCCCCTCCCCCCTTCGGACCATGATCTGGTTCGAACTGGTTCCAAGTTCGGGTCCGGTTTGAACTTGGTTTGACCAGGGTCCTTTTTTACAGCCCTGGTTCGATCTGGTTCAAACTAGGGTTTGAACCCGGGCAAACCACATCCAAAAATTTGAACCAAGGTCGAACCTGTGGCTACGGACGTGATTTTGACTGTTTTATTTGCAATTTTGCATAATTTTTTGGCGTCCATGTAACTTAAAAAGGTGTTATTAATTGGTTTTGTGCCCTCTCATTGTCAATTGATGTTTCTAAATAGGTTATTTTGCCTTGAAGAAGAGCACATAAGTTTTTGAGCAAGCATCCAGTTGTGCAAGGAGGAGTTTGAAGATTGATTTTTTGGTGTTCTTCAAGTGTTTGTGCATCATTCATACACATTTGCAAACTTGCAATGGCTAGAAAAGGACCAAAAGGTAAGATCTTATTCCATTTGCTATTGTTTTTCTTCTAGTTTTTCCATTTTTTCATTTCTCTTTCAATCTTCATATGTTCTTGAATCTTTTCCATTATTCCAAAATTTGTCATTTTCTTGCATATAGATTATGAACATGTATTTAATTTCTTGCCATAGGGAAAGGAATGTTATCTACCTCTTCATCAATAGGCAACACCGAACAAAGAATGGAACCCAACTCTGATTCTCCTCTATGGAAGTATGTAGACATTATAAAACCCATTCCAAGAGGTGGTGCATTCTGTTGGAGATGTCGAAGATGTGGTATAGAAAGAAATAGTTCTTATTATCGTGTGGTATGTCATTTATGTGGTTATACTAGAAGAGGAGTCAAGAAATGCCCTGGCAAAAATGGTGTCCCTATACCAAATCAAACTGTGTTAATATATATTGAAGAGCATGAGGCAGCAGAAGAGAGAAGACGTAGGGCAATAGAACTTAGTAGCAATAAAAGTAAAAGAGCAAAGGGAATGCAGCCCCCCTCAGATGTTATAGTACAAGACCACCCCTTCTTCAATACTGCAGTGGACACTAACACTAAATCTATCCCCATTGTACACAAAAGAAAGGGGCCACTAGAAACTTCCTTTCAAAATAAGGCTTGGTAAATTGTTGACATTAAGGTGGGAAGATGCCTATATACAAATGGTTTTTTTTTTAATGTTGTCTGCTCTCCATTTTGGAAGGACATGTTGAGGGGTGCCAATGAAGCTCCAAAAGGGTATTGTGGCCCCGAGTATGGAAAGTACAAACCACCTTGTTGGATGATGAGGTCCAATGGGTTGAAAATCAATTGAAGCCCATAAGGGACTCATGGGTTAAGAGAAGGGTGACAATTGTTTCAGATGGCTGGAAGGATTCTAGGAACACTCCCTTGATCAATGCCCTTGCAGTGTCCCCTAAAGGGGCAATGTTTCTGAAAGCGGTGGATTGTGAGGGCAAAGTAAAAGATGGGCCATTTATTGCTGATATCCTAATTGAGGTCATTGAACAAGTGGGTGCAAGATATGTTGTTCAAGTCATAACAGACAACACAAAGAATTGTAGAGCAGCAGGTTTGTTGGTTGAATCACGATATCAACATATCTTTTGGACACCTTGTGCAGTCCATTCACTCAATCTTATGCTACAAAAGATTGGGAACCAAATTGAGTGGATCAAAACAGTGTATGAAGAGGCTGAGGACATACAAATGTTTGTCACAAATCACCACATGACTCAATCTCTTTTCAGGAACCACTCAAAATTGGACCTATTGAAGGTAAATGAACTTGAACTCAAGTTAGTAATTTAATTTTTAATATTTGACTATTTCTGATTTTTCATATTTTGCTTGTGCAATTGCTAATGTGTATACTTTTCTTAGTTTTCTAAAATATGTATCTAATAGTTGTTTTTTGCTCTAATTTATGTTAGGTTGCTGAGACCCGTTGTGCATCACATATAATCGTCTTAAGATGACTTGTGCAAGTGAAAGATGCACTTCAAGGTATGGTAATCAGCAACAATTGGGGTGTATGGAAGCAAAAGAACATTGAAAGGGCAAACAAAATAAAGGATAGGCTATTGGCTGAGTCATGGTGGGAACGTGTGGAATATCTCCTTAAGATCAGCGAGCCCATTATGAGCATGCTTAGGTACACTGACATGGATAGGCCTTGCCTTGGAGAGATCTTTGATGGCATAGACTCAATGATTGAGAAGATCAGGCAAGTTATAAATGAGGAGGAGCAAGATCCGCAAAAGACCTTTTTCAAACAAGTGCAAAAAATTATTGATGAAAGATGGAACAAAATGACCACTCCATTACATTTGCTTGCCTATGCCTTGACCCCCAAATACTATGACTCACATTATTGTGATCTACCAGGAAGGTTGCCACCATATAGAGATATGGAAGTGTCTAATGGGTACCAGGGAGCATTTAGAAGAATATTTCGTGATGATGATATAAGAGATGTAATCATGGACGAGTTCATAGAGTTTGTCAATGCTAGAGGTCTAAGTAATGATGCTCTTCGTCATCGGTTCAAGAAGGATGCTCATGCTTGGTGGTACCTCCATGGCCAAAAATTCCAAACATTGCAGCCCCTTGCAATCAAAGTTATATCACAAGTAAGTTTTATTTTTTTAAAATTAGTTCACTTTATCTTCAAAATAATTTTTTTATAAGATTGAATTAATTTTTTTTTAATTGCTTACCCTATGTTGTCTTTATAGGTTGCTAGTTCTTTCGCATCAAAAAGAAATTGGAGCACCTATTCTTTCATCCACTTGGTAAAGCGCAATAGGTTGCAATCAAAAAATGCAGAGAACCTGGTATTTGTGCATAACAACTTGTGCCTTCTTTCGTACAAGAGTCAAGAATACAAAGAAGGGGAGACAGAAAAGTGGGATGTAGATGCAAAGATTGTGGACTTGGATGCTAACATTGCTAGGCTTACAATTGATGATTTTGGTGACTTTGATGCCAATACCTTTGTTGATTTTTCTGCTGATCCCATTGGCCTTGGTGCAAGTAATAGTGGAGGGGGAGAAGGAGGAGATGAAGAAGAAGATGAAGATTGAAGAACTTAGAACTAAAAATTCAGAATTTTAATAGATTTTCATTCCATTAGTTACTGTTAAACCTTGAATGTGAAACAATGATACTTGAACTTGATATTTTAAATGTTTTGAATCTTTCATTTTTGATGTTGAAGTTGATCGAACTCTGTTACTATATGATGGTATGATCACCATGATATGTTATTGTTTATTGTGTTTTAAAGTTTTTGTTGTTTAAATGTGTTTATGCTACTATGCTACATTCTAATTTTAACTCATGCTTCATATATATATATATATATATATATATATATATATATATTTATTTATTTTTAAAATAATTTTTACATGTTTTTGTACTAACGAACCCAAACCCCTTTCCAAAATTTTGTCGAATCAGCGAACCAGTTCTCGAACCTCGAAATTGGAAGCGAATCCGAACAGGCAACTTAGATTTTAATGTTTTCAAAAGATGAGGCAATTCTAAGGCAGCAAGTAAATCAGAAGGCAGTGATTAAAGATAACAGGGAAGTAGTGAGTTGTATGAAGAGGCAGATATAATGCATGGAGTGTGAAATATAAAAGAAGAATAAGAAATGTATCTGGAGTGTTTGAGAAAATGATTCATCAGAAAAATACAAGCACTAGATGAGCTTAGGGAGAAATAAAAAGTATCTCTAGAATATGAAAAGATAGGAAGCATGCATAATGGAGCAGCAGTGTATAAGTGGGCAGAATTATGAAGGAACAATATATGAGATATTGTAAAGAAGAAAACATGAATAAAAGAGCAGATTTATGAAGTATAATGGAAGACATGAATATGGTATATGCAGATTTGCAAAACAGAGAATGTGCAGTTTTGATGGAGGAAGAGTATAAAATACATAAAAATATATAACATAAAGACCAAACAAGAGAAATGAAGTGCCAAGAATGGAGGTGTGAATAGAAGATATATGAAGATCATTCAATATGAAAAGATGGAAGATTATAAGGTGAGAATATATAAGCATACAATTACATTTATGTTTTGAATAATGAGAAGGTAATCATGGAGTGAGTAAGATGAATGAGAATGAAATGCCCTTAAACTATTGAAGAAGCAACATTCAAGGTGGAATTGTTTTTGGAAGTTGGTGCTTCCTAAAGGAGATATTTGTGTTTTTGCTACGTCAGTGTGTAGCTGTGGAGATTTCTACCTACAAATTGAGGGGATTGATGTCTTATGTGGGTTGGTGCCTATGATGTTTGTAAAACTTTGCCTAGATATGAAGCCAATTAGAGCCCACCCCTAACAACCCTAAGGAGATGCAAAGCACATGTGTCCAACTCTACGAGAGATATGAGGGTCATACTATAACCCCATCCTTTAAGTCAAGAAAATGCTCTTAATACAAGACCAACCTCGGGTACAAACCCCGCCCCCTTTGGGGTCAACCCAAGTCCTATGGATATACTGGTTGTAAATGTCCATCCTGACATGTTTGTTCAACTCCTAACAGGAAGGGAGGACATGATCGAACACATCCAAGGAGCATTGGAAAGGAGGAAGGAGGCCCATCTTGATCCCCACTGACCTTAGTAAAGTAGAAACCTGGGAAAGCCAACATCAGGCCTGATCAGTGGAGTCAGTGCTCATAGTCACTTTTGAAGAGAAATAGGCCAAGTAAGAGTATCTATCCCTCCCCTTGACCAAATCCACAAAGCAGAAAGATGATGGAAAAACAAAACTAGGTCGACAATGGCAGTAAGTTTGAATAGGTGGGCCCCAAACTTAGCCAAAATGATATTCTGAGAAGACGGATGACATCAGATCATACGCATGAGGAATGTTTGGACCCAGCCCACCGAAGCCCAATTCGACTCAAAGAGGGAAGGTGTCTAGACCACAAAACCATAGATCACAGTCGGTCTGATCAAAATATCCAAGAGAGCCATCTTGGAGGTGGTGTTCTGAAAATGGTTCCGAAAGGATTGTTGCTCAAGAAAATTAAAGAAGTCATACCCCTTGTTGATGCGAAGTTGAATGGAGGGTCTCATGTTGATATGGGCCCTAAAGAACTTAACCACTAGATAAGTATAGGAAGACATCTCAACCTCCATGCCTTAGAAGAAGAAATGGAGATGATAGGTCTTAAAGCAATTGAAGAACATAACTCAGGTCTCAGATAGGTTAACCACTAATTGCCATGAGTCACAAAAGGAATGAAGCCATGCGATTATGTAACCATTGAAGGTCCTCTGGGGAGGATACTAAGAGGACCACATCAACAACAAAGAGAAAAATGGAGATCAAGGACTAATGCAAGAAGAAAAGCCTCCTACTCATCAATATATGTGTCAAGTAATGTATGGGAGAGGGCACATCCCTACTTCACTCCAATGGTGCCTTGTACGGGATACAAGAACCCTTGTTGAGTCTTGAACTTGCCTACCACACTCTCATATAGTCTCATGATGGCAGTCAAAAGAATCTCCAAAATCCCCATGTCTATTAGTCTCTGAAACAAGGATGCCTGAGGAACATATTCAAAAGCTTTGTAAAAGTCCACAAAGAAACATTAAACTTTCATAGAATGGTGCCTAGTGTTCTTAGTGATAGCTCGAAGAGTCAAAATATGGTCCGTAGTCTTGAAGTCGGCCTGGAAACCCGCCTGTCGCCTCACCATTAGAATGAGCGGATCCAGTTTCCTGGAAAGAATAGTGTGCAACATCGTAGTATATAGCTTAGAGAGTTTGTGCCCCACCATAATGGTCTTGTAGTTGGTGAGGTCTAAGGCTGGCTTGACCTTTTGAATCGGATGAATGATATGCCGCAATCAAGAAGGTGGGTAACCAATACATACCACACTATTGAAGAGCGTAGAGAGAGAGGGCCCAAAACCTTAATGGCCTAGTTTTAAGAGTTCTTCCAAGAGCCCTTCCTCATTCGTGCCTATGTTATTGTTCATAGATCTGACAACCTCATTGATGCTCAAAACTTCAACACTAATACCAAACCAATTTAGTAATGGAATAACTAGACTTGGTATGATTCATCGTTATAAAGAATGACTCAAAGTCCAAGCAAAGACATGGCACCCAGCCATAAAATTTCTTCAAAACCCTCAAGACCAACTTCTCCACAAAATACAATCCAATAATGATTTCATTTGCGACAAGCCATATCTCTTATAATAATAAAACAAGACTTCCTTATCATTCCAACAGTTGGCTTCGTGAAGACCCTTCTCACTTAAATGCCCTTTGCTTTATACTTGGGCAAATATTTGAGTAATATAAAGTCACATATTTGAATACTATAATTTGTTAACTGCTTTTGACTCCAAAAATGATCTTTTCATCTATATCATGATATTTTGACACACAAGGCCATTGTTTATCGTGCCCAAGATTTCAAACTTTTCAACCTGGTTTTGAAAAACTATGACACTAAGGTGACCAATATGTAATGCCAACAAAAATAACAACTATAGCGTATTACTATTTAATTAAATAATAATCATAATCTACCCATCTTGCAAATATGATTGAAGAAGCATTAGAATCAAAATTTGACAACACATTAGTGATCTTGATAAAGAAAGATGATGAGAGAACTTGATGGGGTGACTTAATAAAAATACTCTCCCTCCAAGATTCTTGGAGCTCAAACTAGAAGCCAAAAATAAAAACTGAGAGCATCATTCAACTCCTCTCATTCATCTGAGCTCATTAGAACCATCCATTGACTTACTACAAATAGTAAGTCCACCAAATGAAGCCATAACCCTAATGTTGAAAGTTTAGCTTCAGTTGAGTAATATTCAGCATCTGAATATGTTATGCTCTCTTTTATATATATGTACAAATATGTATACGCATGATTTCAACAGATGTGATCAGGCATATATATGTTACTGCTGTTACTGATTCACATCGGGTTCTATCATTCTTGGTATTATGACTGTAACCAGTACACATTGGATTATTGTCAATTTTATCTACCATCTCTAATCAGGGATTGATTCTTATTTGTGTTGCCTTCGATAATCATTGAGAACATTATCTAAATGTTATTGGCCATGGTTAAACCGTTGTATGTTTATGGTTAACAAACTTAGTTAATGACCACATAGTATCATGACCCTACGTGGCCTTTGTAGAGTCATGCCCCTACAGGGACATAACTCTTCACACTTATATATATAGTTACTCTCATCTGTGGACAAGGCAATATGAAAGACATAACATACTTGCAGTCCCAAGATTAATAAAGACACATTGCAGATTACAAAATACATTCCTATTAGTAGTTGGCATTCTAGTCACAATATATCGTAAGCATTCTGAAGGTATTTACCTATTGCATTCAAGCAACTCAAGTAAAGTCTGATATAAATCTGTTATTATTTCTATCAGAGATCCAATAAAATTAACATGGTATCAGAGCCATATTGATAAGAAAATTTATTCAAAACTTATATATTTAAAATTTCAGACTTTACCATTTTAAAATTTTTTTTTATAAAATGGTTAACCATGTAAGGTTAGAGGATAGATTGGAGGGGGCTTCAAATTTTTCTTCATGGAAAATTTGTGTCATGATAATCTTAAGAGAAATGGAATTAGAAGAAAATGTAGAAACAAATAAAACTATTCCAAAAAATGATCCAAACAAAACATGGAAAAGGCACAACAATAAAGCCATGAAAAAAATTATAGACTCTATTAAGGATCATATTCTCTTGTCTATTTCTAGCTTTTCTACAGCATTTGAAATGTTCTCCACTATCAAGAACACCTTTGAAATCAATAATACTAGTAGGTTGCTGACATTAAAGCAAGATTTATTATACATAAAAATGAACATTGGGGAAACTATCACTTCCTATTTTCTAAGAATCTCTGAACTAAAAGATCAGCTTGTCACAATTGGAAGTCAAGTTGAGAAAGAACTTACCATGATTGCCCTAAGGGGACTTCCTCTATCTTGGGAAACTTTTATTTGAGGACTAAGCTCTCGACCTGAGCTTCCAAAATTTGAATTATTCAAGAATGAATGCACTCAAGAGGAATCAAGATTAGTCTCAAGGGGGGTAAGCTTAAATCAAGAGGGAGACATTCATGCACTTCAAGCAAGTTTCAACGGTAAAGGAAAATTCAATCGAAATAGGAGAGAATCCAACAAATCTTATAAGAAAAGAGATTTGTCAAAAGTGAGATGTTTTAAATGGGACAAAATTGGTCACTCTCATAATGTCTGCCCTAAACATAAAAGAATTCAAGCCGCTCTGGCAGAAATAAAAGAAGAAAAGGAGGAAGTATAAGAAAATCATGCATTTTAACTAGTGCTCTCCAGTGAGTCAAACAAAAACACTTGGATCATAGACAGTGGAGCATCTCGACATATAATAGGTTTTAGAGACAAAATCGAAAACTTTTCAAAATGCAACTCAGAAGAGGTAACCATTGGGGATAACTCCACACATCCAATTAAAGGTATTAGGTCTTGCTCTATTCAACTAAATTCTAGCATTACTCTTCAACTCAACAATGTTTTATATGTACCTGGAATTAAAAGAAATCTAGTCTTTATATCTAGCCTTTCTGATCAAGGATACAAAATTGTTTTTCAAGAAGAAAAAGTTTTGTCTTGGCCTAAAAATACTAACATCAAGAAAGCTATCACTATTGGTGTTCGAGACAAGAGTTTATATAAACTTTGTAATCAACAAAATTTTGCACTAAGTCATAAAATCTCAGAGTCTATAGAAATATGGCATAGGAGACTAGGTCATCTACATTTCCAAGCATTATCAACTATAGGGAAAATTGTCAAAGGGTTACTTAATATAAAATCAGATCACTTAGGTGTTTGCAAAGGCTATGCCCTAGGTAAAAATGTCAAGAAAACCTTTCCCAAAAGTGTTTATAAATCTAAAGCAATATTTGAACTCATTCACTTTGATCTATGTGGTCCTATGTCTGTAGCCTCCCTAAATGGGTGCCTCTACTATGTAATCTTTATTGATGATTATTCTAGGAGAACTCGGATCTATTTTCTAAAACAAAAGGAATCTAGTGAAGTACTTTCAAAATTCAAAGAATCCAAACCTATAGTAGAAAATCAGTCAAGAAAGAAAATCAAAACTTTAAGATCAGATAATGTAGGAGAGTACATCTCTGAAATTTTTTAAGATTTTTACATTACTTTGGGATTAAGAGCGAGTTTTATGTACCTTATAATTCTCAACAGAATGGAGTTGTAGAATGCAAGAATAGATCAATTGTTGAATCAACTAAAGCTATGATGCATGATCAAAACCTTCATATTTTGTTTTGGGCTGAAGCATCTAACATTGCTGTTTAAATTCAAAATTGATGTCCGCACTTAGTCTTGGATAATACCACTCCAAAAGAAGTATTTACAAGCATCAAACCAGATCTAAGTCACCTAAGGATATTTGGGTGTCCATTCTATGTACACATTCCTAAAGAAAAGAGAACAAAGCTAGAACCATTCGGAAAGAAAGGAATTCTCATCAGGTATAGTGAAAATTCCAAAGGCTATAGGGTCTATATCCTAGGTCAGAGAACAATTGAAATCAGCAGGGATGTTAAATTTGAAAAAGACGTTGCCTTCAACCTTTCTAAAAATAATGATGAAATATTCACAGAACTTACCATTGAGACAAATGAAGATCATCCGATAGAGAATGAGAGGGAGAACGACACTTTATCTCCTATACCTACTTCGGATGATATTGAAAATAACAACAATAAAAAGAGACCACTTTGGGCCAGATAATTTATAGAAGAAAATCATGTTGAACCTGATGAAGTATTAAAAGAAAGCAAGAAAACAAGAACTCAGTCTTGTTACATTGCATTAGTAACAAAACTTATAAAATCAGAACCTTCTAACACTAAAGAAGCCTTATCAAGTCAACCTTGGAAGGAAGGTATGATTGAAAAATACAATTCAATATTAAAAAATGATGTATGAGACATTGTACTTAGAGCTAAAAACAAATCGGTAGTTTCTTCCAAATGGCTATACAAAATCAAGCATGCACCTGGTGGCAGCATTGAGAAATACAAAGCTAGATTCGTAGCACGAGGTTTCTCATAGAAGCAAGGTATCAATTATGAGGAAACTTTTGCTCCAGTTGCTAGATATACATCAGTTAGAACCATCTTAGTCGTTGCAGCATCTAAAGGATGGAAAGTCCACCAAATGGATGTTAAGACAACTTTTCTAAATGGTGAAATGGAAGAAGTGTACATTGAACAACCTGAAGGGTTTATTGCTCACAACAAGAATACTCATGTATCCAAGTTAAAGAAAGCACTATCTGGGCTCAAACAAGCTCCAAGAGCGTGGTATGAAAGAATAGACAGTTATCTTATAATGCTAGGGTATTCTAAAAATGAAGTTGATCCTAATCTATATTTCAAACTAGATGGAAATGATATGATTATTCTGGTGTTATATGTTGATGACTTATTAATTACAGATGAAGAACATTCAATAAGAAAATGCAAACAAGAATTGATAGCTGAATTTGACATGAAAGACTTAGGTCTTCTTCACTACTTCCTAGGTCTGGAAGTTTGGCCAAAGGGAAACTACATCTTTGTAAACCAAGGAAAATATATTATTGATATTCTAACTAAGTTTGAAATAATGGACTGTAGACCAACTTCTACTCCTATGGAACTTAATCTACATAAACTGAAGGATGACATGGATAAATCTGAACCTGCTGATCCTACTCTATACAAACAAATCATTGGCTCATTGATTTATTTAGTGAATGTAATGTTCTGAATGCGACAATAACAAGTATAGGGTCCTTGATCTCTATTGTGTGTGAAACAATGGAGTACGGATTCACCAGAGTTGGGGCTGTACGACAATGTGGGTTGAGGAGAGAAGTACGAATGATTGCAGGAGGCCATACGGTTGGAGATATAGTGGCCGTACAGTGGCAATTGGGAAGCCATATAGGTAGACTAGTTAGGCTATATGGTGGTGATTACCAAGCCTTACAATGAAGATGGATGTCGTACGGTGCACACTGGTGACAGGACAATGAAGACAGGAGGTGGTACGATGGGTGTGAAAGCTGCACGACTGAGTTGAAAGTTTGTACAGGGAAGGTAGCAGGTTGTACTGTAGTATAAAGTGCAGTACGGTGAAAGATGGGTGATGGTCGTACCTAATATGGGTTGTACGATGTCAGGGGAAGGCAAAACATGGACTGTAGGCCAAGTACGGATGGATGGGAAAATGTGCGGGAGAGTGAGAGACGTTGCCAGAATGGGAGACTGTTTAGATGAGGAATGAGCAACATGGGAGAACACACACTGTTAGGTATCTGAGACCGATACGAAACACAATCTTGTTCAAACACAACAAAAAAAATGTTGATGAAATCCACACAATAATAGAGACTCGAATGTGAATAATAATTGCCAGAAGATAATGCTCTGATTTGCCAGATTCAAACAAAGTATTACTTGCAACAACGGAATAGGGTGAGGGTTGAATCCCACCGAAATAACACGAGCCAAATAGGAAAGATCTTTCACCTCCAAAATGGCAAATTACAGAGAACTCCAACATGAATTCTTAGTACAGAGACAAATAATCCAAAAGCATACCAACTACAACCTACAAGCCGTGCTTAAATACTTGTCAAGAAACTTTTTGAGGGTTTACAAAGATAGCCGATGGCGATACAAACTACAAAAACAAAAATAAAAATGGGTCCGAGAAATATTAAATCAATTGGCCCGTTACAAAAGTTTGATTTATTATTTATTTTATAACAGGAACATTATAGTGAATACTCATCTTGACATATGCTATGCTGTGATGTGAATATTAGGACTTAACTGTGTGATTTTTGAGTCAAACTCGATGACCCATGTTTCATGAGTAGTGATTCAACATGAATCCATCTCTCATGAGAATAAATGGAACACTTAGCACTCTTTGGATCTAGGTGATGCTCACAGGGGTGAAGCACCGGGACTTCCAAGGAGGTCATCCATCCAATGAAGTCCCGGTGCTTCACCCCTGTGAGCATCACCTAGATCCAATGAGTGCTAAGTGTTCCATTTATTCTCATGAGAGATGGATTCATGTTGAATCACTACTCATGAAACATGGGTCATCGAGTTTGACTCAAAAAATCACACAGTTAAATCCTGATATTCACATCACAATTTGACTAGCTCTCGAAATCATCTCCTACTTATCAATATGCTATGCTACTAACACCTTGAGTCATTTCATGGTTGCACCAAAGAAGATTCATTTGATGGCAACTAAACATATTCTAAGATATTTAAAAGGAACTATTGGCATGGGAATCAAATATAATCAAGTTGAGATAAATCTTCATAGTTTTTCAAATTCAGATTGGGCAGGCAATTCTACTAAGCGTAAGAGTACTTTAGGATGTTGCTTCAATCTTGGGTCCGAGATGATTTCTTGGTTCAGCAAGAAACAGTTCTCAATTGCACTAAGCTCTACAGAAGCAAAATACATAGCCACCTCCTTTGGAGCTAGAGATGTTGTATGGCTATGAAAGCTTTTATTTGATCTATTCAGAGAAACCTTGAAGCCTACCATCATTCATTGTGATAACTAAAGTTGTATTAAACTATCAGCTAATCCAGTGTTTCACAATCGGTCAAAGCATATTGAAATTCCCTATCACTACATCAGAGATATGGTAGATCGAGATATCATTAAACTTGAGTATATCAGTACTAATGAACAAACAATTGATATCTTTACCAAATGTCTTGCTAAAGTCAAGTTGGCATACTTCAGAGAAAAACTTGGTATGATTAAATTGTAATTTTTGAACATTGAATTTAATTTCAATTCATATGTGTTTAAATGCTTCTATGGTTGTTGCTTCAGATATGTAATGAAAGGTGACAATCTTTCATGGACATATATTCAGAAGGTAATCTTTGTAAGATGATGATGTTACAAATGATAGGCATGTTATTATGACTGTTGGTTCGGATATTCTGGAAGTCATGAATAACAAATACATTATGATTACTCTAGATATTGTTTCAGACAATTAGAGATCATAATTTATGTTATGATAGTGTTCATAGCATTGTGATTTATGTTATTTGACGAGTATCTATTTCTTAGAGTGGTAGTGTTAAATAGTGTATTTTGTGTAGATTTTTTAAAATCTGGATTCTTTATTACTTCTCCCTTGCTAAAGAGGGAGTGTTGAAAGGTTAGCTTCAGTCAAGTAATACTGAGCATCTGAATATGTTATGCTCTGTTTTATATATATATATATATATATATATATAGACACACACACACACACACACACACGTATACATATAATAATATGCATACATATCTATGTATACGTATGACTTAGATAGATGTGATCTGGTATATATACGTTACTGCTGTTACTGATTGACATCGGGTTCTATCATTCTTGGTATTATGATTGTCACCAATTCACATTAGATTACTGTCAGTTTTATCTATCATCTCCGATCAGGGATTGGGTCTTATTTGTATTGCCTTCGATAAACATTGAGAACATTATCTAACGTATTATTGGGCATGGTTAAACCGTTGTATGTTTATGGTTAACAAACTTAGTTTATTACCCACGAGAGACCTACCCTCCGAAAGTTACCAAGGACAAATTCAGAAAGTCCATTCCCCAAGGAAAACATGTCTTTTAATAGTTATTGCTTTTCATGAAATCACTTTGGTCTTAGAGCAAGAGAGTATAGGGTGCATAGAAAATATAACTATGTTCAGAACAGAATTAGAAATTCTTACGGGTGGACAAATAGGAGCTATAACTCGTTTTCTCCTTTAGTGGACTATAATGTTGTATAAATGCACCAACTATGGACATAAGCCCGATTCTGTAGAAGTGGTTCTGTGAAACCACTGTTATCTATACCCCTGATTTTTTTTAATTGAAGATGCTTGCAAACATTTTTGGCATAATGATATGCGATGATTATCATAAGCTTTCTGGTTGATATTGATTTCAGATTTATTTCACTTTGTGCTTCATTACCTTCCGCAAATGATAGAACAAGATAAACAAGACAAATGAAAGTTCCTCACTGATATAATTTCTGATTTTTTTTTCATTAACCAAATATTCTTCTGTTTACAATTTTAGAAGAGTTTGACATTCAAAATGGGCAATACTAAAAATGTAAGAACTTGACATGAAACTAAACGAGTACCTTCAGTATTAATAATCCTCTTGCTGCCACAGGTCTGAGAATCATACCAAATCACCATCAGATACTAACTAATGAACTACCACAGGTCTGCAATACAATTTCAGTCACTTCCAATCATTATCCAATGCATACAATCCCTCTTTAATTTGAAAACAAGTTCTTCAATGCTTCTCTTGATCAAAATACCTTGAACTCCCTTCTTGGTACTATGCGTCACTGTTTGATGTATTTATAGCCTTCAAAAGAGAAGTTCATGCCTCCATGAACTCCCACGTGCATCAAAATGGAGTGTACAGTCCTGTACATGGCTAGTGTGATTGTAACAAAGATTAGACAAGTGTTGTAGCACTTCTAGTCAATGCAAACTGCTTTCTTGTATTGTTATTTTTGGTGATACTTTTGAATGTTTATGATTTTGATGAAGGGTAATCAAGTAGATATCATTGCAGACTATCATACCTTTATTGTATCTTCTTGTTTGTTGTTTTCATGGCTATATACGATTGCGTGATCCAGTAAGGCACTGGTCTTGATGACTCAAAATTTCCAGTACATTAAAATCATCAAAATCCAGAACTATTAACCAATAGCAAGAAGTGGATAGTAAACATTGCGTATGATAAATGGCATGAACTAGGGAAAACTTTATGTAAAAACCCAACTGGTATACCTTTTAGAGAGTCGTGTTCATTATATTCATACTTTGCAGACATTGGTGAAGTTATATATGAAATTATCTCTAGAAATTGTAACTCTGTTCTTATCTGCAGATGCATGTGCAAAGTATTATCAAATATAATAAGGTTTATGGCAGCTAGGTTAGGATGACTAAGGAAAGCTAGAAATAGCTAGGGGATATACCCACAGAGTCCCTGGAACAGCATGGTGTGTCCTGGCTGTCCTGTTAATACTCTTGCTCTTGTTTGATCCTGATCCTGCATCAATCCATGGCATTTCTGGGTAACTTAGGACTGGGCCAATATTTGGTCCAAATCTGCAGAAAAAGCTCAGAACACTGAACAATTGTCCCGTGCATGAAGATACCCAACTTTGGAGGTAATTAAACTCGGAGTCACTAAACTTTTTGTAACAATTCTATTGTAAAAATAAACTCATATGATGTCTGAGCTAGCGGGAGTCTGATTATGCCCTGGTATTGATGTCAATACTGGTAATTAATGACACAACTTGTTCCAAACATCTTATATGATATATTGCACTACAAACAATCCTGCCTGAAAATAAAAATTAAAAACTGATAATGTTGAATATATTTTAATAGTTCTGTTGCCATCATAAAAGCTTGAAAATATAATGTGTTTACCCTAATATATTTATAAAATCATTTACTAATCCAAAAAAAATTAAGGTCATGTTTGGAAAATATTAAAATAATGAGTTTCTGGGATCATATATGCACATGGAGTCCAAGATTACTTCCCAAGTCCAACTCTTAGGACGCTAGTATGGGATTATGGCTAAAATGGCTGGAGATCAGCATTGCACTGACATCACTTATAATTTAAAAAACATAAGTAATAGAAGTTTGCTAGGCAACAAAGATTACCATCATTAGTCTATTTATAATTGTGAAAATTTAAAATGTATCCTTATCTTAGCTGCAGCTGCAAGATTCACTTACGGCAGTTAAAATGGCATATTTCCTCCATGTGTCATGGCCAATCAGTTAGACCCTATTTTCATCATTTTTTTGAGTTAATACTCTTATTTGGTTGATTTTATTTCCAAATAAAAGAACAGTGTTTTGAGGCCCATTTTAAGAATCTGAAATTGGGTTTGGCCTCATATATTGTATATCCATCGCTTTCTTTGGCATATCATAATATTAGAATTCTTTTATTTGAATATCAATTGCTCTTTTATGATATTCCTTCTGGGCACCATGAATTATGGGGTTGACTCTATGTGCTGATTGTATCATTTCTGAAATCTAGCTTTTGTATGCTTGGCATATCTATATTTGGGCTGACCATATAAATTAATCCAGTTGATATATTTACTTCTATGTAATGTTGAGGTCTGGTGTATTTTCTACAGGATAATAATTGCTGCTGGAGCTGCTGAAAAGGAACGATCAAGAAGGTTATCTACGTCAATTTTGAATCAAGTGGTGCGTGAAGCTGTGTCTTTTAAGCAGCCACCGATGAGTAGGGGTGGCAAAAGAGGTCGAATTTATTACTGCACTCAGGTAAGTTTCATATCCTAATAATGTATCTACAATATTATTGATTATTAAATATGCTTCATATGTGTCAATTTAATACTAAGAAAAACAAAAACAAAATACTTTTTCCTATAAGAATCCGACAGCAATTTACTAAAATGACAATGAAAGAAGTTTGAAGCTTTGGACTTTTTCCGTAGAATCAAATGAAAACGTTATGGGAATAGAAAAGATCTACAAGCTACTATTATATTTTTTTGAATAGATGTCATAATTAACTAAGATATCTGCATATTACAAAATGAAGTTTCAATGTTTGTGCCAACATATGGTCTATGTGATTATCTGAGAAGATGGTAATCAGAATTTACCTACCAATCAGTTGACTGAAGAGTGCAGATGATGAATTTCTACCAAGTCCAACTCTGCATCTGAAAACAACTTATGTTCAGCTCATGAAATCATGACATCTAAACATATATAGTATTACAAATAAGAGAAAAACTATACTGGTACTGCTGACTGCAGTGTTTTTAGTATCATTTTCATCCGTATTAAAGATGCTTTCAATAAATTTTTATGTCCCCAAGCTTGTGTCAAACATATGAAACAGAACAGGACTCTGCCCCATAAAAGTACACTTTATGTTGTGAATAAGATATTTTACATAACTAGTCCACTAGTCTGTCCTGTTCACATGTTAAGTTGTTATGTCCCCTCTTTAGGCTGGATCTATTTTATTTTGCAATTAACTTTTATGGTCCCATTGTTGGAATCACCAATGCCTTTACACCAAAAGTTTGAGCTGTCAATGAACGTTGCAACAGCCAGAGACAAGTATCCATGGGAGGCAGTTTAGCACATGTAACAAATCCATTGGTCTATGCTGAAAGATACCTTCACCTAGAGGGGATGGAGGCACCAACCTCCCAACAACCCTCCCCTCAGCATGACCCGAGGGATTTGAACCTGTAACCCAGCACTCTGATACCACTTGTTGGAATCAACATTGCTGTTGCACCAAAAGCTTGAGCTATCAATGAATGTCACAACAGCTAGAGACAAGGATCCACGGGAGGTGGTTAAGCACATGTCACAAATCCATCGGTCTATGCTGAACAATACCTTCACCTAGAGGGGATGGAGGCACCAACCTCCCAACACCCCTAGGGATTAATTGTCACACACGGGGCCCCAGTTAAGGCGGCACGCTAGCATGTCACCTTAATTTGAATTTGGGTGCCCTCTTTTGGGACCACCTCCTTTAAGATTTGGGACATAGCATTGCATATTTAAGTAAGTCATTTGGTTGTTCATTAGCATCATACACAGCATATCACTCTGTGTGTCTACAATTCTGATTGAGGAATTAAGCACTGTAGAGCAGTTTTGAAGGTAAGAGATCCTCCCTAGTCTGCCGGTTTCTCCAATAAGTTGTAGTCACTTTGTAACCTTATTGAACTAATCAGATTTATCATATTTTGCAGATCATTGGCGACACTAAGCATTATATCCTAGTGATCCAACATAGAGCCCTTCATTTCATATCTGCAGCAATCACTGTGGAATACATAACAGAGATGCCATCATTGCGAATTCCCACACAGAGAAGCAACTTCCATTAACTCGACATGCACACAGTGATATACGTCTTACAGCCAGTGATGTACATAAAAGAGACACTATCATCGCAGAGTAGCGACCTTCATATCATTGGCATTCTCATTATCTCTTGTTCAGCACACAGTGACAAACATCCTTGGCATTGGGGATAATCATGACATAGGTCAATATTGCATAACGGATGCATTGTTGATTGTCTAGTGGACATCTGCAATACCAGTAATGGGACTGCATCGATCATAGAAGAACATGGAAATATCCATTTGAAGGGTGAACTCATCAGAGCTTTACAATGATCATCATCAGCAATATTGAACATACCAATTTGATTCTGCAATACCATCAGAACTCAAAGAATCATTTTTCAAGCATTAACAGGTCGCAGTTGGAGAGCCATCTTGAAATTAGTTTGTCATCATATCAAGTTCATCCATTTGGAATGCAATTACAGACTGGAGACATCATTTCCTCTGCAACACATTATCTTATATTGGACTAGTACATCTCGAAGCTTTCAGCAATATCATTATCGATATCCTCACTGTGATCTTGCAATTCATAATAACCTTACAGGATCAGCAATGACAGTCAAGATCGACATTGACATCAAGCAGTCATCGATCCAGCATCTTCCTATAAACAATCTGAACATTCTTAGACTCAATACACAGATTGGCAGTATAAAGACATAGTCGTAGTAACGTCAGACTTCTGATTGTGTATTAATTTGTATATCAACTTGTATCTGTGCGTTTTAATGCAGATACTCGTTGTTGGAAGACCTATCACTGGTTCCATCACCATCTCTGAATTGTACATTGGTCTGATTATAAATCTGATCTCCTATTTTGGCAGTCAATTTTGTGTTAGTTCTGCAATTAATTTTTTTCTTCAGTAGTTGGGATGTTTCATAAATTTACCTATGTGCTAGGGAATCTTTGTATAAGTCTTGGTTGTCATGTGATATCATCTTGGCATTTACTTCTTGTCCTACGTCAATAATTGTTGTCTCATTTTATAGTATTAAGATATATGTACTAATCTTGTCTAATCCTATCTCTCAACCTTGTACTTATAAGAAAGGCATCTTATGTATATTTCATATTCAATCAATTCAATTTTACATCCATAATCAAGAAAGCTATTTTTGCCTTCTCTCTCTTGGAAGGACTTTTTTTTGTTGCAAGGGATCTTGGGGCAGAGGGAGTTCACAATTAATTCCTATGTGGTATCAAATCTCTAGTTTTGCAAACTCCTTCTCAGATCTAAGGGAGACAATTTGTCTTGAGTTACTTGTTGGGTATATTTTGGTGCTGAAAGGACCTCTGAATTGAATGTAGGGCGTTAGATAAAGTCATTTTCTTCTTTTTTGTTTCATTAAAATCCAATATTGTGGGGAAGATCTACAAGAGTTTCATGTAGGTTGAAGGATTTCATATCCAAGAGGTAACTCAATTTTTTGAGCACTTTGGGCCAAAACAAACCTTGCCATTGCATCCAGAACGCCCAAGCATTTTAAGACAATTTTCAAATTATCAAAATTTGAGACTTTTGTCTAGAGACATCAAAGGTTTGTTTTTCCATTTCATATCATATGGAATCCATATGGGCCATACTATTTTTGGTGGTTATAGTTGGCATCTACTGCACAGTTGGAATTTGGCATATCGGACAAATGTTCAATCTACAAAAAATATTCAATCTGCATAACTTTTTACATCGTTTGAAGAACATTCTTATGCAAGCCATATAATTTTGGTATGTCATATCATCTAACATTGACATTGGTATGAATTTTCTTTTTTTATTACTTTAGAAAATGTGTTTCTTAAACCCACTCATTGATTTTTGTAAGCACTTGGCCTCCCCACTCTCATCATGTAGGTCACATTGCATTGCGTAGGGGATATGACTCAAGGAATGTGACCTTTGGCCCGCTTCCCTCAAATGCCTTGCCCAGTGACCCCACAGCCACTAGTGGCATCAATTTTTTTAAAACTAATGTTGCATTCAACAACCACATGTGCACCTTGGGGTCTATGTTCTAAGGGGCCAAAATTGGGGCTTTATGCCTCAATTGGCTATATCTTTTCACCAAGGTGTCCATTTTTTGGAAGCGAGGTTTTGTCAAGAAGTTGGCTCAGTGTGTTTGAAGCGAAGTGAGTTATTTTCCATATATTATTGTTAGTGCTAGTATTTACAGTTTGAAATTAGATCCCCATTTTGGCTCCTGATCTCATACTTTTTAGCTACAATCTCTATTTTTCATTATTTTTGTAGTATTTAAAAGGTATCAAGGAGCTCTTTCAAGCCATTCATGCGATTTTTCTAGATTGTATCACTAATACATTGTTTTTCATTCCTACCATAGAGGTATCCTAGAATATTCCTTGGACATGGTAGCATATGGGAAGGTGCTATTTTCAATCATATATGATGTCTTGATTTCTGATTTTATCATTTGAAAAATGCATCATT
The DNA here is from genome assembly GCA_028749045.1 of Cupressus sempervirens. Classification (NCBI taxonomy): domain Eukaryota; kingdom Viridiplantae; phylum Streptophyta; class Pinopsida; order Cupressales; family Cupressaceae; genus Cupressus; species Cupressus sempervirens. The sequence continues at coordinate 124,557,471 of CM053791.1, forward strand.
GCAATCATTGGTTATGCAACTCATCCTTTTGTAATCATTCTAAGGAAACTATGAGTCTTGGGAAAAAATGTTTTAAACATCGCAAGTGGCTTTATCTTTTGCCCAATCTTTATGGACTCATTCTTGAGCTAGAGACACAATGGAATAAATTAGTTTGGGGTAATAAATTGATGATAGTATAAAAATTATTGGTACAAGTATTAGTGCTAATATCTTCTTGGAGACCTACAATCATATCTCCAGAATTAGGTGTCATGCACTATTCGGACCAAGATTTTCGAGATTTATGGAGGTTTGCTTAATTCTCCATTCCCAAATGATCTTTGCATCAAATTGCCTCATTCCAACGGATGATGTTAATAATCTACCCTTTGATGATGACACCTTGGACGAGCTAGAGTATGATGGAACACTTGAGTACCTTGGTGATCGAGAGACTTCTCCCATGGCTCCCACATAATTGAAATTGCATATCCATCATTTCTTGTTAATTCATTGAGAGCTTCCAGTGTTTCTTTGTAGCAAATGATTCTCATTGTGTAGGTTATATAGTCTCTATATTTACTTCTTAGAGAGGGATAATTCATTGTATAGTTGTGATCTTTTGAATCTACAAGGATATCATCGCGTCTTCCATCTTTCATCACTTATTTTCTATGCTCCACAGAGTTTTCGGGACGGGGGCGTTTTATGGGACAGGGACGTGTTTCTGGTATGGGTATGGGTTGAAGCCAAAATTTAGGGGACAAGACCTCAGGGGACAGTGATTAAAAACACAGGATTTTTTAATATATAGAGACAGAATTCAAATATGCATATTATAACGTTGATAAACCATTCATCATAGACATTTTAGAAGATCAATACATGGAATATAATCAAATGACAAATACTAAGTACTTTCATTATAGCAATATCACATACATATATAGCAAAAATCAGAATGCCTAAAGGCTTTGAGTATCATGCTGAAATCAGAATGAAATAAAGAGAAGTCCAACTAAAATAGTTAGTAAACACTAAACACAATCTTTCCTCACTGCTACTACTTCTCTTATGTTTTTTTTCTTCCTCTTAGCAAGTATGTCAAATCTAAAAATGATTAGAAGAGTTAGTGTTTTAATGGACCAGATATGGGTTACATATTTTTATTGTCTTTAAGATAACTAGGGGCTGCACGGACAACAAAAATTAGGAAAAAATGATTTTTTGGAGGTGTTTTGCCTTTACTAGATTGGCTGGAAAAAAGGGGATGTCCAATAGTTTTGGGGATGGATAGTGGATGGAAAAACTGTCCCTAGTACTGCTAGCTGTCCCCAAGTTTCCTGCAAAAAAACATTGGCCGTTTCGGGGACATTTCCGAATTTGTCAAAAATGAGACGAGTCAAGGGACGGCCAAACTCTGTCCCCACGTCCCCGTTTCATCCCCAGTATAGGTACGACCCCAAAACCATAGGGGACGTGTCTCCATGGAACACTTCTTATTTTTATCTTTACTCTATTTTGGAGAGGAGTTTTCTCCTCTTCTTTATTTGTGAGAGATTGTACTATATATCGGTACTTAACATGATAAAGTAGCCTAGATCCATCATCATTTTTCTATCTTTGCATTATTTGCAAAATAATTTGCTACCTTGTAAGTTGCACTTAAGGGGGGTTGGTGTGAATAAGGTATTTTACCTAGCTAGAATAGTAATGGGCCCTAATCATTGTTGAAGATGGTAGCTGCAATAGAGATCTTAATCTTTGGTCTTATGAAATAGAAACATGTTTGTTATGACCGTTGTGGTCATCTTCGGCTGAAAGAGATATTTGTGGTATTATTTAAGTTAATATTATATAGAGAGACGTGTCATACGTCATGTGAAGAGGCATACATATGAAAATATGAAGTGTTGAATATTTGGAAATATATAGGGTCTCGTTTGAATTTATATGATTACTTAGTGTATTGCAAGCAAGTTAAGTGAAAGCTTTGTACTTGAACATTTTTCATTATCAATAAAATATATTTTTTGCTGGTGTGGCTGGGTTTTCCTAGCATAAATGCATTGAGTCTTTTGTATATTGCTTATGGTCTTTTATTGTTGTTTGTCTTTATTTCTAGGCTAAAAACTTAACATGGTATCAAAGCTTAGTTTTGATAACAGCAATTAAGGAATGTCAAAGATCAGTCTTTGAGCATTGGAGTTTGTAGCATCAAAGTTTGACTTAAGTATTAATGTCGCAAATTTGGCCTTCTTATTTAGTTGTTTCTGCTAAAAGGACTCCAAGTTTCTTTCAAGTCTATGTGTTTCTCCCATTAAGCTTTAATATTTTGCATCATGCATTAATTTCTTAAGAAGCTTCATCTAATATATTCATTGTATTCTCTCTCACCATTTGATGGATGTCTTATGGAATTCTTTCAGGACCCCCAATTCTGCCTATCATGAACATGGGAGATTGCTGCACATCTACGGGTCATAAAAACTCTAAGGAGGATATCAAAACATTGATTAATAGCTGCCAGAGCAACAATAATAGGCAAATTTGTGTGTTAAAAGGGGTGCTTGCAAAAGAACATTGAGGAGAGATAATTTGACCAGAGTGCTTGGTCAATTTGAATTTGAAATCACTTGAAATCACCTACTTTTGTACAAAGAGACTTGGGAATTATTTGTCTCCAAAATCAAGTTGAGAAGTATGGTCGCTATTGAACATGTACGAAGAGAAGTGGCAGTCATGAAGCATTTGCCCAAGCATTTTAACAATGTCTAATTACAAACAACTTGTGAAGGGAGTGTAGAGGTAGCATACAAAATGAAGAATTGCTCAATGATATGGCCAGTGTACATAGCATCAATGCAGAGCATAGGCTCTTAGTATTTTTTAAGTATTATGTGCATTTAGCGACAATTATTATGAGCATTTGTTTGTCGTGTGTTGATTCTTGTTGATTCTCTCTATTTATTTTTGTTGTTGGTAAAGTTATAAAATAGCCGACGGGTAGATTAGCATGTTGTTGGTAAAGTTATAAAATAGCCGATGGGTAGATTAGCATCCGAAGGGTCGCGTGACGGTTGAGTCACCCCTTCGGAATGGTATATGTACACCGTCCAGAATGGACTTTGGATCATGATTGTTGTAATCATCATTGAAAGCACTATGTAATCTCTTCAGCATATATGCGAACAATAAAAGGAGTACTATTGTGCTACATGTTCTTGTCTATTGTGTGCATGCATTAATAAACCATTTACCCTGTACAGTAAACATTTGGTGCCGTTGTCAGAGATTGAACCCGGGTCACCCGCGTGACAGGCAGGAATACTCAATGCCGAGGGAGCACGAGCATGGAGTGAACTCTTCATCTGCGATACACTTCTAGAAAAAACTACTTCGTTTAACGAAGGCCCTTTTTCACAAAGTAATGCAGCTATTAGAAATAAGACGACTGCCTAAAACAACGCAGGTGTTTAGAACAATGTGAGTGTATAGAATAGTGCGGGTGTACAGAACAATGTGGGTGTGCAGAACAGCACAGGTGTGCAAAATAGCACGGGTGTACAAAACAATGCAGTTACACAAGTACCTCCAACTCAAATAGTAATGGCTGGACCAAAGGAAAAATTGCCAAAGTTTGATGGTGATGGTGATGGAATGGCCGATCCAATCAGACACTATAAGACATGCAAAACAATTTTGACGACGAATGGCGTAACTGACACAGATGAATGGGTCCAACAATTTCCAGCAACCCTAAGGGGTGTAGCAGTTGATTGGGTTGTCGATGCCCAAAAAATTAACTACATGGGTGGGAGTTAAAAAGCAGTTTATCACCGAGTTTCAATTGCTACGAGACGACAATGAGATGGTAGCAAAAATATACACCACAAAGCAAGGGAAAAATGAAACAGTCCGTGTATATGCCAGAAAACTAAAAGAATTAACAAATAAAATGAAAAGTAAGTCGGCAGATGGGCTGAAAAAGCGATGGTTCATTAAAGGACTACGCCCGGAGTTGAGGAAGAAAATAAAGATTGTGCCGCCATCATCATACATCGAAGCGTACAATTAGGCGATGGACTTAGAGAGTGAACAGAAAACGAAAAAGAAGAAAAGTAGCTCATCTGACTCAGATGACGTATCTTCGGAAGAAGATAGCAATGGTGATGAAAAAGACAGTAAGAAGGTCCAAGCTATCCAGAAGGATATGATTAGAATGATGAAGGAATTTAAAAATATGCAGAAAGAGACGAAGGGAAACGAACTATGGTTCACAAATTGCAAGACAAAAAGTCACACGAAGGGATCCTGCCCAAAATACCAGTTCTGTGATATCTGCCAAATTATGGGAAATTCCACAAAAGAATGCCCCTTCAATATGAAAACAAGAGGGCATCAACAAATGCTCCTGACACAGGGGGCTTCCGCATCAGGAGGGAGTGGAAACACAAGCAATGATGGTGCCACTTTGAGTAGGTACAAAAATAATAGAAAAGGGCAAAACAACAATACCAACAATAATAATGGGGGCTGCAGCCGAATTTAGTACAATGTGAACGACCACCCGATGGTTCAATGTCGAGCATGCAATTTGTGGGGCTGCTTTGCACGAAACTATACATCAACAAACACGCCAAAGTTATGCAGATGGTGTGGTCCTGGAAATCATGATGATGCCAAGTGCCTGAAATCAAGAGTGAATTTGATCAGCATTGGCGCGGATGAAGAAGTCTTGGCAATTACCCATAAACAAGCAAAATTGTATCCCAACCCGACTGAAGAAAAGAAGAGATTGGAAGCAGCGTGGGTGGAAATTGAGAAAGCAACGTAGGCAGAGAAATCATAATTGAAGGACACTACTGGTACATCAACGAGGAATTGCACAGAACAAAACATCATAAGACAGATATTACAAACTGAAATACCAGTCAAGTTAAATGATCTGATCCTCACAATGCCTCAACTACGGCCAACACTCACAAACAGTGCTCTAAATGCTAAACTACCAGGAGAACATAGAAGGGAAAAGGAAACTAGAGCAAGCGCAGCAGATCCAATGCTGCTAGCCTTCACATCCAGACGACATCTAGCGGTCATAGAGATGGGTATATTAGGAACGGTCCTCTCAGACACAATTGTGGACAGAGGTTTAGGAGTAAACGTCCTACCAGAAGATACTCGGAAGAAGTTGGAACAGCCGATGTTGTGGCCACCTACATTCCAGTTACTAATGGCGAACCGACATGGCATTAAACCTATTGGGATCTTGATGGCACAACCAGTGACTATTGGAACACAGTCATTCCTACTTGATTTCGTCATTATACTGCTAAAGAGGAGAAGATATGAAACCATTTTGGGCTGAAGATGACTCGTACAAGCAAGGGTTAAGCATGACTGGAAGAAGAATACACTATTAATGGTGCGCGGAAGCAGAAGATTCATAATTGACCTGCACACACAAATGGTAGGTGAGGAGGCAACATTGTCGGATTTCAAAGGTGAAGGTGGAGGGAATGACGAGGGGAAGAAGAGAATGGAACTTGATGAAGAGGGAGTATTGAGACTGGAAGGAGGGTCGAATGAGGACGACCTAGACTCGTTGAATGATCTTTTCCACTGGCAAATGGAGGATTACGAGCTCTTTCCGAGCTAGAATATGTTAAGGGTCGAAGAAGGTGAGAAAGAAGAGAGAAATGAATGTCCGAAGGAATACACAGAAGCGGAAGAAGGAAAGGTAGTTATGACTGAAGCTAAAGGGAAGAAAATATAGTACGAACCCAAGAAAAGGAAAGATTACACTGTACGATACACAATAAATGGACCGTGTAGAAAGAAAATGTTACGTCAAACCACGAATATAGTAGAAAGGTGCCGACAACAATGAAAACACATCATATGCTCTGCACAGGAAACAAAGAGGAAGGGTTTAATAAAAGCTTTAGTAGTACAGAGTGAAGGTCCTAAAATCAAGAATACAACTATTGACGGCAAGGAGTGGCAGCTGACGGAATTCATGGTACCAAGTTTCGAGAACAAGCTGGGCGATATGGAAAACTTGATGGAAAGATCGTGTAACTTAAATAACCTTGATGAGCGACGATTGGAGGCATAATGGGCCATGTAGGTGACACAAAACAGGCGCAAAGCATGGCATGATAAGCACCTAAACCTAAACAAGTTCCAACCAGGACAACTGGTATTGAAGTATAGCAGACGGAACAAAATCAAACCGGGGAATTTTAAAGTCAAATGGGCGGACCATACCAAATCCTGGAAGTGGGTGATAAAGGAGCAATAAAGCTATGGACATTGGACAGGTAGGAAATTCCAGAAACGATGAACGATTCCAAGTTAAAAATATATCATGCTAGAATTGTTTCCCCGTTGACAAACAATGAGGAGCAGTAGTTTTTTTTTAAAAAAAGAGAAAAAAAAAAGAAAAAAGAAAAAAAGAAACAAAAAGGGAAAAAAGAAGAAGTTATTAAAACATCGTACGGTGACTGTACGACATCATGAGCATGTTATAAGCTACCAATGCCTCCACCGTACAGTAGTGTAAGATCATCTGGTAGACACCATACGGTAAATAAAGGAGAGGCAGAGGATGTGATCACCCTATGGCAATTTAATATCATATGATGGACATCGTACGGTAAATAGAAGCAGAGGATGTATCGCTGAAAGCCACCATACAGCTATAAAAGAGAAACAATAGTTAAGTTTGTGGGCTGTATGACGTACGACGGCAAGAAGTTGAGTTTCTCTGGCAAGTAAAGAGACCATATGGTGTATGTTGAAGAGGAGAATCCAAGTGCAAGAACCGTATGGCAAGCTTGTCAAACAAAGAGGACCATATGGCATTTGCAAAAGATCGTGTGGCCGACAATTGTGGAGGTGAAAAAGAAACCCATACGGCAAGAAGAAAGGAGGAAAAGAAGCCCATACGGCTGGAAGGAAGGGAAACAACGCATTCTGTACGATGCATTCTTGGCACCCCATCACCGTACAACAAACATAATACATTCTAAAGGCGCTATACGAACACCATAATACATTGGGCTAGCATCAGAAAACATCGTACAGTCATGAGTAGTGAGGATTTATGCAATTTTTTACTGCTCCAAACACTGTACGGTCATGCAAAATAAGAGATGAAAGACACTACCACTATATGGGCATGTGCAGGCAGAGGTTGTCGTCTTGGGAGAGCTATTTTGGTTTGGGTTTTGCAAACATCTTCCGAGTGACCGAAGAGGAGGGAGTAGGCACCCACAAGTATTATTTGTGTGGCCTCTGCAAATAATACCATCACAGATCAGCAGAAAGAAGCAGTCAGAAGAGAAGGCAGGAGGAAGCAGTAAGAAGAGCAAAAAAAAAAATATACAAATAAAAAATGTTCAAAATGAATAATGTATGATGCCCAAGGGAAGGGAAAGACATAAACAGGTAGTAAAACATAAGCGGTTGCCAGAAAGAGTGTGGGATCGGAAGAAAATCACGAAATGGTGTGTTCCATGGAGTTTTGTGTGGGTTTAAGAGTGCCCTGGGACCCCTGGGCATGCTGCCCCTCAACCTCGCTAGGCGCGATGCCCCCTAAACCCCCAGTCGGTTCAATTATCAGTCGTGGAAAGTATGACTAGTTGATGAGACCTGGAGCTGTTGCAGGCATGGAGTGTCTGTGTACCAAAGGTGGAAAGAACATTAGAGCATGAGGCTTGGAGTTGTTACAGGCATGGAGTGTCTGTGTACCAGAGGTGGAAAGAACATCAGAGCAAGCCTTTCGAGAGGGGTGATACGCTTTGAGGCACTTGTTGGATGTGAAGCTATCTTGGTGGATGCATAGAGAGCTCGGCAGGAGCTAATCATCCGGTGGAAGGCAGTACAGCGACACTTGGCTCAGTGTACCCAGGAGTTGGAAGCAGAGAAAGTGGCGTGGGTGGATATTTTGTAATTGTTGTCCAAAGACGACTTTTCTTTTTGGGGGGGATGATGTTGTCGGTAAAATTATAAAATAGCCGACGAGTAGATTAGCATCCGAAGGGACGAATGACAATTGAGTCACCCCTTCAGAATGGTATATGTACACCGTCCAGAATGGCCTTTGGATCATGGTTGTTGTAATCATCATTGAAGCACTATGTAATCTATTTGGCATATATGCGAACAATAAAAGTAGTATTGTTGTGCTACATGTTCTTGTCTATTGTTTGCATGCATTAATAAACCATTTACCCCGTACTGTAAATCCTTTTTGCTTAGATTTGTGATATTTCACGCTTCATGGAAGGCTTGCAACTGTGCCATGTTTATTTTATTTTATGCGTTTTGTTCCTTTGGTGATTCATTGATGTCTCTTCTTTGACGCGAGTCTTGAATTTATTGTGTGCCAGCCCATGCACCACTAGTTATTCTTTGTTGTTTGTGTTTGCTCAAAACTCTTTACGTGGTGTCGATTCTTTTCCTTAGCCATCTCGTATATTAGTGACAATAGACATTCTTCTAATGATCATTTTCGTTATGCATTCATCTTGTCCTTTATGGTAATTATTTAAGTGGGTGTTCGTCCATTTATTTGTTTTTGAGAAATTATATCAACCTTGTTTAGCTTTATATCTGATTACAAGAGTGCTTTCTGTCATGCGAGCTCGAGTGGAGTTTCCTAGCTTCTAGGTTTAAGAATTTAAGAGGAAGCGAGACTTCTGTCTATTTTCTCTTTCCCAAGAATTTAATTTGTCTTTGTAGAAGATGTATTCACCAAGGAGTGTTACAAGACTTTTAGGGAAAGGTTTCACTCCATCCAGGGGATTTATAGTGCCTTCCATTCGTCTCATTCCCAAACGATGTCATGCAATGCATGAAAATATTCAGTCACCCCTCCAACATTTTCGGAAATTCTCAATCTTCCTTGATGTTTTGGCATCTATGTGAAGAGCCAAATGGCAACCAGTTGGAGTATAGATGTGTTCCCAAACAATCTTTCTAACATATTTGCAGCTTCATATATGGCTTAGGATTATAGAGAGAAATATTCATGTCATAGTTGTTTGATTGTCATGATTTGGGAATATTGTAGATGAAGGATTTAAACTACAAGTGCTTACTTTTTATATTGAAGGCATACTTTTCAAGGAGTTGGCTTTCACAAATCTTTCATTATAGTATGAGATAAATTCTAGGCTTTGTCAGAGCATTCTTCTAGTTGTAGACGTAGCACATTCATAGCACTACTCTCAAATATTTCTGGAATTTGGGTATCGTGTGAGATTATCTATTATTTCAACAGCTGGGCATATTTCTCTTGTTATAGTATGAGTTGCCTTCATGTGTGTCTATCAAGAGTTGCCTGTCTGTTTTGGGGGCTGCCTACTTATATAGTCTGTGGATATTTTATATACCTAATCAATATTTTTGAGGATTATTACTCTTGTGTTAGGATCATTATTCTTGTAAATTGAAGGAAAATTAGACTTCAAAGAGATAAGTATTCCATGATTTTTGTATATATTGGAAATAGAGTATATCATTGCATTGATCTCTAGGAATCTCTCTTGGTTGCAAGATACTATGGCGTGATGAGAGATTATGCAACATTGTTTGCAGTCTTGATACCAAACTGGTGACACATTGTCTTCATTAAAAGAGGAAGATCACATTTAGAGATAGAGACTATTTAGCTTCAGAGGGAGGTTATGTGACAAAGGGAGAAGTCTAACCCTTTGCAAGCTTATGTGATTGAAACAATTGGAATCAGCTATTTTGGTAATCAAAGTTGTCCCTGCTAATAGGAAGTCTCTGTTAAGAGAAAATCTCAGTTATTAATGCACTCTTCTCTGGGAGAAGTTTGAGGTGAAAGCCCTCGTTCCACCCTCTACAAGTAGGTATGGTGGACCACCCTCTGTGAGTAGGTATGGTAAAAATGCTCTCTTCTTTTGGAGAAGTTTGATTTGAAAGCCCTCATTCCACCCTCTATGAATAGGTATGGTGGACCACCCTTTGTGAGTAGACATGGTGAAAGTCATATGTATGACTTTAGTTTTATAACTATGGTAGATTATGTTATGCTGAGATAACATGTTTTATATGATGTGAATTATCATTGACATCTTGGGTTGCAGCTATGTGTGCTTGCCCTACTAAAGATCTCTCTCTTGCTAAGAGGGAGTGTTGAAGATGGTAGCTGCAATAGAGATCTTAATCTCTGGTCTTATGAAATAGATACATGTTTGTTATGACAGTTGTGGTCATCTTCAACTGAAAGAGACATTTATGGTATTATTTAAGTTAATATTATATAAAGAGACGTGTCATACATCATGCGAAGAGGCATACGTATGAAAATAAGGTGTTGAATATTTGAAAATATGAAGGGTCTTGTATTGGAAATTTGAATAGACCTTCGTGTGCAAGATGAAGAGTCTAAATTCAATCTATTTATACGATTACTTAGTGTATTGCAAGCAAGTAAAGTGAAAGCTTTGTACCCGAACATTTTTCATTATCAATAAAAGATATATTTTTCTGGTGTGGTTGGGTTTTCCCCTTCAAGTGGAAGGGTTTTACCAAAATAAATGCATTGAGTTTTTTTTGTATTGGTTAGGGCCTTTTATTGCTATTTGTCTCTATTTCTAGTCTAAAAACTTAATAATCACATATTAAATTTACTTAGGTTCTAGGGGACCTTTTTACAAGTCTTAGTTCTCTCGTTTTGCTATCTTGACATTCACTTCTTTTCTCAGATCATTTAATAGTGGTTGAGGTAGTTGCCTCATTGTATAAGATTAAGACACATGTTATAATTGGTAATGTCCCCATTTTTAGCAGGTTCCTATAGTTGGCTTGGTTAGTTCACCATCGCGACCCTCGTGAGCTAACTGTGAGATTTGAGGGTCTTAGTTGTGGGGTTATAGGCTTTACAATAGCTTATGGTGTGTTTTGGCTTTGCTTGAGGGACTTACTATTAATAGTAAGTCAATTGTTGGTTCCAATGAACTCAGTTGAGTTAGAGGAGATTAGTGATGCTCTTAGTTTTATTTTTGGCCTTTTCGTTTGGGCTCCAAGAATCTTGGAGGGAGTGTTTATTTATAGTAAGTCACCTCGTTAGGTTCATTCACCGTCTTTCTTCATTTAGAATCACTTTGGTGTTATCAAATTTTGATTTTGATACTTTTTTAGTTGGTTTTGGAAGATGGGTAAATTATTATTATTCATCTAAATATGTTGGAGGAGGTTATTTTAGTTGGTGTTGTATGTTAGTCACTTCAGTATCATAGCTCATTGGAACCGGGTTGAAAAGTTTTAAATTGTGGACATAAGAAAAAGTGGCCATGTGTGTCAGAATATTATGTTATGGTGGAAAAGGTCATTTTTGGGAGCCAAAAGCAATTAATAAATTATATTATAACGACATTTTATTATATTTTAATGTTGTGTTGAGGAAGCTTCTTAAGTGGACTTCATTTGGGAAACATGTGTCATTTGGAGATTATAAATATGAGCCCATTTGATGAAAAAAGCATCCAATCATTTGATTATCTTATTTTTCTTTGTCATCTTTGTGACATTTTTCTGAAGTTATGATTTTTTTGTGCCCTTGTTGGAGTACAAGGGTTTGAGATCTACAGTTAAAGTATTGTACATTCAATTTTTGAGATTATTTGAAGGTTACATTGGAAATTGTTGCTGGAGTATAACAATTTGCTATCACTCTTACTGTTTCCTATTAGTGATTTAATTCTGAGAAGATGGACTAGTTAGTGGAGATCATTGGCAGCAGTGTCATTGTGAGCACCTATGATTTGTGGAAAGGAAATTACTGTGCAGCAATTTGCAGGCTTTGTTCATAACTGTTACATCGTTTGGACTTCATTCTTACCCTATGTGCATTATTAAGTGCCTGTGATTCGTCTAATATGGGCTGAAGTTGTAATTGTTGCTTCTGTTCAAACTGTGGAGGTCTGCATTCATGTTTTTGGGGCCTGTGTTTAAGTTGCAAGCTCACACTAGGAAAGGGAGAAGCATTTTTCAGTGTAGAAGAACAGGTTTACCTGGAGAACTCATCTTTGCCTCTAAACCAGGTTCTGAAATGTAATTTTTCTGAGTCTTGAATGAATAAAATGCAGATCTGAAACTGTGAGTTAATGTTCTTTGCAAGGTTATACATTTCCTTACTATCTTTGGTATTGCAAATTGGGGTTTTGAAACATAAATTCAAATGTCTTGCCAAAAATACTAAATCATTCCAAGGATATCATCAAATATTAAATATAATCAGTATAGAGTTAGAATTAAGTTTGTAACATCAGAGCTGGTTACTTACCTGCCAAGTGTTTGACAAAATGCTAAAACTGATTAGTTATGAAAAAAAAAGTGTCTGTCAAAACAATAACTGAACAGAGTTACTACATAATTTTATCATAACTTTTTTTTCAACCTTGCCTTTAGATGCAAGGCATTTATGTACATCTTATATTCAATCAATTCAATCTTGCTTCCATAATCAAGCAAGCTACTCTTGCCATTCTCTCGTATGGAAGGATATTTTTGTTTTTGAAGGTGATACTAGGGTTTGGGGAGTTCAATCAATTCCTACTCTTAGATCCCCCTAAGAATTCATATATGTGAGACTTATTACCAGCCTGCTGAGTAGACAACATTTCTTTCCATGGTATCCTGAGCCCATGTATGTCTAGGTTCATAAGGTTCAGCGAATAAACGGGACATGATGTGCATATCCCTGAATAGCACAGTAATGATAATGTCCCTGCCTTTTCATCATGTCTATTACATGCCTTCTGGCATCCTTTAGAATCAAATCTATCTAATGACGTGCAAGCTCTGCTTCCAATCATCACTCCTTGTGTTACACTTTTCAGTTTCCACATGCCAATTTGGAGCCTAGACATTTTCCTGTTAATATAAAAATTAAATGTCTATGCTTAAATTGTCATATTCTTTAACCAGTTATCTCCAACAGGAAGTGGGTTGATGGGACTGCATGTTTGCTTTGGCAGCATCTGTATGCAACCTTGTTTGCAAAGTTTGGCTGTATGATTGTCGACTTGTCACGCCATTATTCAAATATTTGTAAATCTTCTGTGGGAATTTTCCGCTTCATCTTCATGGGACTTAAGAATAGTGACCATGGGAGGTTGTTACCTCCATATTTTCTGTCGTTTTAGCTTCTATGGATCTTACCTAACACCAGTAAAAAGATATTTGCATTTATAGGAATTCTTGATAAGTAAAACAATATTATATTAAGAAAGTAATATCAAACTGGTAAGTTAAAACAAGATTAGCAATAATATCAACTGATAAACATAATGCTGTTGGGTTGTATTTTAGTCATGGTGCTTCTAAGCTAGACTTGATCATTTCAAGTGTTATCGTGCCCTGCTGACAGCATAAAAGAATCAATTGGAATTAATTTACATCTCTAAGCCAATAACAGTGTATGGAAACTTTGCCTTTTACATTCACCAGACATAAAAACTGCACATAATTTTTTCAATAATGGAGAAATTTATGTGGACTTCAAAGAGAAAAGTTGAATTGAATGTGACATTAATTTTGTTTGCTTTAGAAAGTTAGAAGGGGAGATTGGGACATTCACTTGTCATCTATGAGTCTATGCAACGCATCATGAACAATGAAACAAAAGTTAAATCCAGCTAATGAGATTTAGGTTATTGAAACACAGCTTTAGATTACTAAGGCAGTACATCAATTTTGATTCACAGTAACACTTTTTTAAGTAGGTAGGGATCACTGATTTGAAATTTGGTTGGGAATACAAAATTAATGAGAAAATGTGTTTGTAAGGTGATATGAAGTTTTAGATCGCACATATTTATCTAGTGTATTGTTGTTTCTATATGCAGCATAGTCAATGCTCTTAATTTTTGTTTCAAGCTCTAATAAATTACTGAGATAAACCTTTGCTGATTTTAATGTTGCTAACTGCAGGCAGCAATACGGCCTCCTACATTTGTCTTCTTTGTCAATGATGCAAGACGTTTTCCGGATCCATACCGACGTTATATGGAAAAACAGCTGCGATCAAATGTGGGTTTCCCAGGTACACCAATTCGTTTGCTGTGGCGCAGCAAAAGGAAGGCAGAGAAAAAAGTGAGGGAGAAAGAAAGAGAAACTACAACAGTGTCATAGGTGGTATGTTCTAGTCAATCTTCAGATTGGGATATTCAAAATTTTGGTCTACACAGGCAGTCAGGCATATGTCTTAAGACTGAAGAGTTACCATCTCTTCTTAGTCACCTCAAAGCTGAAGAAAGAGTATGCTCTGTCATAAATATTTCTTCCGTCTGATCTTTCTATCCTTCTCTGTTTATATCATTGCACAGCACCTCACATTATCTTGTTGTATTATAAATGCTAATTTTAGCAAAGCTGCTATTCATTATATTTGTGCCTTGCAGGCATCTATTCCTTGCAAAACAGACACATCCATTCTTGCTGAATTTTGAATGTCTTAAATAAATCTCAACCTTTCATCAAAACCTTATAAAATGAGACATTTGTCAATTGGTTTCATTTTCAGTATTTCTCCTTAATTCTATTTCTACATATCTGAGGAGTCTAAGATCTAATTTTTGTGCAACCATTGGTATAATGATGTAATCATAATCTGGTTGCATCTTTAAAGATTTTGATCATCCAAGACAATTATTTCAAATCAGAATGTGAATAAGGTTTAGTTGCCTTATACCAAAGAGATTCCATGGTGCTGCCTTGAATTTTGATGACTTTGTTCTGCTTTGTTTATTTTGGAATTTTTACAACATAAATTTGAGGAAAAATGCAAGAATATAGGGAATTTAGCACTTAAAGAAGCATACTACGGTATTGGAGGATGCAACTTAATGCATAAGCTCAAGTGAGATCCCTTATGCTTGAATAAGAAGAACCAAGCATTTACTTAAAGAGAATTCTACTATCATCATCAAGTCAGATCTATGAGGAGTTGATGCTTGCAAAATATTTTTAGTAATTGACCATAAAAATGCTTTGACTATCTTGTTAAGAATCTCTGAATTTGGAGAAAATGTTAAATGAGTTCTTAAAATTATTTGAGACTAGTATATTTAGTACACAGGATAAAAAATTGAAAGTTTGGAGAAACTATTTAAGATTTCATAGAACCATTTGAGTCACATATACAAGGCATAAGGAAGAGTTGTAGGTTTGGCTTAAGAATATTGATTATGGTATGGAAATTGTGATTTGCCACTATATCAAATAACAACCAATGGTTAGACATGCACCAAAGGTGTCAAGTGAGGAGTGTACCATAAATCGTGCTAATATTGAGGCTCCCCAAGAACCAAAAATAAGAGGATGAAAAGAAAACAAACAAACTAGACGAGCAATAACATAGTCCTATATAATGATCTATGCTACTTAAAATATATAATATTTATGGAGAGACAAAAGATAAAGAGGAAAAGAGTTAATAATGTGATTGTTCTTTGAGTACATCCATGCTTAGCTACCATTATAAAATTTGAAATTTGGTCCCTTCCTTACCTTGTGAGGTTTTCATTTTAAAATATTAAGATAAAATAATATCGCTTGTTATATTTTCATCCCCTTTGAATGTATTTTCCTACTAGCATTTACCTTCGAAAAATGTTGTTTTTTGTCTTGTAATATTCATGTTTGATTTCCTATGAAATTTCATCATGTTTGAGGAAAAAACTTACCTCTTATTTACTTTGTGTGAATATCATTGGCTGTATCTACTTTGAGAACATTATTATGTGCTTATCTTCCACTTGAATTCAAATCCTTTCATTAATATTTCTTTTGATAGACCAAGATATTTGAAAAATAGGCATCAGTAGCCTCAACTTGCCTTCACATTCTTGCTAAGCATCATACTCAATTTTCATATTAATAGATTATGTTGTGATGTTCCAATATTGTTGTATGTAGAATTTTTGCATGCTCTTACCCTTTTTTTTCTTTTCTTTTTTAAATTATTATTTTTTGTTTGGTGTATGCTGCTTGTACTTGGTTCAATACCTTCTATTCTATCATGATGCATCATTGTCTTCTTTAATATGCATTGCATTAATATTTCTTTCCCATGTCATGCCACATCTTGGGAAGTCCATTAATTGAAAAATTTCCATTTTAGTTGAATAGCCTACCAAACATTGAATGGTATGTCATTGATTTGTATTTCCCTTAATTTATTAGTTAGCTCACTAACCTAACATTATGACATATTCTCAACATGGATATACTTTGAATTTGAATGACTCATATTGGATACATGCACATCTCTCCTTCTCGTGCCAAAATGAGAATTTCTAAATAGGTTAGGTACATTCATCAAATGGGTGTATTCAGAAAAGGTTTTGGAAACTTGGCAGATGTAACTATGGAGCTATGGAATCTAGTATGCTAAGAACATTAAGAATTATCTAAACATTCACAACCAAATAATAAGCAATATGCACGATAAGACAAAAGGAGACACTATGAAGGAAGACAGACCAAGAATGGTAAGCTCCTCAAGTGTAACCGTCATAACTTCAATGTGTCCAACGATGAGGGATGTGTCCAATGATTATGGTCAATTTTTTGTTTTGTTTTTTTTTGTTTGTAAAAAGTGGTATTAGAGCTTGGTCATAGGTTCAAATCTCCTCAGGTAATGCTAGGGGGAGGTGGGAGGCGGGGGGGGGGTGTGCGTAGACTAACCACCAATGTTCCCCTTTGCGATTCATGGCATGGCTTAGCTGCCTCTTGTGTTATATACGTCTAGTGATTGTATTGGGCATGGACAAGTTGATCATCTAGTGCAACAACCCTAGCTTGTAACAAGAATATGATGGAAGAATAAATTGCAAGATATAAAATGTGATTAGGAAAGTGTACCATAGAAGGGCTAGATGTGTGGGTGCAACCAAAGTGATCAGAGTTTTAGAAATTTAGAGGGAAGAAAGGTAAGGAGAGGGTAATGGTGAAAAAATCAGTGTGGTAGATATGCTACAAGACATTCAAAGTTTTGTGAGCTTAACTTTGATGAAAGGCTATGATCATTAAATGAGTTTGCATATTTTAGAGAATGCAAGATTTGATTACTTTGTGGCAATTGTAGTATTGGTTTATGCATAAAGTCACAATCTATGTATGATTTTTTCCCTTTCTCGTGTTTGATTTGAAGTCTATAGTCAAGAGGTTTTACTCTATTGCATCAATATTGGTTTCAATTGTGTATGCTAGAATTCAAAATGTCATGCAAGTTAGGTCAAACTTGCATGTCCCTTGCCTACAACTATGCATTATTCTATTTTCAAATGCTTAGTGCCACACCTCTACTTGTTACCTTGTGTTGGATTGAAATTGAGTGTTAAGTGCATAGGAGTATCATATTTTTCATGGATATATCATATTAAACTTACCTCCCAATCTCACAATTTTGCTATATCATTCCTTGTGAGCAATTTGGGTAATCTATGCTCCTTGATTAAATATTGACAGCATGCCACTCAATTGACTCATCTAATGGTGAATGAGTGTCTAGATGGCTTTAGGCTTATGCAAATAGGTTTTTGGTTTCAATACTATCAAGGCGAACACTCTTCATATGGAACAAATCTAAGCCCTTTTTACTTTGATCATGAACCACCCTTACAAGCATTCTAGTCCTTATCATCGTAGCACTAAAGCATTTATGGGATTTTCTCCATATAGAATATAGAACGATGATTTTCTTGTACTATTGTTAAGTTAGTTGTATGCAAAGTCCCCTTTTGAAAAACAATAGTTGTGGTCCTTTACCTTTTTTCCTACCAAACATCTTAAAATGTTGCCCAAACTTTTATTTACCACTTTTATTTGACCATCAATTTGTGGTTGATTTGCAAAAAAAAATTTGAAAACTTTCTTCAAGCTTCTTCCACAATGTTCTTAAACATATTCAATTTATTTATCTTAGTTTGAAACTATGCTCTTCAATAAACCATGACATCTACTTACTTGGAAAATATGTGTGCAATATGAACTATATGATTTGTTTCTAGCAAGGAATGAAATGTGTCATGTTGGAGAATCTATCAACCACCATCAAAATGAATAGTGGTCTCTTTGGGTGCTTGGAAAATCAAATACAAGATCCATGCTAATGTCTTCTTATGGTCTTTTATGTATAGATAAAGGTTGATATAAACTATTATGTTGACTAACTCTCTTAGCCATCTAACGTACCCTACAATATTGTACAAACATTTTCACATCCTAATACTATAGGGTCTAATGATGGTTATCTATTACAAAGGCAACTATTTTATCTTTCTTGGGCATCTTACTAAATTTCCATTATCAAGTCCTCTCATGGGACTCCTCGGGATGCATGTTTGGCTTCCTACAATAGAATGCAATCATGAATTATATAGACCAATAGTTTTTCTTTGTTTGTGGTGACAATGTTTAGGCAATGTTTGCATGCTTTAAAGCAATCAAGATCTTCTAGATAAAAATGTTTGCAAATTTTCAAAGCCAACAACTTCAATTTTCATTTGTACCAACAAATTTTTCCTTACCGAAAACATCTAAAACTCTATTAGAATTTTGATGCCCATGCTTAAACAACATGTATTCTTTGCAAAAACTTGACCCATTTTAATTGTGTTTTGTTCAACTTCGCTTGATTTTTCAAGTATTATGAAGTTTGATGATTAGTGTGTAGAACAAATTCCCTTCGTAACAAATAATATCTCAATTTCTTTATTGTTTGAACAATAGCATAAAATTTGTGATCATAAGAAAAATATTTCCTCCTTGAGTCATTGAACTTCTCACTAAAATATTAATTGGGTCTTCCCTTCCGACTTAATATTGCTTATATGGCACTAACATTGGCATCACAATTAAGTTGAAATGCCTTATTGAAATTTGGAAGTGCTAGAGCAAGTTGCTAAGTAGCTTTCTAACTCAACAAATCATAATTATTGGTTGCCCTTGTAAATTGTTTTCTATCCCCTCCCATTGTTTTTAAAAAAAATCACATATGCTACAAATTTTCTTAATAAGATTTCTATAAAAAGTTGTCAATTTGTGATATGATCTTTCCTTAGGTATACTTCTTGACAACCATTAGTTGCTCAAGACCCATCTTACAACCCTCAACTAAGATCACAAAACCTAGGTACACCAACTCTTGCATGAAGTTGCATTTCTTCAAATTTAACAAAACTTTATATTCCTTTAATATCTCAAAGACTCTACAACATGCATCAAATGTTTCCCAAAGGTTTTGAATAAGAAAATAAGATCTATCATCCAAATAGACAATAATAAAGTTACCCAAAAAATGAATTCCCCATTCATGAGCCTCATGCACTAGTGTTTAATGCATGGATTTTTTAAAAATGACATCACTAAACATTTATATATTCATTTTTTAATTATGAATGCTATATTTTATTGATCTCCTCCTGATATCTTGATTTGGTGATACCCACTCTTGAAATCTAGACATTATTTTCTTCATCAACGCAAGAACCATTAGGTAGCACAACTGCTAAACTTAAAGTTGAGGCAAGAGAATAATCAAAGACTAGAAAATCATTGAAGCCCACTACCCCAATAAACAAGAGCAAGTAGATTCTTCTAAGACTAAAGGTTCACTTTTAACAACTATTGTTATTGATAAATGAAAAGGTAAAAGCATCCTACCTAAAATGAAAACTTGCCAAAGGTAGAGAGTAAAGAGAAATTAGATCTCAAAATCTTAGGCTAAGAAGAGTAGGAGGAAGAGATTCCTTTATAAAAAAAGAGGATACAAATTTTGAACAAGAAGCTCCTCACAGAGTGAGTGATTGTCTTGTCTATAACCAAAAAGGAACCCTTCACCTCCTCTTCATAAATGAAGAATTTATCAATACCACACAAGATCCATAGTCCATTGCTTGCAAAGGTTCCTCCTTCTACTCTTATATTATCCTCACATTGATGAAGGGTACTCCCCTTAATAAAATAAACACAACAAAAATAGAGAAATAACAAGAAATTGCAAGAACATAAAATTGGCTTCTATTATCTTCAAAAGCATGAAATTGCAAATCTCAAAAAACCAATGTGCAAAGCCACATGACATTTCCCTTACAATATTTTGTAAGCCAAAGCCACCATCAACCTAGAACTACCCTAAACTATCCTAAAGGCCTTCCTTGTAGGCAATTTTCAACTGCCCAAGAAGGTTCTAGAATTTTATCCCAAGACCCTGAGACCAACCAACCCTACATTATTATTATTTTTCATACTTTATTAAATTAGAGTTGGCACAAATAATTTCATTTTTCATAATTTTAGGTAGCACAACTTTCAGATACCATAACTCATCAATCATTGCTCTAATTGATTATAATAACACCTTTTAGAAAATGGCACATAATTTATGTCACCTATCTTGTAGAAGCTCCCATCAGTCGAGGTTGCACCCCTTTTTAGGCCTTCAAAATCGAGTCTAAATTATTTGTACCAAAAATTCTTTATAACTTCACAAATACAATTGGTATTGCAATGAAACTTCACTGGTAGACTGGTATATCAAAAATGGAGCTCCATAAATGAAATCAAAACATTTTGAACTCAAATGACCAACTTACTAAAAATAGTAAACTTCTAAATAGAAAATCAACACTGAAATAGGCCTCATTTGAAAAGACAAAACAAAAATATTTTTGGGTGACGCAATAGTGCCCTTACACCCAGAATGCTCATGCACCAAACATCTAGGGTAATTTGAAAAGGTTTCTTGTCACATCTCAGGTGTTTAAAGGAAAACCAAGACGATTAACATCTTTTGTCAGCCATGATGAATCTTCATTGTGCTTATGTGACCTCATTTTCAACACTTCATGGTACTATGTCAAACCTGAAATGTTAGATACGGGTAAAATATTCAATTCATTGGGCAACTCTACTTTATAGACATTTCCTAAGTAATGCTTCTTTAGTATTCTACATGGTCCAAACTTTTTCATTTTCAACTTATTATGTGTTCCAATAGAAATTACTCATTTCTCAAATGAACCATGACATCATCTCCAACTTGAAATTTCTTATGCCTCATTTTCTCATTTGTCTTAAACTTATACTATGTATTCAATTTAGGGGTATGCTTCATCACATCCTCATGAATGTTCATCAAGTACTCTACAAAATCTCCAACTTCAATAGTACTTGTCTCCTCTTTTTCCAACTTCCCTAATTCAGAAGCATTTCTAGGGCTACTTCCATATACTATCTGACATGGCAATTTACCAGTGCTCCTATTGGCATAATTATTATATGCAAATTCTACTTGTGGTAAAATCAAAATCTCATCCCTTTGATTTATTTCCAACCAAACATCTCAAAAAATACCAAACTCCTATTAATACATATGTATGTTCATTAGTTTGTGGATGATGTAATGAGAAAAATTTCAAATCTGTCTTTAACTTCTTCAACAATGTCTGCCAAAAGCACCCAACAAACTTGGTTTTTTGATCTAAAACTATGCTCTTCGACAGACCATGTAATCTCACCACTTATTTGAAAAATAATTGTGCCTCGTGAATAACAATTTTCAAAGATGACACAATTCAAGACTCTTATTAACTCTCATGGTCCACTTAAACTTGTTATCCCCTCTCATTGTTTCATTCAAGGGTCCATGGAGACTACAAAAACTCATGATAAAATTTCTGTAAAAGCTAGCCAAACCATGAAAAGATATTACCTCAATATCACTTTTTGGAGTTGGCTACTCAAGGACACCCTTCACCTTCTTTGAATCTATTTTTAGACATTTTGTTGATACTGCACATCTCAAATAGACTACTATTCTTCACAAAACTGCACTTCTTCAAATTAATCAACAATTTCTCTTTCCTTAACCTCTCAAACACCCTCTAGATATGCATTAGGCAATCCTCCAATGTCTTATTGAATATCAAGATATCATCCAAATAAATGATGACAAAGTCACCCAAAAAAAGTTTCAATACCTCATTCATGAGTTGCATAAATGTTCTTGGGGTATTGGTTAATCTAAGATACATGAATAACCACTCATACAACCCCTCCTTTGTCTTAAAGGAAATCTTCCGTTCGTCTCTTAGTTTTATTCAAATTTGGTGATATCCACTCTTCAAATCTTTGTGAAATATACAAATCTACTCAAATAATGTATAATGTCATCCATCCTTGGTAAGAGAAAAATGTACAACATTGTGATCTTATTGATAGCTCTAGAATATGACATATCCTCCATCCTCCATTTTTCTTTGGTGCTAATATTGTTAATACCACACATCGATGCAAACTCTCTCAAATTAATCCCTTTTACAACAACTCTTGTATTTAGATTTTCAACTCTTCACTTTGTTGGTGTCATTTTGTGTATTGTCTTATTTGGAGAACTGGCTCCTTCAATCAAGTCCATTTGATAATTGATCTTCTCACTAGTGGAAATCCATCAAACACATTACTGAATAAAATATCTTGAAAGTCATCCAACCAATTTGCAAGTATTGTAGGTACATCTATTTATTTACCAACTTTTGGAATTAATGCAAAACACATATGCTTATGCCTCATACCTTCTAGACCTCTTTTCCATCAACTAAACATATTTTGGCATTACTACATACATTTTCTTCTATGTCCTTCAATACCTTAAGCTTATGTCTCACTTTGTCCTTTATCAGAGAATAGGTGTTCACACAACCATCATTTACAGTTGCATGTCAAACTGTGATGACCTTCCCAACAACATATGACATGCATCCATGGGCATGATGTCACATAGTACCTCATCATGGTAGCTCTCAATCTTGAACTTTACCAGACAATGTACCTTGTGGTCATCCTACACCCAGGAAAATGGATGTGACTCTCTCTCTCTCTCTCTCTCTCTCTCTCTCTCTCTCTCTCTCTCTCTCTCTCTCTCTCTCTCTCTATTTAACTTTGTGATCATCTCCTCTAATATGAAATTGTTAGTGCTTCCACTATCGATAATCACATCACAACACTTATCCTCCCACTTGCACCTAGTACAAAACAAGCTCTTTCTTTGTTTAGGTTCATTCTCATCACTGAAAAAAGCTCTTCTATTAACAAGGAATTCTCCTCTTTCAAAATCTTCAAAATATGATGACTTGGTATCTTCATGTACATGTCCAACTCTTTCTTGACCTTCAACTCTTCTATTTTTCCTTGGTATTGAGGACATTCATATGCTTTATTACCTTTACCATAATAGAAATAAGCTCCATGAAAACCTCATCTTCTTGGTGCTTTCCCCCTTCCTTTCCTCTTTGATCCCTATTATTTTGATCATGGAAATGATTGAAATTATTTTTCTTTTAATTTTGACTATTTCTTGCCTCATCATTCTTTTTCTGATATTCATTTCAATCTTCATAAGACGGTTGGATCTTCCAATAGGACTATAGTGTCCCCATTAAAATAAATCATTAATCAAACTATTGTTAATGGGTCGATTGATTTAATATATCTTGGACCCATTTTTGTTTTGTTTCTGTAGTTTGTGTTGTCATCAACTACCTTTGTACACCCTTGGAAAGTTTTCCCTAACGAGTATTTTAGGGCGACTTGTTAGTAGTCATTAGATATGCAATTTGGATTACTTTCTCTGTACTACGAATTCCTAGTGGAGTTCTCTGTTGTTCGCCATTTTGGAAGTGAAAGACCTTCCCTATTTGGTTTATCTAGTTTTGGTGGGATTTAACTCACCCTATTCCATCACCTATGACACTTTGCTCGGATCTAGAAAATCAGAGCATCATCTTTCAACATATGTTAATTAAAGAATTATTTGTGTTCAAGTCTCTATTATTGTGTCTAGTTTTCATATAAATCTATTGTGTTTATGTATAAACAAGACTGCATTCATAGTTGTGGTTTATCATTCTTGGCTCAGACACCTAACCATGCGGCTTCTGAAACATTCCTGTACTGCTTCTTCATTTTTTGTACGACCTTCATTCTATCTTCCATACATCATCCACCCACACATTTGTACAGCCCTCTTACCATACTACATTTGCATATTGTCTATTGTACAGACACCATACCGTATGACCTTCACCTCTAGTCTACTGTATGATGAAGATGCATTTTCCATACATCCATTAGGCCCCTCCCAGATGGCCATCCAACTCTACCAATTGTACATCTCTTCATTTTCTATTGTACTATCTACTTACCACCACGTACAACTAGTTTGTTTATTACTTCCCCATCTTGCACACCGTATGACCTCCACATCAAACCAATAAGGTACCATATGACCTATCTAGGCCTTCTTGTCGCATGTGGTAGATTGTATTCAGATAGTCTTTAGATAGACACACACAAACTTGTTACTACGAGTTAGAGGGACATTGGAACATTATAGTGGTATCAGAGCTTCGATCCTCCCAGCCTATGGACAATGAATAATAGTCAGAATAGAAGAAGAACCTATTCCATTGATAGAATGGCTATCGAATCGAAACCCACAACTGTCAAACTTGTGGCACTTCTAAGAGAACTTGCGAGGAATCAAACAAAGATCAATGATACTCAACAACTCATGGAAGAGACTCTTAAGAAGTTGGTAGACAATAAAATATCCAGAGAACAAAATGGTCACAAGGTGGACTCGATGTTGGGTAAAGTAAATCCTCATTCAACATGCTCTCAACCTTCCATGCCATCTTTTCCCCCATGGATGGAGGCACCACTTGAAGGGAAGCACTTGACTTTTGAAGAAATGCAAGAACAACTGAGAGAAGACTGGAAGAATGTGAATTTGGAAGAAGATATATCCTACAAAGATTACACAGATCTAAGAATGAGATATTTGAGAGGCAAAAACAAAAGATATTTTAACGATGATCTCGGGAGGAAGTTGAGTAAAGTAAATTTTTCTCCATTTGATGGATCTAGATCCATATCTGCACAAGTGTGGGTAGTGAAGGTCGATACTTACTTCCAGCTTAATCCTATGCTAGAAGAAGAAGTAACTAAATTTGTAGCATTATATTTGAGGGAGTTGCATATGAATGGTGGCATCAGGGTAGCATCACACTGAGGCATGATCAAATAAACACCTACACAAAATTTACTGAGATATTGATAGATCAATTTGATGGTAAGGATCTGGAACTCAATTTCAAAGATTTGGCATAGCTGAGGCAAACTAGATCAGTTAACCAATACATTGCAGAATTCTAGAAACTCTCCATTTTGGTCATGAACATTTATGAAAGAAGACAACGAGTGCTCTTCATGGATGGTCTGACAGAACCACTAAAAGGTTGGGTAAAAGGGTTCAATCTTGGCACCCTTCTAGAGGCTATTGAGAAGGCACATAGTATGGCATCATCCTCTCAAGGTTACTCACACTCCAAATCGTTGGCATTTCTAAGGGACAAAGATAATAAACCTCCACCGAGGAAGCTGTCATTGGATGAAGCTACAAAACATGAGCTATGAAGGAAGAAACTATGTTTCAACTACAACGGACCATGGGAACTTTGGTACAGGTACCTCGAGAAAGGAAAGATCCACTACATTAAGGTTGTGTCTAATGATGAGGATGAACATGAAGATATACCCACTAAAGAAAACCAATCCCACAAGGATACCAAAATGGTTAGTTTGAACCATACGGAAAAAATTACAACATTGGTATGACACGAAGGTACTATTGCCCTAGCCGATAGCCCAAGGTGCATAATGTTTCATGTATGGGGAACCATTCAAGGATAAAGGGTTATGGTGATGCTCGATAGTGGAGCTACTCTTAACTTTATCAATGCATCTCTAGTGAAATGAAGAGGTCTACCTATGAAGACACACACATGATTTCAGGTCAAGGTTGCTAGAGGGACTCTTCTGCCCTACACACACCTTGCTCCACAGCTAAGTATCACAATGGAAAATTTCATGGTGACCGAGGATTTTTTCATAGTGGACCTTGATGATATGGAGGTTATTCTGGGCATATAGTGGATGGAGACACTTGATGAATATGCTCAAAGCTTCTAATGGATGGACTTCACTTTTGTTGTTGATGGCAAGAAGGTTGTTCTCCATGGAATGGAAAATGAGGGTCCAAAAGATGTTTCTACACATTGAATGGAGGCAATTTTTTGGCATGATGACATTTCTTGGGCTGCACATTGTTTTGTCTTTGTAAGAACCTATAAAAGGGAAATAGACACTTTTTGAAGATGATGATCTCTAGAATTTTTTGAGTGATCAGGATAAAATTTTTATAGACATTCCTTCTGGCATATTTCCTCATTGAGGGTTTGAGCATACAATTGAGTTGGAAGCAAGAGCCAAGCTGGTCATAACCACAACCTACTATCATCCAAGGAAATTTAAAGATGAGATTGAAAAGACGATTCAAGAATTGCTAGAGAAAGGATGGATCTATCCAAGTTCTAGCCCTTTTGCATCATCAGTGGTATTGGCCAAAAAGAAGGATAGGACAATGTGCACATGTGTGGACTATTGTGCATTAAAAAAAATAAAAAAATAAAATAGATACCTCATTCCAATGATAGATGAGTTGTTGGATGAATTACATGGCGTAGTCTATTTTTTGAAAATAGATCTCTATTTTGGATACCATCAGATCCACATGAGGGAAGAAGACGTGGAAAAGATAGCTTTTCATTATCACTATGGGCATTATGAGTTCCTAGTCATGCCATTTGGATTAACAATTGCACCTACTACATTTCAATCATGCATGAATCGCATCTTCAAAAAACAATTGTGTAAGTACTTACTAGTATTTTTTTATTATATTCCTATTTATAACAGGACATGAGAAGAGCACCTAAAGCATATGGAAGACTAAGGATTATGAAGGATTAGTCTTTGTTTGCCAAATTATCTGAGTGTGAATTTGGTATGACAAAACTATTGTAGATGGGGCATGCTATCAATAATTAGGGAGTTCAAGTTCATTAGGAGAAGATTTAGGCTATCCTTGATTTGCCTCCCCCAAAATCACTCACAGAATTGCAAGTATTTTTTAGACCGTGCAATTATTATCGGAGGTTTGTTAAAGGATTCTCTCAACTTAGTGCAACTTTACTGGATCTAACAAAGAATGGTTCTTTCTAGTGGAATGAAAAGGTACAACTCACTTTTGATAAGTTGAAAGAGGCAATGAGCACTTGTCTCGTATTTGCATTATCGAATTTCACTCGACCATTCATTCTGGAGTGTGACATATCTGGAGAAGGCATTGGTGCAGTGCTGATGTAAGATAGACACCCCATAGCCTATGAGAGCAAGAAGATTTCACAAATAGAAGACTTATATTCCATTTATGACAAAGAGAGTTGGCCATCCTACATGCACTAACCAAGTTCCGATAGCATCTAGTGGGTGCCAAGTTTGTCATTTGTACGGATCACAATAGTTTGAGATATTTTATGGAGCAATGAGACTTGAATTAGAGGTAGCAAAATGGGTAAGCAAGGTTTAGGCTTTTGATTTTGAAATTGAATATGTGAATGGAAAGAACACTGTGGTTGCAAATGCTTTGTCTAGAAAACTAGTGATTTTCTTACTGACTTAGATTTCACTTGACTGGAAAGCACATTTGTTGGTAGAATATTCCAAAAACACATTTTTCTATGAGCTAATGGATGGCAACACCTAGGATGATCAATACAAAGTGGTGGATGACATCATTTACTATAAGAATCAAATATATTTAGTACTGGAATCCAAATTGAAGCAGAAAATCTTGAAGGAGGTACATGACTCACTCTTGGCTAGACACCCGAGCTTCCTAAAAAATTACAGACATCTCAAGGAGAGGTTTTCATGGAAAGGACTTAAAGGAGATGTATTGTAGTCTGTAAGAGAATGTGCAGTCTACCAGTAGAATGAATTTGAACATACTCTACCCACTAGGTTACTACAACCTCTACCAATTCCAAACCAAAAGTGGGAAAGTATCTTGATGGATTCCATAATTGGACTTCCTAAGGTGAACAGAAAAGATTGTATCTTCATAAGATTGTATCTTCGTGACAGTTGACAGACTGAAAAAGTACACACACTTCTTCGCCATCCCCTCAAATTTTTAGGCTGTACAAGTTGTTGATCTATTTTTTAGAGAAGTCTTTCGTTTGCACAGGCTACCCTAAAACACTATCAGTGATAGGTATGGACGATTTATTAGTATCTTCTGGACATAACTATTTTGGTTGGCAAGGAAAAAATTGTCATCAAGTACTATTTACCTTCCTCAGACAAACAGACAAACAGAGATTGTGAACAAGAGACTTGAAGGTTACCTTCAAAACTACATTTTGGCACAACAATGGGTGTGGGTCAAATGGATACACCTAGGGGAGTATTGTTATAATACCACATACCACATGTCCATTAAGATGACACCATTCAAATCTCTATATGGGTATGAACCTTTTTCCTTCATCGACATAGTTTTTGGAGATAGTCACACACCAAGAGTGAGGGATTGGTTTTAGGAGGGACAAGACATCCTAAGATACTTGAAGGAAAACTTATAACAAGCACATAATCAATAGAAAATGTATGCCAATAGACATTGAATTGAGTGAAGTTTCAAAGTGGGAGACTTGATCTATCTCAAACTTTAACCATACCAGCAATCCTCATTGATTGAAAAGGGAAAAGAAAATTTGAAGCCATGATTTTATGGCCCTTATCAGGTAGTTCACCACATAGGTAAAGTTTCCTATGAGCTATAAATTCCAGAGGGAAGCTATATTCATAATGTTTTCATGTTTCCTGCCTTAAGAAAACACTTCACTCAGATCTGGCAAATCAAAGCATCATCTTTCAACATACATTAATTGAAGGATTATTCATGTTCAAGTCTCTATTATTGTGTCTGGATTTCAACTAAATCTATTATGTTAATGTATGAACAAGATTATATTCACAATCATAGTTTATCATTCCTAACTCAGACACCTAACCGTGCGGCTTCCAAAACATTCTCGTACTACTTCCTCATTTTTCATATGGCCTTCATTTTGTCTTCCATACATCAGCCAACCACACCTCTATACGACCCTCTTACCATACTACATCTGCATATTGTCTATTGTATGAGCAAGAAGCCTCTTCCATACAACCATCAAGTCCCTCTCGTATGGCCATCCAACTCTACCAGCTGTCCATCCCTTCCCTGTCTACCATACGATCCACTTAGCACTATGTATGACCAATCTATTTATTACTTCCCCATCCTGCACAACATATGACTTCCACATCAAACCAATAAGGTACCATACAACCTATCTAGGCCTTCTTGTAATGTGTTGTAGAATGTATTTGAGCAATCTTTAGACATACATACACAAACCTATTACTAAGGGTCAGGGGGACATTAGAATATTATAAGGACCTTTTCCATCTTGTCTTCTTTCAAACTTCTTGGTTAGTTTTTCTTCCACCCTTAAGGAAAACTAGTATGCCTCCTCAAAATGGGTCATTTTAACTAGACTCAACTCTTCCTCAATACTTGGCATTATCCCATTAAGGTAAGTAACATAAAACTTTCTCCTTGTCAGCTTCCTTATGAATTGTTCTGATGAAGACACAATAGAAATCTTATGTATACTCTTGAACAAATATTCCTACTTGCTTCAACCCTTGCATTTTACTTAGTAGATCAAGCTCATATTTGACATAAATGAATTCTCTCTTCAATTTTTCCACCATCTAACCCCATCTTGTTGTCTTCTCCTTTCCTCTTCTAGTTCACTCCAACTAAATCTCCTGCCACCAAATTTTTGTATGCCATTTCAATTTGCCCTTCACAAACCTGACCCTCTTAAGATCTTTGCTTTCTTCATACTCAAAATATTCTTCTTGATCATTGATCCAATCAATCAACACCTTTGGGTTAAGATTCCTTGTAAAGGACTTCAATCTTAGTTCTTTTTCAAATCTTGGAAATGGTTATGAAAAATCTATCCTCCTTAGGGTCCCTGGTCAGTTCTACTCCTTGTTTAACATTTCCTCCTTTGAATTTATCCTTTCTTTCATCTCTTATTGCAATGCTCATTCTTCTATGAATCTCTTATTTTAATTTTTACACTTTTCTTGGGGGGGCTCTAAAATGCTCAACTGTCACACCTCCAACTCTTTTGCCATGTTCCCTTTATGGAGGTATTGTCACACTTATCGCTTAAACCAACAACTATGGTCCTAGTACAAATTATCTCACAGTCGGTAATATGTCTACACACTCAAGAACTCTCACTTTAATACCACTTGATGAAGGGTATTCCCCTCAATAACACAAACACATAACAAAAATAGAGAAATAATAAGTGGGAAGAACAAAAAGTTGGCTTCGTATTATCTCCAAAAATATGGAATTATAAATTTAAAAAATACAACATGCACAACCACATTGGTGTTTTCCTTACAATATTTTGTAAGTCATAGCCACCACTAACAACCTAGAACTTCCTTAGACAACCCTACGGGCCTTCCTTATATAAACAATTTTCTACTATCTAAGAAGTTTCTAGAATTTAAGCCCAAGACTTTGAGGCCAACTAACCCTAAATTATTATTATTATTCATATTTTATTATATTAGAGCCAACCTAAATTATTTTATTTTTATAATTTCTAGTAGCACAACTTCTGGAGACCATAACTCATCAATCATTGCTCTGATTAACTATGATAACCCCTTCTTAGAAATGATGCTAGGCAGTTAGGGTTGGACCCGCTTTTTGGAGGCTCTAAGGCCTTCAAAACTGAGTCCAAAGATTTTGTACCAAATATTCTCAATAACTTCACAAATACATATTGTATTGCAATAAAATTTCACCAGTAGGTTGATATATCTAAAAGAAACCTCCACAGATGAAATCAGAACATTCTGAGCTTGCATCACGAACTTACTAAATACAGTAAGGTTCTAGAAATAAAAATTCTACACTCAAATAACCTTATTGAAAAGACAAAACATAAATATTTTTGGGTGATGCAAGATTTCCCTTACACCCATTATGTTCTTGCATTAAATTTTGTCCATGTAAGTAGTCTAGCATCCTTTCCTCTTCAAAGGTCACTTATGAAAAGTTATTTTTTGAGGACATTCCTCTTGCAATTAGGGAGCAAGATGAAACTAGAAAGACATCAGACAATAAAGAATATAGGTACCTCTAAGGTATGAAGAAAATAAACAAGAAGATCTTGTCTAAAACCCTAGCTTACTTCTATTTGAAGGTAGGAAGGTTGGAAATACGTGATGGTGAGGTGTATATTGAGTGTAACGATAGTGGAGTGAAGTTTACAAAAGAATTTGCACTGGATCTTTGCCTTGCACGAATCATGGCGGGCAACATCCCTCATTGGATATTTTCTTTCAATGGTGCTTTTAGCATACATGGCCACTTTCTGCCCTTATAAGTGGTTCAAGTAATTTGACCCTTGTCCTATAATATTACTTCTGAAAGAAAAATGTTTCTTTTCTTTTATCTAGAATTTTAAGAAATTGAATGTAAAACAACTTCCTAAGAAAAGGTACTTCTTCCTAAAATGTAAAAATACTTTTAAAAATGTGTGTTCCTTCGCTAGTTTTCTTATAAGTGAAGTATTGGTTTGTGAACAATATTTCATTGTAACATTGCTTAACTAAAATGTAAAACCCCTTTTTTAAAAATGTCCCTCTTCATTGATTTTTGGAGAAGTAAATCAATGGTTTTAGAGAATGTAATGTAGAACTTATGAAACGAATGAGTGAATGAAATATTTAAATAACATTTATGAGTCCAAAGCAGCCTATGAGATTTGGGTCATGTCTAAAACTTAAACTAAAATGTAAAGCTTATCAATAGGACACTTAGTATTTTTAGGGGACACTTAGTTCTTTTTAGTGTCTCACTCATTTTAGGCTTTATCCAATGCCATGAGATTTGCAAGCTAGCAAACTCTCCAAAAAATGGATTTTGATAATCAGGTTTGCAGTGTTTTCGAACTATTTTTCCTCAAATATGTGGTCCAAACTACCTTTCTCCATAATCTATGGATACCTAGATCTTGTTGGAGTTGATGAAATCCAACTCCGAAGATGCCTAAGATCACCTGCATGTGAAAACCTGTCAAAGGGAAGCCAAGGAAGGAAGAGCGTGGAGCAAGGGAAAAACCCTAAATGGACATGAGAGAGAAAAAGATATTGCAACACAAGAAAATATGTATTTACAATATGCAAAATGTGATTATGAAAATACAATGAGGGAGCTCGAATATAAAGAGCTTAAGGAATCTCCTAAAACAAGCTAGAAGATGCTAGGAGATAAGTGTGACAACTAAGCATACATCCACATGAGGTGGAAAGTCCTCGAACAAGGTGAGAGGATAAGTATGGCTTAGAGAGAACAAACTCCCGTATTGTCAACAACTTATAACAAACTCCTAGACTATAACTAATAAATAAAATGCATTTACCTAAGTAAGCTTAAGCAAATAGAATAAATAAATAATTATTAATTATTTACTCTAACACCCCCCCTTAAGTGTAACTTAGGGAAATGCCTTAAGCTCACAAAACTAAGAAATGCAGAAATGCAGAATGGGTCTTGGCAATGAGGCCATTTTAGGTACCCATGTACAATGCAAA
Organism: Cupressus sempervirens; assembly: GCA_028749045.1. Classification (NCBI taxonomy): domain Eukaryota; kingdom Viridiplantae; phylum Streptophyta; class Pinopsida; order Cupressales; family Cupressaceae; genus Cupressus; species Cupressus sempervirens. Next base: position 124,590,147 of record CM053791.1, read on the forward strand.
AATATGCAACCTCTGTAAAACAGGGAAAGAGAGAAAATCACGTGGGAAAAACCCTCCCCCAAAAAGAGGTAAGAACCTAGTGAAGAACTGAAGAAGCCTCCAACTAGGAAAATGTCCCCTAAAATAGGAACAAGGAGTGATCATGAAGAGCATCACTAAAGAATGAAGAAGCTGCAAAATTTGTCATCAAAAAGAAAACTGTTGATCTGAAGAACCTCCAAGGAAGAAGAAGGCACGAACTAAGCATGTCTATATGGTAGATGATTCATCTCACCGAAATGCATAGGTAGCCAGCCACTGCAATCGCCTTGTATATAGGATCAACCATTGAATACATAGCTCACACTATCGAACCATTGAACCAATGATGCATTAGAACAACATAACCCCCCCCCCCCCCCCCCCCCCCCCCCTTAATGTAGATGGGGTGAGATGACAGGCAACTAAAAAGGTGGGCCAAAGTCTCCTGTAGATGAACCAAGAACGATGAGAGAGGGAAAGAGGTACAAACACCTATAAAGACACGATCAAACTGACTCTGCATGGGGCTAATGTCATGGAAGGCACACTCACTTGACAAAGGGAGAATGCCTAAAACAACAAACAACTATCCCCCATGGTGCTTTATGAAAATAATGCATGTACAACTGACTCAGAAACAATGTTCATGACCCTTGAAATGCAAAAGTGGCACTTTATCTTAGTGTGATACATAAAAGTGCTTCAAAATGCTAGCTACAATGATTAGAACTAAAAACAAACTTCAACAAAACATAGTATAGCCTAAAACAAAGGAAACCATGCTAGGAAAATGATCCTCGGGCCTAAAACACTCAAGATATCCACCATATAGCAAAAATGCCAAAAATATGATAGAAAGAGCATGGGCCAAAAACTAAGGAAAAGGAACTCATTTCTAAAAAGTACACAGAACCAACTTTCCAGAAATATAAAGTTTTCAAAAAATTGACATGAGATGCCAAAGATATGCTTGCTGGAGTAAAAAAAACAACTTCAGACCTCAACTAAAAAATGGGTAACAAAAAATTATCAAAACCTAAAAATACCTACACCAATGTCTCTATCTTAGAACTAGCTTTTTGGCACTTCTTTCAAATCAGAAAAATACCTCTGTATGCTCAAGTTATGGCCAAAAAATACAAGTAGGTCAAAATGACCTTAGAAGGAGATGTGCAAGAGGATGACGTAGTGCTAATGTCAGCATTTCACTGCCCTAAATTTGACAGCCTTTTAGCCATTACAGTAAAAAAAGGTGCCATATGGCAAAAGAGTAACGTGGTAGGGGTGACATGGCAAGGTGCCATGTGGCACCCAGGCCACGTGTCACCCCCGTGGGCTACCAAGTGGCAAATGTGTAGAGGGTGGCATTGAGATGGAGTCCCTACTGGCAAAGCGGTGAGGGAGCTGTAGAACCAGGCTGAGTGCTGACTAATGGAGGAATAGTGGGCAGAGCTCTACAATGGGTGGCATAAGTGACGGCGTCGCCTGTAGAGAGCGGAGGATGGGCAACAACTGAGCCACAGTGGCCCTGGGGTGGCGCTGTCGGCTGTAGTTGTTGCAGGCTGCTTATTGGTGGCGTGGCAGTGGCTCCATAGTGGTGCGGCAGCGACGCGCCCAAAAATAATTTTTTATTATTATTTTGATCCACAAATCATCTGTACAGCCGTAGGGAAGGGCCTGCAAGTAAAATAATTTTGCCTCCCGGAGCTCTATCTCCAAAATTAGCAAGTTTTATATGAATCCTGACTGCAAACGGCCTTTCAGATCTAATGGTAGCATCTATTTGGGCTAAAAGTGCTCTAAAAAATTGCTCTACCTCTGATTTGAAGAAAAATTACATAAACAAACTAGGGTTTGTGACTCCAAATTATGACTTCAAAAATTCTTCGAACAAGAAGCAGCAGGGAGGCTCTGATACTATGTAGGAGTTGAGAATTCGACTCCGATAATGTGCCAAGATCACCTGCAATGCAAATAGCTTGCTGAAGAGAAACCTAGGGAGTAAAGAACTTAAAGCAAATACAGCACAAGAGAATATTTCATAGTAGGAAATTATAATTGCTATGTGAAAATGGAATGAATTTACAATGAGTGAGAGACCAAATAAAAAGGCCTCATGGAAGTTTGTAGAACAAGCTAGAATGAGGTAGGAGATAAGGTTGACAACTAAGCACACATCCACAAGAGGTGGAAAAGATAAGTATGCTAAAGGGAACAAACTCTTGTGTTGTTAACAACTAACTTGAACTACATGTATTAACCTAAGTAAGCTTAAGTAAATAGAATAAATAATTAATAATTAATAATTTACTCTAACAGATTTGATTTGACATCATTGTATGTTGAGCACTCCATGACAAAATGGTGCCTCGTCTCAACAACCCCCTCTATTAAGCACATCTTATTTTCCCATTCTTCTTTTGACACCAGTGAGAACCAATTTTGAATTGAGTAACATGAACATTTTTGTCTTTTAATATTAGTTCCTCCATAAGCTTTCTCTTTCCTTGTGATTTGCAGGGGAAATTAAATTCCTTTATATAATGACTTTTTCCTCCTATTGTACTTACCACATGATACTTCGAAATTTCTCACCAACTTACTTTTTTATTTTTTCACTACTGATAAGACATGGAAGAATTTGTTTTAAAAATATTTTTCTTATTAGTTTTGGTAAATTAAATCACTTATTTTATTGAATGAAATGTAGAACTTCTGGAAAAATATTTGTTTCCCTCTTTTTTCATCATCTCTTGATGTAAGATTTTTTCATGGACAAATTCTTTTTGAGCTATCAAAGATCTATTGACCATATTTAGAATTTAGTATATTATATATTGAAATGTAAAGAGCTAAAAAAATATCATATCAATAACACACACACACACACACACACACACACACACACCATGAGACTTGCAAGTCAGTACACTCTCCAAAAAGTTGATTTTGATAATTAGGTTTACATTTCTTTCTAACTGTTTTTCGTCAAATATGTGGTTCAAACTACCTTTCTCCATAATCTCTGGATACCCAGATCTAATTTGACATCATTGTATGTTGAGCACTCCATGACAAAATGGTGCCCCATCTCAATAACCTCCTCTATTAGGCACATCTTATTTTCTTATTCTTCTTTTGACATTGGTAGAGAACCAATTTTGAACTAGGTAATGAAGTTTTTTTTAATATTAGTTCCTCCATAAGCTTTCACTTTCCTTGTGATTTGTAGGGGAAATTAAATTCCTTAATATAATGACTTTTTCTTCTCGTTGTACTTACCACATGATACTTTGAAATTTCTCACCAACCTACTTTTTTTTTTTTCACTACTAATAAGACATGAAAGAAATTATTTTAAAAATATTTTTCTTATTAGTTTTGGTAAATTAAATCACTGATTTTATTGAAGGAAATGTAGAACTTAAAAAAAAAAAAAAAACATCCTCTTTTTTCATCATCTCTTGATGTAAGATTTTTCATGGACAAATTCTTTTTGAGCTATCAAAGATCCATTGACCATATTTAAATTTTAATATATTATAGGCTGAAATGTAATGAGCTAAAAGAAATATCATATAATATGATATTTCTTTTAGCTCATTACATTTCAGCCTATAATATATTAAAATTTAAATATGGTCAATGGATCTTTGATAGCTCAAAAAGAATTTGTCCATGAAAAATCTTACATCAAGAGATGATGAAAAAAGAGGATGTTTTTTTTTTTTTTTGGAGTTCTACATTTCATTCAATAAAATATATATCTTTTAAAAAATATCTATATCTATATCTATATCTATGTCTATATCTATATCCATACATAAGTTATTTATATGATATTTTTTTAGCTCTTTACATTTCAATCTATAATATATTAAAATTTAAATATGGTTAATAGATCTTTGATAGCTCAAAAGAATTTGTCCATGAAAAAATCTTACATCAAGAGATGACAAAAAAAGAGGGTTTCTTTTTTCTTTTTTTGAAGTTCTACATTTCATTCAATAAAATATATATCTTTAAAAAAATGTAATGTGCGGGTAAAGATCTAATAGATGCACATTCTAACTTTGTAAGGATCTAATAGATGTACATTCTAACTTATCATATCTATAATATGGATTTTCGTGATTTTTTGGATGTCTCTAAATTTCAGCTAGTTACTTGGTTCATTAAATACAAAGTGTTAAAAAAAGTAGTAACATTTGATACTTTGTGTTCTTGCACCAATAGAAATTCACTCAAAAATGTTTAAGTAATTATTACCAAATGTTCCAATAGTGATACACAAGTGAACCAAATGCCAACTAAAAAACCTAAAATATAATAAGCTATTGATAAATGTATTAGCATTTTAAAACTTGATCACCATATGAACTTAACATTTATTGGACCCCTAATTTTATCCTACTTAAAGAGAAAATAGTCTTCTTTGAATATATGTTCTTTTAGAAAGATTTCTTAAATTCTTATTAGTTTTTTCTGGTTTAATATTATAAGATATAAAATGTAGAATCTATGAAAGAAAATTAAATGTGCTTTTATTTCTTTGAGGAAATGAACATTTGAAGTTTCTAGTTGTTTACCCTTCCTTCTCGTAGGGTGGTTTTCATGTGGCTTTGTTTTGCTAACTTGCTTTAAGTTTTCTTTAATTTTTTCGCTGACTTGTTGAGCTTTTCTTTCCTTTGTGTGTTGACTTTGCAACCTTAATACTTCTTAGTTCAATTAAATCTAATAATAATCTAGTGTGATACAATTTGACATGGAATGTTGATAAATATTAAATTAATTTTTATTATTTAGTCACATTTCATACATAGATTTTTATTTGTAAGAGTTAATAATGTTTTTGTGGGAAAGTTGAAATAGATTCAAAAATTGGTCACTAGAATCTATTCTTTTTAGATACAAGTTTTCCATGGAAGGTGAAGTATGTATTGAAGTTAGGTAATTAGTATTATATTTTTAGGTGATATAATACATTATTTAGATTGAATTAAAATTACATATCAATAGTACAAAGATTTTTGTTTGTAAAAGTTATTTATTTTTGGAAAATGTAAATAAATGGAAAGTTTATTGGTCATCATGACAACCTTTTTTAGATGGAAGTTTGACATAATATTATAAAATTGAAGGTGAATTCTTTATTGAAGCTAATTAGTATTATATTTTTTTTGATTGACATAATATATGTTTTAAATTGATTTAAATTAATTGAATATTTGTTGTTCTTTTGTGAGTTTATATAATGATTTTATTAAAAAGGATTCTAATATAAGGTTTTTTCCTCTTGTTCCACTACGCACACGTTGTTTCACTGCCACTTCTACCATAAAGTTCAACTTACACAATGACAATATAAATAAATTGTAAGAATTTGGTATAGCTCTGATACCATGTAAGAATTTGCCTTAGGAAAAAATTCATCCAAGAACTAAGAACTCAAACACAAGCACAATTGTAGACCAAAAATGAATATGATCAATTAATCAAAGTATGTCCTAATACATTGCTCTATTTAGTATGTGATGTACAAACACACTAGGAGTGCCTGTATATAAAGGCCTCTCAGAAAGCACCTAGAATGTCTCTAGAAAGAACTAGGAGATAAGATAAGCATCATGACAACTAAGCACATGCCTTATCCATCATTCCAGATGAGTGGATAAGAATGACAAGGTTGTAGACACCATGTGTATAAAAAAGGTGCAGACTCCTATGTTGTCAACATGGCAACTCACAAGAGTACACATAGTCCTAGGTGGCTAATAAATAAATAATAAAAAATATGCATTAACCTAAGTAAACTTAAGTAATTGTAAATAGTAAATACTTATTTACACCAACACCCCCCCTTAAGTGCAACTTAGGGGAATTCCCTTAAGCTTACAAAAATTAGGATGAAATGCAAGATGGGTCCCAGCTACTAGGCCATGTTAGGTACCCATGTACATAATGAAAATGCAATCTCTCATAAAGAAGAGAAAGAGGGAAAACCACATGGGAAAAACCCTCTCCCAAAAAGAGAGATGAAAAGGGATGCATGGATGGATGGAGTAATCAAGATCACCCCATTACAACATACATCATGTATATTCAATAGAAAAATGGAGAAGGACAAAAACTTCGAAGAGGAAAAAGTCCCCCACAAAAAAGGAGAAGAAGGAGATGAGGTAGTCCCCCCACCCTAAAGGTAGTATGCTGATAAGTGAGAAATGCTCTGATGTAGAAGCTGATCCATGAACTTTGAATGATGTTCTTCCCCTTTGGAAGAAAAAAAATGCAAGGGTACAAAGGAGATATGTCCCCTGTATGGAGAAGGAATCTCTAAGATGAACGGTTATCTCTGATACTTGTTCAAGTGTCCCTATGTCGATGTTGATGATGGCTTCCTCCAAAACTACTAAGAAGAAGTGAAGACCGAACAAGGAGTGATGTAGAACCTATTTCAAGGAACCAAAAATCTTCTCAAATGACAAAGAGACCTCCTGTAGATGTTGTACATAAGTATCCACAATTACATCAGCCCGAAAAGACTGATCATGTAGAGAATGGAAATGAGGGTCAGAGTGGGCCCTTGCAATAATTGTAGAAGGATCATCCTCAATAAAGAGAAGTGGTAGATCATCAAAGAATTCTTCCAAATTTTCTATGTGAGACTCCAAGAACAGAGTTGAAATGTCTAGCAAGAAGTCATCACCTGAGGTTGGAAGACCATGTTTACCCTGTTGTGCTGAAGTACATGAATTTATCACTACGACAGTGCATGTATTATTTTCCTTAAAGAGAAGATGAATATCATCAATAATGTCTCCCACATCTTCAATGTGAGACTCCATGAACCAGGCCTATAAGGGCGGGAAGGAAGCCATCACATGAAGGTAGAGTAGGAAGACATAAAGGGCCCTACTGCACTAAATCTAAAGCATCTGTGGCTAGAATAGGATCAGTAGGAGAAACAAGAGCTAGAGGTGTGATCTCATTTGAAGAGGATGTGGCTAAAACTAGAGGTATGATATCTTCTAGGAATGGAAGAATGGTTGGATCTCCATACTTCTCCCAAAGATACATCCAATAATCATGTGGATTCTATATCTAGGCAACCGGCTTATAATAATCAGAAGAAGAGAGACTAGTAAGAATGATACAAATCAATCTACCAATAGATTCCTTTAATTCATTAGTGATCAAGTCATTGGAACATAAATAAGGAAATACTTCCTTATGCTCTCTCCTAAGATGATCAAGAAGTGTATCACTCCATGCATGATAGTTGTTGTTTGTTAACTTGGGTCTAATGCCATATTGACATGTCGAACAATACTCCTCTTCCATGATGGACCAATCAATGAACCCCCAAAATACAAGAATAATGAATCAAAGAACCACCCCCCCCCCCGCCTAATGTATGATTTAGGCAATTGATAGCCACTTGCCAATTCAAGGCCTATTTCTGAAAGCAACATTTTTGTCTACATAACCTATATTATGATTACAGGTCTAGAAAGTAGACAAAAAAATATGCACTTTCAAAAAAAATAGAACCTGATTTGGAGTCCAGATGAGCCTGTACTAAGCATTTTAAGTGGCAAAAATAAGGATTTGCGAGTTGTAGAAAAATTCAGGAATAGAGATCTCAAACCACTTGCACCAATGTGTAGATCACGAAATCCTACCCCAAAACAAAACAAAAAAATTGCTTGCAAAAAAGAGTCCGTATGAGGGAGATATCGTTGTTTGAAAAATGTTGGTGTTGTTATTTTTTTTGAGTCGCTATCATGCCTCCAAAAATCAAATGGCTCTAGATTTTGCCTCATATGTTCGATTTGGATGAAACAAAATCTAATCACGAGGATCTTTGGATCTTCTGAATGTGATGCAAATATCTGATTTACACTAGCAAGCTTCAATCTTCACCTACAAAAAATCTCTCCTATGGCCTGATGGCCATTTTTTTTGAAAAAAAATAATGAAGATCCAAAAAATTTTGTAGAGATGCAAATGAAAAAAATGCAGATCTAAAAATTAAATGTATAGATCTTGAATGATCATACCAATTCTACAAATTGGGCCTTCTAGTGCTGGTTTGCAAAAAAATTGCCTCAATTTTGACTATGCCTAGGGTAGGCAAAATTACAGTCAAAATTCACCAAATCAGTGTTTTGGATGCAATGAAAAATTTAGATCTGGCTCTAGACACTCCCAATAACTATGATACTCCAGATTCAGGCTGAGGTACTGAAGCAAGAAGATGGTCTCGAACGGCTATGTGAAGAGAAAATCTCCAAGCTTTGATACCATGTAAGAATTTGGTATAACTCTAATACCATGTAAGAATTTTCCTTAGGGAAAAATTCACCTAGGAACTAAGAACTCAAACACAAGCACAACTGTAGACCAAAAATGAATATGATTAATTAATTAGAGTATGTCCTAATACATTGCTCTGTTTAGTATGTGATGTACAAACACACTAGGAGTGTCTGTATATAAAGGCCTCTTAGGAAGCACCTAGACTGTCTCTAGAAAGAACCAAGAGATAAGATAAGCATCATGAAAACTAAGCACATTCCTTATCCATCATTCTAGATGAGTGAATAAGAATGACAAGGTTGTAGACACCATGTGCTTAATTAGTGTGCTAACTCCTATTTTTTCAACATGAAAACTCACAAGAGTACACATACTCCTATGTGGATAATAAATAAATAATAAAAAATATACATTAACCTAAGTAAACTTAAGTAAGTGTAAATAGTAAATACTTATTTACACCAACATAAACAAAAGATTGATAATTTTACCCCAACACCATTAAGTGAAAAAGGATTTCATTTCACTAAGCAAACCATATCTCAACTAAAGGAAGATGCTAATGAAGCATATAAAGATAAAGACATCTAAATCTCCTCCTTTCAAGCATTGTGTGCACATATATGGCAAAGAATTACACTAGCTTCAGGTCTTCCTCCAAGTGAAGAAACTAGGTCTTGTTTTTCAATGATTTGTTGATTGAAAATGGTCCCTCCATTCCCTTACTCATACTTTGGCAATGCTTTCCAAGGAGTAAGTAAAATCATCACAAGAAAAGAGCTTTTGGATGATAGTAGAGCTTCAATAACCTTATTGTTGTTGTACCACACCATAGCATCACACCAATATGCTCAAATTTGAATTGAATTAGACAAGCTACCAAGAATTATGGATTTGAATGATTTTACTATCACTAATTCTCCAATAAGTGTTAGAAGTGGATGAGCAAATGAATTTGATGAAAAATTAATTGTATATTCTGGATGTGACAAAATAGGACATATAGATGTAGAGGTTTGTCTTCTTCCTCAAACCATGAGTGTTTTTGAATCTGATACACATTTCATTTTCCCTTTTAATGATTGAGAACAAAGATACTTTTATAGGGTTACTTGTACATGAGTAAAATTTGTTAGGATTTCTTTCAAAATGTGAAGGGGCTTGCTTCTCTTTGAGGCACCCCCTCTCTTCTATGTCCTTGATAATCAACCTTTTTAATAGTTAATCATTTGTTCCATGTACAATCATTATGATTGTTGAATTCTAGTACATCTCAATTTTAAAAGTGGATTCCTTGATTGAGAAAGGGTTAAAAGAAATACATTCATGTGTGCTCAATTTTCTCAACTAAAATTATTTTCTTATCATATAGATAGAAAATTTTTCTTATAATCAAGAAGTAATATCAAAAAGTTGTTTCTTAATAACATTATGCGAACCTTAAGAAGTTCACTAACAAATAAAGAGATTTATCACACATCAAAAATAAAAATTAGTGTATGGTTTAACAATCCAAGGAAAAAATTCAAATGAATAAATGGATTTCTATTTGTCGATAAGAGATCTTGTAGAAAGGAAGAATATATTATAATTTTAATACAAACCCAATTCAATTAAACAACCTATTAAAAAAAGTGTGCCCAATCACTCTTGTATTCATGCAAACAACCACCTCTTGCCTCTCAATCAACATGGAAAACCACATTTTCCAAATAGATAAAAGAATACGTGGTAATCCAAAATTAGTTTCATTCTTGTATTCATGCAAATAACCACCTCTTTCTTCTCAATCAACTTAGAAAACCAAATTTCCCAAATAGATACAAGAATATATGATAACCTAAAATTTATTATGTATGTTATAATTTTTATATGATGGAATGTATGTCCTATCATTTTTATATTTATGCAAACAACCACTTCTTTCTTCTCAATCAATTTATAAAATAAAAATTTTCCAAATAGATGCAAGAATATATACATAATAATCTAAAATTAGTTTCATTCTTACAAAAAACCACCTCTTTCTTCTCAATCAATTGAAAATACCAAATTTTCTAATTAGATATAAGAATGCATGATAACCCAAAATCAATTTTGTGTCATTACCTTTTCACATTCTATTTACACCTTCCCTTTGTTCATGTATTGCAATTTCTTAGCTCTAGGACTGATCCTTCTCTCCAAGCTAAAATGGTTAACATCGATTAGTTGGATATGAAAGGTTTTAAAACTTTTCCAACAAATACATTTTACTCCTATTATTTCTCATCAGAAGTTTCAAGGATTTCATCTTGGCACATGTTGAAGGATGTTCATAGACAAGGCTAAGTATGAGCAACTTGCATTTTCTTGAGAGTGTGTAAAGCCATCTATACATATCCATTTTGCACATAAACTGCAATCTTTTCAATTTGTGATATCACATTTCATTGGGGTATTATGTCAAATAGTTCACTGCAAATGAGATTCAAACAATAGAATAATGTTCTAACAATTGCTACACATAGAGATCTTAACATCCATGAATTGCCCCTCCCCAACTAATGGTAGTAGCCCTTAATAAAAACAAAAACATATTAAAAATCTTATAAATAATAAATCTAAGTATTGAAATAAATAATATACATGATAGAAATTCAGTAGGGGTAGATTGAGATTATTAAGTTGACCAAGGCTAAATGTGTAGGAAATTTGTTTTAGAGGTTGATTTAGATTAAATATTAAGTTGACTAATATTATTGCTATGGATTTTCTCATAGAGGTCAACTAAGAGCCATGATGATACCAAAGAAGAGATTTAAACAAAATAAATTAAAATACTTAAAGGCAACAATTAACCTAAAAGGGTGCGACTCTTGCACAATGAAGACATTTGACTCGCCATCAATGAAGGGTTATGACTCCTTGTACTAAGGTATACATAAAAAGAGAGAAATATTAATAAAGGAAGGCATCAAATAATCAAGTTTTAATTGAAGAAGAAATTAGAAATAAACATGCGTAAAAATTAAGAACAATAGTCTATAATATTAAGGGAAATAATTAGTATACAACTATTTGTTGGAAACATAAGAGGAGTAACTGAGAGGGGAGGGGTGAATCAGTTACTTCAAAAATAAATCCTAGATCCCTTAGATGTCAATATAAATCAAAACTCTAATTAAACTATATTCTGCTATAACTCGACAAACACACATGCACTTGGTTTATACTAGAAAATGTTGTAACTCGACAATAACTGAATATACTAAAGTTAATGTGATTAACCTTAAGATTAACTTAGTTACATACACATAAAATAAATAACATGAACACAAGTGATACCAAGATCTAACGTAGAAACCCAATTTGGGAAAAACCACCAATTGCAACTAGTTATTGATTTTCACTCTTTTCAACTGACCCCTATTAGAGGATTTAATCACCCTAATAGGAGTGGCCTTGTTAGAGGTCTTTAGACACTTCAATTTAGAAATGCCACCTTGTTATATGATTTACAAATAGTTGTTAAGCCAACTCTATTAAGAGATTTAGATCACTGATACAATGGTTAGAAAGTAACAATGAGATGACTTGATTTATAATGTAATTGAATTGTTGATTACAAATCTCAATTCTAGCTTGAATACTTTATTCTTCTTGATCGAATGAATAATTGCAACTCAACAAGGATATTCTTCTTATTGTTCTAATTTGCTTCCTCTAAGCATCACCAAATCTTCTGTTATGTTCCACATTCACTTTCAATCCTCGAATTTACCTTATATTTATATCTTACACATTGTCAAGTTAGCTTGAATACAATTTAGAATACTTAATATTCATCTCCTTAGTTGGCTAGAACCATCAACTAAATCAATTGAACTTAATAAGCCAAAACAAGAAAATCCTTTGTTAGTCGACCATGCCTAGTAGACACTAACTTAGAAACAATTTTCTTGTGTTAACCAATTGAACTCAATTAATGCTACATATTCACAAATCTCCTTTGGTAATCGAGTGATCTCGGGTAACACTGGTTCTATCCAACATTTTCTTCATTAGCCAAGTGAACTTGGTTAACACTCAACTTCTTCAAACTTACCTTTGACGACCGAGTGAACTCAGTAGACATTGTCTTTTGAAGTTGGAAAACTTTGGAATGCTCAGAAGACATAGGAAACTATCTTCATCACCCGAGTGAGGTTGACATACAATGACTGGCAATGATATGACATTTTGTGTAACATCATAGACAATACACAATTAATCAATTATTTTCAACAATCTCCCTCTTTGGCATTGATGGCAACACAAAATGTCATAGAGCAAGAATAAAGTAAGGAACATATCCTTAGTTTCATTCTGATTCTCATCCATGAGAGCTACCTTTATCAATGTGAACTCCCTTTGACTTCAATTTCTCCCTTTGTCATTAAAACTCTGACTTCAACATCTTTTTCTTATAGAAAACTTTCCTTCTTTGACATCTCTAAAGTAATAAAATTTCTTTGAGATACGAAAAAAAATTCTCCCTCTTTGACATAGCATGCCAAAGACAATACTTAGTGGATATCAATCTACCTCATGTACTGATTCATTTGCAATGTGCCTTGTCAATATTGCATCAATTGTCTAATCTTCAACAGGCTCTAGTTGATGCATCACAAAACTACATTTAGTGAGCTTCATATAGGGGAATGACCCCTAACTTACCTCTTAGATACAAAAATGAATCCTTAGGTAATGGCTTAGTGAATATTGTTGTCACAAAAGCTTTCACCCTTGCCCAAAGTCTTACCTAAGGATAGCCTCATGAAATATGGAAACAACCTCCAAGCTATGGGACTTGAACTATGAGGTTGAATCTTTGGAGAAGGCTGACTTTCTCTACTATTTGGATGCACCTAAACTATTCTTCAAGAGAAAAAGAAGGAATACATGAAAACAACTACCTAATCTATTCTAAAGAGGTGATGCACCAAAATAGGGTGTCTAGATCAATCTCTTCCCATGCATGCATAGTGTTATTATTATGATAGTCTAATGATATATGGATTCAAACCCTACTTTAATCTATAAACTACACACAAATCAGACAACCATATGAGTGACACAAGGAATATACTTCACTTTTTATCATTCATGGGTCAAAAAGATATAGAAAGTGCAGATTACAAATATTTGCAATATGCTGAAGAGAAGTAAAAAAATTAACATAGTACAATGATGGTTGAAAGAGATAAGGTAGGAGGTCATATAACTCAAAGGAATGAGGAAATTTATAGTAGCATGCCCAAGGCAATGCTAAAGAAATAGAGAAAATATGACCCTACGAAAGAGTACAATGTTTACATTTATAGTGCAAGTATAACTTCTATGACTCCCTTCATAAGATAAAACTCAACCATTATAATCAAATCTTTAGAGAAAAAACACTAAAAAAAATTGGAAAGATCTGACTTTTGCATAAATCTATGCATGAAAGGATCACTTCTTCACCAAACAAATCTTTGAGAGGTCAAGAATGATGGTTATTTAATCTCTAACCAATGAATGGATCCACAAATGGAAGTGGACTATTTCTTCACACTTATCAAGCCTAGGGTTCGATAAAAGTGGTTATAGGAAATCAAAAAGATTATTCAAGGAACTATTTTCGCTTCTACTAACATCCAAATCTATCACGATCTTTGGTCAACCAAGATTTAACTGTTATGCTTTCCTACGTGGATCAAATTCTTCTCATCGTTATACCATCCTATTAGCACCCAATCTTTATGCCTTGCATTTAGTTATCCATGATCACATCCTTGCTGCCACCTTCCCTAAATAACTATCCTTGCTTTTGAAACTAAAATTTGTTGATCAGCACCGTGTTGCCACCTTGAACTAGTATTACTATTTGACCTTTGTGACCAAGCGAAACAAAGGGAATTTCTTGATCACAACTCAAATCTTAGCTGCCTCTCAATCCTCAATGATCACACACTGGTCGTAGATCTAAATGATCTAACGGTCTAGGATATAATTTGCACATTGGAAATCTTACTTTGTCACATTGTCATAACTCAAACCATAGCACATCAACATGACCATGTGATTGGGTGAAATCAAAGAAAAGACACTTTTGCAGACTTAACCTTAGTCAATGCTCAACAGTTCACGACCATGTGAATCACATAGTCACTTAAAATATTAAAGCATAACATGAAATGGAGAAAATGACTTAATGTTACATCATTTCATGAGCATACTAGGTGATCATTAAAACTAATCATTATTTGAATTAAATTTTTTGGCAGGAGGCAATTTTGGATTAACATTTTTGGTGACTGAGGAGGGATGCAAGCCTGCTAAGCATATGACTAGTGACCATTCAAAAATATCCATTGGGCTACAGAGTCCCTAAAACCATAAACTCATGAGTTTACCACCCCTATTGCACTTCATTTCATAACAAATTCTCCTCCTCTGCAATTTTCAAAACAACTTTATACAACCAAACCCTTCTTTACAAAAGAAAACATATGCTTGTGCACTTCTTGAAAACAGGAAAGAACAAGAAAGAGAAACTAGTCTAACTGTGGACATGAGGATATTAAAATCATTAGAAACATGGTTTAAGTTATATCCTATTAATAGGGATGGGAAAGAATTTTCCATTAGGCTCATTCAAATGAAAGGCATTAGATTGTTTACAAATGACGATCACATAGGGGCCACTCCATAAAGCATCAAACTTTGAGTATCTCCCAACCTTTTTTTTGTTTGCATCCCATTTTAACACAAGGTCACCCTCCCTATAATTTTTGACCTTATCCTTTTTATCAAAGCTCCTCTTCATCTATTGTTTATGTGTTACTAAGGTTTGGACTGCTTGAGCTCTTTTCTCCTCTAACTCCATCAATTCTACTATTCTTACAAACATAGCACCATCTTCAATCAATTCTAACTAATGAGCCAAATCAAGAGTAGGAAACTCCAATGAGACAGGAAGCCTAGCTTTCCTATCATAGAGTAACATGAAGGGAGAATTTTCTTGGCTCTCTTGGCTGTGATTTTGTCAGCCCAAAGGGTAGTCCTCAACTTCTGATGCCAACACCTTTGGTTATCCTCCATCGACCTCTTAATAATTTTGATCAAATTCTTATTAGATGACTTAGCCAAACCATTACCTTAAGGGTAATAGTTAGAGGACGTTCTCAAGTAAAGACCATGATCAAGTGCCCATGTACAAATCTAAGCTCCTATGAATGATTTAGCATTATCTAAAATAATGGTTGAAGGGGCACCAAACCTAGTTACAATTCCATCAAGGAATTCAATGACTAAAGATTCTATGGCATCTCTTAGTTCTACTACCTCTATCCATCTTGTAAAATAGTCTATAGTGACTAAAATCCATTTATGACCAGAGTTGGGAAGAGGATTGATGGGACCAATAAAATCTAGTCCCCACTATGAAAAGGGTTGGTCTACCTAGATGGGATAAAGTGGAAGATATGCAAATATCTGCTTTCCTGAGAAGAAAGCACACTTCTTAAATCTCCTCACATGTTTATGAAAATTATGGAACAAGAAGGGCTAGTAGTAACCAACTTTCATAATTTTCATTGCAATAGTCCTTGCTAAAAAATGGCCACCATCAGGACCATCATGAAATTCTTTGATTATTCTCTCTACTTGATCTATATCAACACATCTTAGCAAGGCTCCAAATCTTTCCTAAAAAGAACACCATCAATTATAGCATAAGGAATAGACTGCAGCCTAAATTATCTTCTCCTAGCTTTGTCTAGTCCCTGAGGATACCCATTCCCAACCAAGAAGGCTTTCATATCATTCATCCAACCCTTAGGATACCAAGACAATCTCTCCCTTAGTCTCATGAGATGAGATCATATGTTTGCACAATCTGCTTCCCTATATCAGTTTGGTAATATGAATATCCACGTCATAGTCAATCACCTTGGTGATCCAACCAACTCTCTTCTCAGTAATATCTTTGCTGAAAAAGAAATCTTTCATGCTAGGATGAGGAACCAACAAGTAGATTTTGGTGCAAGAGCATCCTAGGTTTCCTTATAATCCTACACTTTTGTTCATTATGCCATTTACTATCGATTTTTAGTTATTATTGAGTACCAATTTTATGTTGGTGTCAAGTTCATAGTGGATGCCGAACATTTGGTTGATGTCGAGTTCATAGTTGTTGCCAAGTGATCTTTGGTTTTTGAGTGATCCTTTGGTTGTCGAGTTCTATGTGGTTGTCAAGTTCTCTGTGGTTGTCAAGTTATCTTTGGATGCTGAGCTCATGTTTTTGTCAAGTGATCGCTCGGATGCCGAGTGCCAGTGTTTTGGTGAAGTCCTCATTTGCTAAGTAGTCTATGTCTGGTTCCAGTTTGGGCTAACCTTTCTTGCATTTAATTTTGGTATGGGTAGTTAATATCTAATGTGAGTCAACTTGTGGCTATGCATGAATTTAATGTAGGGCTTAATTTTGTGATAGGTTAACCTATGGTTGCACAAGTATTTAAGGAGATCGAGGATTAAGCTTAGAGAAGAGGGAGGATAGTAATAAAGCAATGTGTGTTTTTGGAAGTGCAAACTTGAAGTTGGATCATGAATTTGAAAGTTATATTTTTGTAATTGGTCATAACATAGAAGGCTTTATAGCTAGGCATGTATGTTGATTATCTAATGAATATATAAGCATATTGTTTTCTCTCACTCCTCGGTGTTATTCTTGTGTTGTCTTTTCTACTATGTTAACTCTTGTAGGTTGGTTTGGATAGCTAGGTGTGCCTTTGGTCCTAGTTATTTCTTTTCCTCCCTATGTCAAATGGTATTAGAGCTTGAGGCTTATCCTTTTGGTGATTAGATCATGTAGGGAATTGGGTTGTAGGGTTGTAGATCTATAGATTTGACCTATAACTTGCATAGGGTTATGATCTTGCAGGAACCTGATTTGTAAAGATGGTTCAAGGTAGAGAAAATGTTTATAATGTAATATTGGATACATTGGGACAAATTGTAGCTAAATTAGATACTGTGGAAATAACCTAGAAGAGAGGAGCACATCTTAATGATATAAGTGATGGTGAAGTAGTAGCACCAAACCCTAATCTAGAATCTAAAGAAGACCAAGATAAAGCAAGGTTATTGAGATTATTATCTAGGTAAAATCCAAAGCTTGCTATAGAAGTTGTTCCTTATGATGGGAAATTGGACATCGATGCTATGTTGGATTGGATCTCTGAAATGGAGTTCTTTTAGTATGAAACACTCAAGCTAATACGAAGGTGAAGATTGTAGTTACAAGGTTGAAAGGTCATGCCTCATTATGGTGGGAGCATTTTCAAGATGATAGAAAAAGGAGAGGAAAGGAGAAGATCAAAACTTGGGTGAAGATGGTAAACAAAGTGAAGAAAAAATTCCTTGTTGCTGGTTACCAAGTTAGCTTGTTGAGAAAGATGCAAAATTTGAGACAAAGAGACATGAGTGTGAAAGAGTATACTAAAGAATTTTATAGATTGGACATCAGATTAAGACATGTGGATGATGATGTTGAGAAAATTGCAAGGTACATAAATGGGTTGAGATCTGGAATTCAAGATGAAATAAGTTTTGTGAAATTGGAAAGTGTGGAAGAATCATACCAATATGGCTTGAAGGCTAAGGAGATCTTGACAAAGAAGCATGAACAAAGATAAATAGGTAGAGGTGGTAGATTCTAGACAAGAAGAGGTAGATCTTATGGAGAAGGTAGTAGATTTGGCAATTTTGTGCAAGATAAGGGAAAATCTGAATGGAAGAATGATGACAAAGACAAGACTAGGTGGAAAGGTGGCGATCCCTACCAAGGAGGTACTGGTTCTTACTGAGGAAGAGGTAATTCATATTCTAGAGGTAGTTTTCATGGTAATTATTTTAGATGTGGTAAAGAAGGGCATAGACCTTTTGAATGTAGATCTTCTAAAAGTGGGAAAAATAATAGAAATGTTGTGATTCAAGGAGACATTGAGAGTTCACCAAATGGACCTAAGGCTGGTGAAAATCTAATGGTGAGAAGAACCTTATGTAATAAGGGAAGTGATGAGGAACCTATCCTTAGAAGAATTATTTTCAAGATTAGATGTAAGATGGATGGAAAATGCTACAAAGTTTTCATTGATAGTGGAAGTTCAAAAAATTTGGCATTAGAAGAGTTGGTTACAAAGTTGCAGTCGTAGAGGCTGAAACATCCCAAACCTTATCATGTTTTATGGATAAAAGATGAGAACAAGATATTGGTAAGTGAACAATGTATCGTGAAATTCAAGATTGGGCATTACTTTGATGAAGTTTTGTGTGATATTAAGCCTATAGATTATTGTCATATTTTGTTGGGTAGACCTTGGCAATATGATAGATATGCTATACATGATGGAATATTGAATCAATATACTCTTTGGGTGAATAGGAAGAAGAAAATATTGTTGCCTTTGGTTGAGAGTCTAGATGAGGTGAATTGTACTACTAAAAATTTGTTTAGGGTTAATGAGAAAAAAATTGAAAAAGAAATGAAAAGGAACCAAGTTTGGTTTGCTATAATTCCTAGAGGACCGAGTTTTGCCAGTAATGACTGAGTGACAGTAGAAACTGTTGGAAGCTGAGTATCAACAGAATTAAAAAATTTGTTGAATGAATATAAGGATATTATTGATGGTTTACCACCAATAAGAAGTATAAGTCATTGTATGTATCTAATTCCTAGAGCTAGTTTACTGAAAAAAGAACCATATAGATTGACACCAACAGAGAATGAAGAGCTTAATAGACAAGTTCATGAATTTTTGTAGAAAGGTTTGATCATAGAAATTTTGAGTCCATGTGTTGTACCTACTGTATTAGCACCTAAGAAGAATGGAGAATGGAGAATGTGTACTGATTTTAGAGCTATTAACAAGATCATAGTGAAATATAGGTTTCCTATGCTGACGATGGATGACATAATGGATTGTTTGAGTGGAGAAAAGTATTTTACCAAGATTGATTTAAAGAGTGGCTATCATCAGATCAAAATAAGAAAAGGTGATGAATGGAAGACTGCTTTTAAGACAAAAGATGGTTTGTATAAATGGTTGGTTATGCCTTTTGGTTTGACTAATGGACCTAGTGCTTTCATGAGGTTGATGAATGATGTTCTAAAAATATTCTTGGGTAAGTTTGTGACTATTTATTTGGATGATATTCTGATATTCAGTAAGACCAAGGAAGAAGATCTTGAGCATGTTAGACAAGTAATATAGAGATTGAAAGAGGAGGAGTTGATTAATCTGAAAAAGTTTTCTTTTATACAAGAGGAGATTTTGTATTTTGGATTTGTGATTTTAGCTAATGGCTTGAAGATGGATCCTAAGAAGGTTAAAGAAATTTTGGAGTGGCCTACACCTGAAAATGTGGGTGAGGTAAGATCATTTCATGGTTTCGATAATTTTTACAAGAAGTTTATAAAGAATTTCAATGCTTTTTGTAATGCTATGACTAAGACAATGAAAGGAGATAAAAAGGAATTCAAGTGGACACATGGAGCTGATAAGAGTTTTGAGACTTTGAAACAAAAAGTTTCTGAATTACCCATGTTGGCTTTACCTAATTTCAATAAGGTATTTCAAGTTGAATGTGATGCAAGTGGTAGTGCAATAGGAGTTGTATTAAGTCAAGAAGGTAAACCTATTACTTTCTTTAGTGAGAAGATGAATGATGCTAAAAGGAAGTATTTTATCTATGATTAAGAGTTTTATGCTATTGTTCAAGCCTTGAAGAAGTGGAGACATTATTTGATTCCTAAGGAGTTTGTGTTGTATACTGATCATAAAGCTTTATAGTGCTTGGCAAATCAACATAAATTGAATCAAAGACACATGAAGTGGGTGGAGTAATTGTAGAGTTTCACATTTCTTATTAATCACAAGAGTGGAGTTAAGAACAAAGTTACTGATGCATTAAATAGAAGACGTTCTTTATTGACTAAGATCGAGGTTGAAATTCTTGGTTTTAATGAAATGAAAGAGTTGTATGATGCTAATCTTGATATTTTTGAGGCATGGAGAGAGTGCAGAGCACCAAATCTAATAGATCACATGAGTAAGTATGATGAATATTTCTTTAGAGAAGGTATGTTGTTGAAAGATATTTAGTTGTGTATTCCTAGAAGATCTATGAGGTTGAATTTGATTAAGGAAAAGCATAGTGGTGGATTGGTTGGACATTTTGGAATTGATAAGACATTAAGTTTGTTGAAGAATATTTAGAAATTATTCAAGAGTTGTGAATTTTGTCAAGTTGCAAAAGGAATGATTCAAAATACTGGTTTGTATACACCTATTGTTGTTCTTAAGAAACCTTGGAGTAACATTAGTATGGATTTTGTTCTTATATTTCCTAAAAAATAAAGGGGTATGATTCTATATTTCTTATTGTGGATATATTTTCTAAAATGGATCATTTTATACCATGTAAGAAGACATCAGATGCTGAGCATGTTGCTGAAGTTTTCTTTGGAGAGATTGTGAGATTGCATGTACTACCAAGAAGTATTATTTCTAACAGAGACAAAATGTTTTTGGTTATTTTTGGAAGACTTTGTGGAAGAAGATGGGAACTAAGTTGAAGTTTTGTTCTAGATTCCATCCATAGATAGATGGATAGACAGAGGTTGTGAATAGAAGCTTGGATAACTTGCTGACAGGTTTAGTGGGAGATTAGCCAAGTAATTGGGAAGTAGTGTTAGCACAAGCTGAGTTTTCATATAATAATTCTATGAATGCGAGTACATGGAAGACACCTTTTGAGATTGTTACTAGAATGCAGCATATAGGAGTATCAGATTTGAGAGATGTTGCTGGTGAAGAAAAGGGAAGTGTTGCAGGGGAAGAATTTACTAATTTTATGGAGTCTTTTCATAAGGAGGTGAAGTTGAGGATAGGTTAGAGTAATAAGAAGTATACAGAGAATGCTGATAAGTCTAGAAGACATCATGACTTTCAAGTTGGTGATGACATGATGGTTCATTTGAAGAAAGAAAGATTTCCTATTGGAACATATAGTAAGTTGAAGATGAAGAAGTTTGGACCTTGTAAAATCTTGAAGAAGTTTGATAGTGGTAATGCTTATGAAGTTGAGTTACCTGATGACATGGATATATCTCCTATATTCAATGTTGCTGATTTGTATAAGTATCATGAGTTAGATGATGAAGTTGTTGTGTCATAAGATTATGCCAATATGCTAAGAAGTAGATTGAAGAAGTTGAACAAAAATTAGATTAGAGAGTTGGTAAGAGCACAAGAGGAACATATTACTATGAATATTTGGTGAATTGGAAGAACAGACCTATTGAAGATGCTTCGTGGATTTCTCAGTCTGAGTTGGATTTAGCTTAGGTTGTGACACTTGCATGATTCAGGAGAATAATTTCTTCCAACCTTGGCTGTTTGATGCAGGAGCATCTTGGGTTTCATTATAATCCTACACTTTTGTTCATTCTGCCAATTACTGTTAAATTTTAGTTATTGCCGAGCACCAATTTTTTGTTGGTGTTGAGTTCGCAGTGGATGCCAAATATTTGGTGGATGCTAAGTTCATAGTTGTTGTCAAGTGATCTTTGGTTTCTAAGAGGTTCTTTGGTTTTTGAGTTCTTCATGGTTGCCAAGTTCTCTTTGGATGTCAAGCTCATGTGGTTGTCGAGTGATCATTCAGATGTTGAGTACTAGTGTTTTGGTGAAGTCTTCCTTTGCCAAGTAGTTTGTGTCTAGTTCCAATTTGGGTTGACCTTTGTTGTATTTAATTTTTGTATAGGTAGTTAATATATGATGTGAGCTGACTTGTGTTTGTGCATGAATTTAATGTAGGGTTTAATTTTGTGATTGGTTGACCTGTGGTCGCACAAGTATTTAAGGAGGTCTAGGATTGAGTTTAGAGAAGAGGGAAGATAGGAATAAGGGGATATGTGTTTTTGGAAGTGCGAACTTGAAGTTGTATTTTTGTAATTAGTTGTAACCTAGAAGGCCTTATAGTTGGGCATGTATGTTGATTATCTGATGAATATGTAAGCATCTCTCTCTCTCTCTCTCTCTCTCTCTCTCTCTCTCTCTCTCTCTCTCTCTCTCTCCCTCCCTCCCTCCCTCCTTGGTGTTGTTCTTGTGTTCTATTTTCCACTATGTTAACTCTTACAGGTTGGTTTGGATAGCTGGGTGTGCCTTTGGCCCTAGTTATTTTGTTTCCTCCCTACATCAGATTTTGTTATGAGATAGTAGGTGTCTAAATTTATTTAGGGCTCTTATGACTGCAAGAGCCTTCTTTTCCACATAGCTATATTTATTTTCATATTCTTTGATTCCTTCACTAAAAAAAGCAATAGGCTACTCTCCATTTTTTCATTTAGCTGTGTTAAGACAACAAAAATACACAACTCACCTCCTAAGGTGTAAAGGATGAAATCCTTATCAAAATTTGGATTAATGAGAGTGGGAGTTGAAGCTATGGTTATCTTGATCTCCTCGAAATTTTTTTTCCCTTCCTTGGTCCATTAGAAGGCCATATTCTTTTTTAGCATAGTTGTAAGAGGTTTCACCATGGTAGCTAGGTTAGGAATAAATCTCATTACAAAGTTTATTCTACCAAGAAAGCTTTGAAGACCTTTCTTGTGACTAGGAAGAGGGAGGGAAAGTATTTCCTTTGTTCTTTATGGATCAATGGTTAGGCCCTCTTTAGATACAATATGTCCTAACAACTTCCCTTGATTAGTGGTGAAGGCACACTTTCTTGGATTCAAGGACACTCTATACTCTCTACATTTCACAAATACCTACATAAGGTGACCAAAATTCTCTAGTACATTTTTTGAGTATACTATGATATTATAAAGGTAGACCAACACAAATTTTTCAATCATATTTTTGAAGGTCATCTCCATCACTTTTTGAAATGTGGCACCTATATTTTTTAGTCCAAATGGTATTTTACTATAGGCATAAGGACCCCATTTAGTAGTGAAAGTAGTTTTATATCTGTTAGTGTCTTTGACCAACACCTAATTATAACCTAAGAACCCATCCAAGAAGGAGAATTTCTTTGCACCACTAACCTTAGACAATATTTGTTCCATAGAAGGGAGGGGATGGTGATCTTTAAGGGAGGCTCAATTAAGATCCCTAAAATCTGCACACAATCTAATCTCTCCATTCTTTCTCCTAATAGGGACAAGGTTTTCCACCCAAGAGGAATGCTTGATAGGAAAAATTATATTGGCCTCAATTAATTTGGACAGCTTATTTCTCATTAGGGGCTCAATCTTTGGGTTTATTGGCCTCTATTTTTGCCTAACAAGCTTGACATTATCCACCAATTCTATAGTATGTTGAAACAAGCTAGGATCAAATCCTTTCAAATCATCATATGTCCAAGAAAATATATCATTGAATTCTTGAAAAAAATGAACAAAATTTCTTTGTTCAATTTTAGAACATATTGTTCCCAAGTTTAGCATTTTTCTATCAACAACTGTGATTAGTACATGGTCTCCTTTATTTGTAGCAAGATTCATGCCTCTTTCCCTTACTTGGTCATTAGGGTTGAAGATACTCGCTAAGGTAATGAGATCCTTAGGTAATTTTTTGGAGCTGAGGTTGATGATTTGTTCTCCATATTGGTCATGCAACCTCACCTGATTTCTATTTGAAAAATTTGCTTCATTTTGCAAGAAACTCACAATTGGTGCATCATATTCAAAGACCTACCAATTGATATATCATTATCAGGGACATTGGGTCTAATTACCTTCTTAATTCTCTATCTCTTTTCATCTTTTAGGCTTTTTGGGACATCATGAGATGCACCCACTACCACAAGTTTGTTAACATGTCTATTTTCTCTCCTAGGAATGCCTTGAATATTGAGTGCACTGAAATATTCAAGAAAATCCCATATCCTATGTTTGTAAGACTTGAGAAAACTATTGTTAGTGACATTTTGATTCCTCAATTGATCACCAACTCACTATCCCCATACACACTCAATGCATGGATTCTTCTTTTCTGAGCAATTAAGAGACCCTGAATCAAAGCCTCATATTCAACCACAATATTAGTACAACTGAACTGTAAACTAAATGAGAAATAGTATCTTTCTAATTTATGAGAAATCAACATTACACTAGCCCCTGATCCATTCTTATTTCTTGATCCATCAAAATACATGCTCCATATCCCACTTGTATCTTCTTTGGCTTTTATCAAGTTAGGAATGAGAGCATCCTTTTCAAATATATAATATATGCGTAAGAAGGTCTCTAAGGTCTTCAATATGGGATCAAACTGATAAGCATTAGCCCATTCATACAAGAGTAATTTAGGTGTATTAGATAAGGAAGTGGCAGGCTCATTTGTTGTATCATTCTCATCTACTTCTAGGATGGTAAAATTCATATTGATGAGGTTAGGAGTATAGGGCTCAATATGATGGAGGGCTAATGGTTCTGCTTTAATTGAAGCCTTGGTTCCATATCTAGTTCCAAAAAATAAATACGACCAATCAGAAGATATCTAGCCATCTATTTGAGCAGTGAAGTCCCTTGATAGACAAATGGAAAAATGTGGCTTGACTTCAACAATTGATATATCTTGAACTATAGTACAACTTGGACAGGCATGTAATGCCATTTCAACATTCCTAAGGATTCCCATAGTCTTGACGACACTACCGTCAAGTTGCAACACATCTTTAACAATGGATTCATATTTCATTTCTAAGGTATCATCAACACATTTGGGCATTACTGAATTTCTAGCTCTAGAGTGAATCATACAGTTATGAACTAGCCTATCTCCTATGAGTAGAGAAACATAGAATGGAGGAGGTTTAACCTTTTTTCTTACTTCTACCTCCCTTGATGGTTGCACCAAGCTTGCAACATTCTCCATGCTAGGTGGCTGATCTCAAAGTTCAATGCTTTCCAACTCTTTCTGTAGTAACCTCCTTTGTGATGGTACAGTAGTTACAACATCCCACATAGAAATGTTCACATTGATCTTCCTTATTTTCTCTACCACACTAAAAGAAGCATTAGATGTTCTATTAGGAGCCTTAGAAGTAGAAATCTAAGACAGGATAGCTTGTGGGTTGCTCACATCATTTCTACTTCCATCTTGTCTCTACTATAGAGAAACATTAGTAGGCTTATTCAAATTGTGTTGCTAGGTGACTGCTTGTATGTATGGTGGTGTACTTGATTTGGAAGGTTGATTAGGAGGTATCTCCTCTGTAGCACTTTTCTTGCTCCTAGTAATGTAAGCATGGGAATCCTGGTTTACATTACCATGTTCTTCCACTAGGCAGTTCATAAAATAAAAATCATCCTACTAAAAGGTATCAATAGGCTGAGTAGCATTGTGTTGCTAGAAAACTATACACTTAGGTATAGTCAAAGCCAATTAAAATTCTTCCTTTTGACACATGCAATATCCATAGTAATAGTTACAAGAAGGGCATAAATCTTGATCTTGGGCAAGGTTGTTCTAAGGGCCTAAGGACCTATTTAGGTTGGTGTTCAAAGATTGGGGGTGGTTGATAAGTCTATTCTAATTGTAGGGAGTATGACTATGGTTCGAAGGTCTACCATGAATGGGACCTTGACTCTAGAGTTGGAGAGGCATATTATTTTGAGCTTGTTGCCTCTTTATAGTCACCAACTCATTTCCCATTTTCTATACTACTACACTATTTTCTTCCATCTTCCTTTCCTGATCCAACATTCTTCTATCTACATTCTTCATTAATGTCTACATCGTAGCCTCAATTATATCAACTTTGCTAGAGGATGTAGAGGCTATTAGAAGCACAACAAGAGGTTGACCTATCAAGGAGACTTGAATAGGGGCTACAGTAGGCCAATGACTAGGCATGTTAGGGAAGAAAGGCATTGGAGGCCCTGGAGATAACTTCCCTCCTTGTATCAAAATATTTTTAGCTCTTATAGAAACCTCATAAGCATCTAGTAAAGTGTCTCCTCCCATAGATTGCAAGGTGGTAGCGATACCACTGTTGAAGGCTCTAAGGTAGTACAAGAATGCATTATCGAGAGAGGCTTTTATTGCAATGGGTGTTCTATCCCATGTTTTCTAAAATCTACAATTGAAATTAGTCATACATTCATGAGGGTCCCTCTTGATAGTTGTCAGTTTCTCTAAAAGAAATAGATGGTCACTTTTGTCCTCAAAATGCTTACATAGGGCTGCCCCTAACCTGTCCCAATTAGTAATAGAGTTGTGAGGAAAATCTCTGGACTGTTGTAATGCCTTTCCATTAAAGGATGAAGCTAGGAGTTTGATCATTACATCATCCTCGAAAACACTATGGATATTACTATTGGATATAATTGTCTAATTATGTGTTGTCTTTGATGTCACAAAAATGTCATATCAATTTTCAGTTAGTGCTTACTAAGCTCACTTGGCCAACAAGATATTTTTCCTTATCTACTAAGCGTTCCTAAAGTTTACTCTGTGAAGATAGTGTCCATTGAGCTCACTTGGGTGTCAAAGGAAATTATAGCAGAAAACAATGTTAATCAAGTTCATATGGTTAACAAAAGAAAGTTGGAAAGAGTTAGTGCTAACCGAGTTCACTCGGTTACCAAAGAATTTTTGCAAGTTCACCGTGTTAACCGAGCTTCTTTTGGTTAACACAAGAAATCATCTTAGAACTAGTGTTTACCAAGCAAGGTTGGCCAATAAAGGATTTTGTTGTTTTGGCATGAGAAGCTTAATTATTTTAAGTATTGGTTCTAGCTGACTATGGTAATAATTAGTGGTCATTCTAATTTGTAATGAGATGACTTAACAATCTAGATGATATAAATATAAGGTCAAGTTGTGGTTTTCAAGTGCGTGTGCAAGTGTGTTGATTAAATTGAGAAGAAAAGAGTGGGAGAAAACTTGAAGGATAAGCAGGTATACTTGTGGAGTAGAAGAGTAATATTCAATTAGGAAGGATCAAGTTTAAATAGAAAAGAGATCTGGATTTAGCAATTCAATTGCATCATAATCAAGTCATTTCATTGTTACTCTCTAACCACTGTAGCAATGATCTAAAGTCTCTTAATAGAGTTGGTTTACTAGCCAGTTGTAAATCCTGTAACAAGGTAACAATTCCATTGAATTATTTTAAGACCTCTTGCAAGGCCACTCCTAATAGGGTGATTAAACCCTCTAACAAGGTCACACCTAATAGTGTTTTTTGTAACCTTTAACAGGGTTGGCTCCTAATAGGGCTTACTTTAGAAGAGTGAAAAACAATAACTAGTTACATTGGTGGTTTTTCCCAAATTGGGTTTCCACATTAAATCTAGTGTCTCATGTGTTCATGTTATTTCTCTTATGCTTGTAAGTTATTACTGTTAATGATAGATTTTCTAAAGTAATACATACTCTGCATTTATCAAGTTACAACATTTTTAGTGTGTTTACTGAGTAACAATAACAATCAGTTTTCTCAGTCTAAATTTTATTGTTAACATCTAAGGGATCTAATATTTATTGTAGTGGTAACTAATTAACCCCCCCCCCCTCCCCTCAATTACTCCTATATTTCCAACAATTGGTATTAGAGCTTTTGGTTCTTGCAAGAAAGGTTTCAAGGACCTAAGCTAAAGATTAGGATGTCTTACAAGAGAGAGATTCCAAAGCTAAATAGAGACAACTTTTCAGCATGGTAAGGACTCATGAGACTTCATTCGGCCACCATTAGTGATTTAGGTTGCAAGTACCTTGATGAAAAATACAAAACTCCTACTAGTACATTATCTATTGGAGATATTGCTGAGAAAAAGAACCATAACATCATAATGATTGATATTGAATCTACTCTCAGCTATGATGAATTTTGATGAGATCAAAGACTACAAAACTACTTTTGATATGTGGGACAAGCTAAAGTACATCTATGGTGGTGATGAAAATGTAAGGAGAGCCAAAGTAGAAATCCCTAGAGGATAGTTTGATCAGATGAGAATGAGAGAAGATAAAAATGTTGTCAAATATGTGGAAAGAATCAAAGCTAGTGTCACTGCAATTAGAGCTTCTGGAGAAGAAATCAAGGAAGAAACTATTGTAAGTAAAGTTATCAGAACATTGCTTCTTATTTATGCAATTAGAGTTTTTGCTATCCAAGGAAAGAGGTGTGATCCAAATCACAAGATAAGTTTGGATGCCTTAGTAGGAAGATTGATAGCTTTTGAGATAGACAACTTTGACAATTATGTTCCAGCTTCCAAAAATATTGAATTTGCATTTGAGGCCAAAATTTCTCTCAAAGAGAAAGGCAAGAAAAGAAAGGACATTTAGATAGAAATTGAAAAGGAAACAAAGGAAAGTTCTGATAGTGATCTTAACATTGTTGAAGCTTTACTTGCAAAGAAATATTCTAGAAGCAGAGGAAAATACAAAGGTAAAATTCTCCTAATCTATTTTTCATGTGAAGAAATTGGTCATATTACTGCCAGGTGTCCAAACAAAGAGAGAAAGGATGAGAAGAAGAGTCACAAGTACAAAGACAAGAAGGAATCCAAAAGTCACAAATCCTTCAAAAATAAAGGTAAGAAGACTTGTTTTATGGCTAAAAATTTTGATAACAGTGAAGATGAGATAGTATACATTGTTGTAAAAGATGAATTACACTTATCTCTCACGTTAGTAAATATGATACATGGATCATAAATAGTGGATATTCACATCATATGATTGGAGACAAAACAAAATTTGAATACTTTGAACACTATGATGGAGGTAGTGTAAGGTTTGGAAACAATGAACCTTGTTACATAAAAGGGAAAGGCCAAATCTCATTAACCAATGAACTTGTATGTGACAATGCCTATTGGGTTGGAGAACTAAAACACAATCTACTAAGTGTAGCATATCTAATCAACATTGGATTGAAGGTAGAATTCATGCATGACAAGGCAAGATTGCTGGATGAGAAAGGGAATCTAATTGGATTAGGCAAACAAACAAGAGGGAACCTATTTTATCTTGATCTTGGAGATTGGTTATGTTTTATTACTCAAATGGAAGAAAGTTGGCTATGGTACAAAAGACTATGTCATGTAAACTTTGATAATATGGTCAAGATAAGAAAATTCAAAAAAGTAAGAGGTATCCCTAGTTTGAAGAAACCAGATGTTGGATTATGCAAACAAAATTTAGATGGCAAAATGGGAAAGACTAGTTTTAAGAGAAAAAATTATGAATCTAAATATGTCTTGGAAATTATGTATATTGACCTATGTGGACCCATTGGAATAGAAAGTTATAGTGGAATTTTTTTTAAAATTCTTTTTGGTGATGACTACTCTAGAATGATGACTATTATGTATGTTAGAGAAAAGTCAAAAGCATTTGAGAAATTCAAATAGTACCTAGGAAGAGTAGAAAAAGAAATTGGAAAAAGATTGAAATGCTTAAAATCAGACAAAGGTGGTGAATTCATCTCCAATGAGTTCAATAAATTTTGCATTGAAAGAGGAATCAAAAGGCAAGTATTAGCCCCTAGTACTCTTGAGTAGAATGGAATAGCTGAAAGAAGAAATAGATCCATCATGGATTGTGCAAGGACTCTAACGATTGAAAAGAATGTCACTATCAAATATTGGAAGGAAGCTATTAGCACTGTATTCCATACTTTGAACTGAGTTCAATTGAAGAAAGATTTAGACAAGACTCCCTATGAACTATGCTATGGCTACAAACCCAATGTAAGTTACCTAAAAGTATTTGGAAGCAAATGTTATATCTTTTAAGATTCTAGAAAAGGCAACTTTGATGTGAAAGGTGATGAAGGTATATTCCTAGGATACTCTTGCAAAAGAAAAGCATATAAATGTTTGAATTTGTCTACTCACAAAATCAAAGAAAGTGCACATGTGAGAACTGATGAGTATGTAGAAAAGGCTGAAGAAGAAAGCAAGAAAGAACCAAAAGACTATAGAAGATTTGTCTACTTAGAATCTGATACTTTTCCAAGCATATTTGAAAATAAGGAGACTTCATCTCTCGAGCCCAATATAGTTACTAAGTTGCAAGAAGTTCAAATTATGTCACAGGGACCTGAGTCACATTCTAAGGCTACCAAGCTAATGTCTATCAAGTCTGAATGACCCAAGCCAAAAGTTGAGATTCAAAAGGAAGACAATGCAATTCATTCAAAAGGCAAAGAACCTATATTGACCAAGTATGTCAAAAGGCATCATACACCTAATCAAATTATTGGAGATAAATTAGAAGGTACTATGACAAGAAGCAAATTAAAAGGTACATGTTTACTTGCTGATTTTGAACCTAGAAGTGTTAAGGGTGCTATAGAAAATGAAAGTTGGATTGAGGCTATGAATGTATAAATAGAACAAAAAGAGAAGAACATAACTTGGACCCTTGTTCCTAGGCCTAAAGATAAAAATGTGATTGGAAAAAAATGGGTATTAAAAAAATACTAAATGAAGATGGACAAGTATCAAGAAACAAAGATAGATTAGTATGCAAATGCTATTCTCAAGAAGAAGGAATTGATTATGGTGAAACTTTTTCCCCCATTGCAATATTGGAAGGTGTTAGGACCTTACTTGCATATGCAACACATAAAGGATTCAAAGTATATTAGATGGATGTTAAATCTGCATTTCTCAATGGTATTCATGATGAAGAAGTTTACATTGAACAACCAGAAGGTTTTTTTGATCTAGACAAAAGGGACATGGTCTATAAATTACACAAAGCACTGTATGGTCTGAAACAAGCTTCCAGAGCATGGTATGAAAGGTTACATAACTACCTTATACATATTAGTTTTCAGAGAACTAATGATAACAGTAGTTTGTATATCAAGGAAGGACCAGATAACAAGATTTTATTGGAAAAGATATTTGTGGATGATACTCTATTTATAGGGAATAATGACCTATGCAAAGAATTTTTAGAACAAATGAACAAAGAGTTTGAAATGTCCATGTTTGGTGAGATAAAATTCTTTGTTGGATTGTAGATACAATAGAGGAAGAATGGTATCTACATTACCCAATCTAAGTACATCATGTGTACTAGACTCAATCTTACCAAAGATGATGATTTTAATGAAGTAGATTAGACATTATACAAATCAATGATTGGGAAATTATAGTATGTAGTTCATACAAGACTTGACATTTCCTTAACAGTTGGAATGGTAGCAATATTCTCAAAAAAACCTAGAGAAAATCACATGATGGCAATCAAAAGAATCTTGAGATATTTGAATTGAATTGAAGACTATGGTTTATGGTACAAACTTGGAGAAAACTTAGACCTAAAGGTATTAACTAATGTTGATTGGGCAAGAAATCTTGATGATAGAAAAAGCACAAGTGGTGGAGAATTCTTTCTTGGAAAAAGGTTGGTATCTTGGACAAGCAAGAAGCAAAATTTCACATCCCAATCCATGGAAAACGTAGAATATGTTGCAGTAGTAGTGAATTGTTCTAACATTGTTTGGTTTAAACAATTGTTGGAAGGCATGAAGGTTGGGATCAAAGAACTAGTTGTCATGTTTTGTGATAACAACAGTGCAATTAACATATCAAAGAACATAGTGATGCATTCCAAAACTAAGTACATTGCTATAAAATATCATTTTGTTAGGGAACTAGTGTAGGAAAAAGAAATTAGATTGGAATATGTCCATAAAAAAGAACAAATCGTAGACATATTCACCAAGTCATTACCTAAGGATGCATTCTTGTATCTAAAAGGTAAGCTAGGGATCATTTCCTTATCTAAAGCTTACTAAATGAAGTTTTAGTGATGCATCAATAGGAACCAAGCTGAAGATCAATTATTTGATGCAACATAGTCAAGAGGATATTGCATATGAATCAGTACTCAAGGTACATTGATACTAATTTGGTATGTGTCGTCTTTAGCATGTGTTGTCAAAGAGGGAGAAGATTACTGTCATATCTTTCTGATTTTTTTTTTGTCATTTCAAGAGGGAGAAGTTATGTAATTCCTTCATAGAGGGATATTACTGCATGAAACAAGAATTTTTTTGGTAAAAATCTAAGAGGGAGAAACTTTCTATTAGAGAAAGTCTTGTTCTTAAATTTCATTATGTTATGACATGTTGTATTTCCATCAAAGCCAAAAAGGGAGATTGTTGGATACAATTGTCTAATTATATATTGTCTTTGATGTCACACAAATGTCATATCAGTTGTTAGTTAGTGATTATTGAGATCACTTGGTCAGCAAGATAGTTTTCCTTGTCTATCAAGTGTTCCTAAAGTGTACTCTATGAAGACAGTGTCTACCAAGCTCACTCGGGTGTCGAAGGAAATTATGGAAGAAAATAGTGTTAATCAAGTTCACATGGTTAATAAAGGAAAGTTGGACAGAGTTAGTGCTAACCAATTTCACTCGATTACCAAAGGATTTTTGCAAGTTTTCCATGTTAACCAAGCTTCTATTGGTCAACATACAAAATCATCTTAGAACTAGTGTTTATCAAGCAAGGTTGGCCAATAAAAGATTTTGTTATTTTGGCATGAGAAGCTTAATTATTTTAAGTATTGGTTCTAGCTGACTATGTCAATGATTAGTGGTCATTCTAATTTGTAATGAGTTGACTTGACAATCTGGATGATATAAATATAAGGTCAAGTTGTAGTTTTCAAGTGTGTGTGCAAGTGTGTTGATTGAATTGAGAAGAAAAGAGTGGGAGTGGACTTGAAGGATAAATAGGTATACTTGTGGAGTAGAAAAGTAATATTTGATTAGAAAGGATAAAGTTTAAATAGAAATGAGATATGGATTCAAAAATTTAGTTGCATCACAATCAAGTCATTTCATTGTTACTCTCTAGCCATTGTAGCAGTGATCTAAAATCTCTTAACAAATTTGGTTTAACAACCAGTTGTAAATCCTCTAACAAGGTGGCAATTCCATTAAATTTTTTTAAGACCTCTTGTAAGGCCACTCCTAACAGGGTGATTAAATCCTCTAACAAGGTCGCACCTAATAGTGTGTTTTTTAACCTTTAACAAGGTTGGCTCCTAATAGGGCTCACTTCAAAAGAGTGAAAAATAATAACTAGTTACATTGGTGGTTTTTTCCAAATTGGGTTTCCACGTTAAATCTAGTGTCTCATGTGTTCATGTTATTTCTCTTATGCTTATAAGTTATTACTATTAATGTTAGATCTGCTAAGGTAATACATACTTTACATTTACCGAGTTACAACATTTTCAGTGTGTTTACTAAGTAAAAGCAACAATCAATTTTCTTAGTCTAAATTTTATTATTGACACCTAAATGATCTAGGATTTATTGTAGTGGTAACTAATTCAACCCCCCATTTATTGCTTCTATATTTTCAACAATTATATAAATTAGACACTTCTTGAATATTAATGTGATCAAATTTCCACAATCTAATCTAGAAACTGATTTACAAAACTTCTTGAATATGTTCTATAGGGGATGTAGAGGTCTCACTAGTAAACTAGGGTACACTTTTAAGAGATGATACTGGTATGTCATGCCTTTGGGCTAATAGGAGGGGGTTCCCACTATTGAATGTGGTGAAAACATTAGCTTTAGCCATATAAGCAAGTGTTTTGTTGATATGAGAAAATGGTATCCTAGGCTAAGATCTAACAACCAAAGGAGTGGAAATTGATCTTGTAGGGTGTGTGCTATTGTCCCACTCCTAACTGGTGACAAGGATACTCTAACTTTTCTTCTTGTGTTGGAAAAGGAAAGCTCTTGTTACTTGAACTTACCTCTGGAAGATGCCCTTATGTGTCTCTTGGGCATGAATCAAAATAACTTTGGTCTAGAAAATGGATGCACTTTGAAGCTTAGAGTCACCAAGTACTTTTGAACAATGAGCCTCTTTAAAGGTTTATACTGAAGGTAGTACTATTTCTTCAGCATGAATGAAGAATCCTTCCTGATGCTAGTGAACCTTGGGATATTAAAATATACAATGGTTCCATCGGGCATGCCAAAAATTGTTCTCACAAAAGCTTGCACCCTTGCCCAAAGTCTTACCTAAGGATAGCCTCGTGAAACATGGAAACAACCTCCAAGTTGTGGGACTTGGACTATGAGGTTGAATCTTCATAGAAGGCCAACCTCCTCTACTATTAGGATGCACCTAAACTATTCTTGAAGAGAAAAAAGAGAAGGAATACATAAAAGTGACTACCTAATCTATTCTATAAAGGTGATGTACCAAAATAGGGTGTCCAGATTAGTCTCTTCCCATACATGCATAATGTTATTATTATGACAGTCTAAAGATATATAGATTCAAGTCTACTCTAATCTATAAATTACACATAGATCAGCCAACCATATGAGCGATACAAGGAAGATACTTCACTTTTTATTATTCACAAGTCAAAAAGATACAAAACATGTAGATTATAGATATTTGCAATATGTTGAAGAGAGGCAAAAAAATTTACACAGTACAACAATGGTTGAAAGAGATAAGGCAGGAAGTCATATAACTCAAAGGCAATATGGAATTTAAAGTAGCATGCCCAAGGCAATACTAAAGAAATAGAGAAAATCTGACCTTGAGAAAGAGTACAATGTTTTCCTTTATAGTGAAAGTATAACTTTGATGACTTTCTTTATAAGACAAAAATCAACTGCTACAATCAAATCTTTAGAGAAAAATCACTACAAAAATTGGAAAGATTTGACTTTTATGTAAATGTATGCATGAAAGGATCACTTCTTCACCAAACAAATCTCTGAGAGTTTAGGAATGGCAATTATTTAATCTCTAACCAAATGAATGGATCCACAAACAATGGTGGAGTTTTTCCTCACACTTATCAAGCCTAAGGGTCAATAGAATTGGTTGTAGGGAATCAAAAAGATCATTCAAGGAACTACTCCCATTGCTACTAACATCCAACTCGATCACGATCTTTGGTCAACTGAGATTTAACCATTAAGCTCTACTATGTGGATCAATTTTTTCTCATTGTTATGCTATCCTATCAGCACCAAATCTTTATGCCTTGCATTTAATTATCCATGATCACATCCTCGCCACCACCTTCCCTAAATAACTATCCCTACTTGTGAAACTGTGATTTGCTAGTCATTGCCACCTCACTACCTTGAACTAGTATTACTCTCTGACTTTTGTGACCAAGTGAAACAAAGGGAATTTCTTGATCACAACTCAAAGATTAGCTACCTCTTAATCTGTGGTGATCACACATTGATCATAGATCTAAATGATCTAATGGTGTAGGATATATTTTGGACATTAGAAATATTTCTTTGTTACATTGTCACAACTCAAACCATAGGACATCAACATGACCATTTGATTGGGCAAAATCAAAGCAAAGTACACTTTAACAACTTTAACCTTAGTCAGTGTTCAACCACCCATGATCATTTGAATTGCATAGTCATGAATTAAAATATTAAGGCATAAAATGAAATGGAGAAAATGACTTAACGTTACATCATTTCATGAGCATCCTAGGTGACTGTTAAAACTAATCATTGTTTGAATTTGATTTTTTGGTGAGAGGCAATTTTGGATTAACAAATATATTTGCAATTTTCTCTTTAGTATTCACATATTCCAATCTTACCTCTTTATCTTGTACCAATTATCTCAAAAAATGATATTTTATAGCAATGTGCTTGGTTTTGGTATGCATCACATGATTCTTGGATATATTAGTTACATTGGTGTTATCACAAAAGATAACCACTTGATCCTTGATCTCTATCTTCATACCTACCAATGGTTGCTTGAACCAAATAACATTGGAACAATCAATTGTTGCTACCACATATTCTACTTATGTTGTGGACTGAGAAATACAATTCTAATTCTTGCTTGTCCAATAACTAGTCTTTTACTAAGAAAGAATGCTCCACCACTTGTGCTTTTTATGTCATCAACACTTGCTGCCCAATCAGCATATATGAATGCTTTCAAATCCAAATTGCCTCTTTTTTTGTACCATAATCCATAGTCTTTAGTACCTTTTAGATATATCATGATTCTCTTAATTGTCATCATGTGATTTTCTTTGGGATTTGCTAAGAATCTTGCCACCATACCAACTACTAATGCAATATTAGGCCTTATGTACACTGCATGTTGCAATTTTCCAATCATTGATCTGTATATGGTCTAATCCACCTCTTTGGAATCATCATTTTTGGAAAGCTTATATCTAGTAGACATAATTGTTCCAATAGGTTTTTAATCTTCCATTCCAAACTTCTTTAATATCTACTTGATATATTTGGATTGAGTAATATACATGCCATCTTTCTTCTATTGGATCTGCAATCCAACAAAGAATTTTATCTCTCCAAACATGGACATCTCAAATTCTTTACTCATCTCTTTTGGAAATGCCTTGAATAAGTCATAATTTTCTATAAATAAAGTGTCATCCACAAAGACTTATGCCAACACAATCTTCTTGTCTATTCCTTCCTTGATATACAGATTGTTGTTATCATTTGTTCTTTGAAAACCAATCTTTATCAAGTAGTTATGAAGTCTTTCATACCAAGCTCTAGGATCTTGCTTGAGACCATATAATGCTTTATTTAATTTGAATACCATATCTCTTTTGCTAGGATCTACAAAACCTTTAGGTTGTTCTATGTGGATTTCCTCATCAAGAATTCCATTCAAGAATATAGATTTTACATCCATTTGATAAACTTTAAATCCTACATGTGCTGCATATGATAGTAAAGTTCTAACACCTTCTAATCTTGCAACATGAGCAAAATTTTCACCATAATCAATATTTTCTTCTTGAGAATAATCATTACACACTAACCTTTCTTTGTTTCTTGAAACTTTTCCATCTTCATTTAGCTTATTTTTGAATACCCACTGTGTGCCAATTACATTTTTATCCTTGGGTATAGAAACAAGATTCCAAGTCTTATTATTCTCTATTTTTTCTATTTCTTCATTCATATATTCAATCCAACTTTCACTATCCAAAGCATCTTTAACATTTCTAGGTTCAAATCCAACAAGCAAACATGTACCTTTCAATTTGTTTCTTGTCATTGTTCCATCTGACTTGTCTCCAATGATCTGATTAGATGCATGGTGGCTTTTGACATATCTTGCTAACAAAATTACTTTGGATTTAGAGTATGTTCCACTAACCTCTTCATGATCTTCTATATCAAGCTTAGGTCCCATTGTCTATGACTTAGGTCCATCTAACTTGATTTGTTCTAGCACTAGTGTGGTAGCTTTTGACTGTGACTCAGGTCATTCAGACTATGACTTAGGTTGTACTTGTTGCAACTTGGTAGGTTTTTAAGATTTTGTGGACTTGGGAGGTGAGGCCTCTTGATTTCCAAATAGATTTGGCAAAGTATTAGGTTCATAATAAACAAACCTACTATAATCCTCAAGTTCTTTGTTGCTTTCTTTTTCACCCTTTTCTACAAATTCATCAATTCTCACATGTACACTTTCTATGATCTTATGAGTAGTTAGATTCAAGAACTTATACTCTCTACTTATGCAAGAGTATCCTAGGAATATATCTTCATCACCTTTGACATCAAATTTACCTTTCCTAGATTCCGTGAAGATATGACATTTTCTACCAAATACTTTCAAGTAACTTACATTGGGTTTGTAGCCATACCATAGTTCATAAGGAGTTTGATTTGAGTCTTTCTTCAACTGTACTCTATTTAAGGTATGCACTACAATACTGATTGCTTCCTTCTAGCATTTGATTGCAACACTCTTTTCTATCATTGAGGTTCTTGCACAATCCATGATGGATTTGTTCCTTCTTTCAGCTATATCATTTTGTTGAGGTGTACCAAGGGCTGATACTTGTCTCTTAATTCCTTTTTTAATGCAAAATTCATTGAACTCATTGGAAATGAATTCACCTCTATTTGATCTCAAACATTTTAGCTTCTTTCTAGTTTCTCTCTCTACTCTTTCTAGATACCGCATAAACTTTTGAAAAGCTTCATTTTTTTTAGATACATTACAGTCATCATTCTAGAATAAGCATAAAAAAATAGAATAAAATACTTATCTCCACTATAGCTCTCTATTCCAATAGGTCTACATAAGTTTTAATGAACTAGCTCCAAAACTTCTTCTGAATGATAGTCTCTTCTTTTGAAACTTGTCCTTCCCATCTTACCAATTTGAAAATTTTTGTATAGACTCATATTAGGTTTCCTCAAACTAGGAATACCTCATATGCTTATGCTTTTCTTTATCTTGATTAGATTATCAAAGTTCACATGGCACAACCTTTTATGCCATAACCAACTTTCTTCTACTTGAGTAATAAAACATGAACTTTCATTGAGATCAAGGTAGAATAGGTTACCTTTTTAAGTTTGCTAGACCCAACTAGATTTCCTTTTATATTTAGTAGCTTGGCCTTGCCATTCATGAATTCCACCTTGAATCAAATTTTATTCAATTGTGCCACACTTAGTAGATTATTCTTTATTCCTTCAACCCAATAAACATTGTCACATCTAAGTTCATTGCTTAGAGAGGTACAATCTTTTCCCCTTATGCAACAAGGTTCATTATTTCCAAATCTCACTATGAAAATCATAATGTTCCATGTGTTCAATTATTTTTATCACCAGCCATATGATGTGAGCAACCACTATCAATAATCCATGTATCATTTTTGCTAGCATGAGAAATAAGTGTCATTTTGTCTCCTTCATTAGATTCGTCTTTTATAGCAATATAAATCATTTCATCATCTTCACTGTTATTTGAATCTTTAGCTGTAAAACAAGATTTCTTACCTTTTTCCTTGTAGTCCTTGAAGTTCTTAAAATCCTTCTTTCCTTTGTACTTGTTGTTTCTTTTCATCTTTTTCTTTTATGTTTGGGCACCTTGCAACAATGTGTCCAACTTCTTCACAAGAGAAATAGACTAGAGGAATCTTACCTTTATACTTGCCTTTACCTTTGAGATACCTTCTTGCAAGAAATGTGCTAATGGCTTCAAGATCATTTTTAGAACTATCTTCCTCTTC
This sequence comes from Cupressus sempervirens, assembly GCA_028749045.1. NCBI lineage: Eukaryota > Viridiplantae > Streptophyta > Pinopsida > Cupressales > Cupressaceae > Cupressus > Cupressus sempervirens. The sequence goes on from CM053791.1 coordinate 124,629,601, forward strand.
ACTTTTAGATTGTTTTCTTTTAGTTCTTTTATATTTCTTCTTGAGTGATACCTTGGCTTCAAATGCAAACTCAATATTGCTAGAACTAGGAGTATAATTATTATAGTTAGCTAGTTCATATGTTGTCAATCTTCCAACTAGAGCATCCAAAGTTATCTTTTTATTTGCATCACATCTCATTTCTTGAATAGCAAACACTCTAATTGCATAGATAGGAAGAAGATTTTTGAGTACCTTGCTTACCACTGTTACATCTTCGATTGTTCCTCTAGAGGCTTTGATAGCATTGACACTAGCTTTGATTCTTTCGATACATTTTTTAATGTTTTCGTCCTCTCTCATTTTCATCTTATCAAACTATCCTCTAAGACTTTCTACTTTGGCTCTCCTTACATTGTCATCTCCTCCATAGACAACTTTTAGCTTGATCCACATTTCATAAGCAATTCCAAAACCTTTGACCTCATCAAATTCAACATAGTTGAGAGATGAAGCAATATCAATCATCATGGTATTGTGACTCTTATTCTCTACAATTTCTTCAATGGTCATAGTTCTAGTAGGACCCTTGTATTTGGCATCTAGATACTTTAGCCCTAAATCTTTAATGGTTTCCAAGAGTAGCGTCCTGAGTTCTTGCCATGCTTTGAACCTATCTTTGTTCATCTTTGGGATCTCCCTTCTATAAGACTTCCTTATCTTTAGATTAGGTCCTTGAAACCTTCTTTGCAAGCACCAAAAGTTTTGATATCAATTTTTGGAAATATAAGAGTAATTGAGAGGGGAGGGGTGAATCAATTACTTCAAAAATAAATCCCAAATCCTTTATATGTCAATACAAATAAAAACTATGATTAAATTGTATTTTGCTGTAACTCAGCAAGCACACATGCACTCAGTTTACACTAGAAAATGTTGTAACTCAGCAATAACTAAATATACTTAATGTGATTAACCTTAAGATTAACTTAGTTGCATACACATACAAGAAATAGCATGAACATAAGTGACACCAAAATTTAAGCGTGGAAACCCAATTTGGGAAAAATCACCAATTGCAACTAGTTACTGATTTTCACTCTTCTGAAGTAAGCCCTATTAGGAGCCATCCAACCTTGTTAAAGGTTACAAAACAAATTATTAGGTGTGACCCAATTAGAGGATTTAATCACCCCATTAGGAGTGGCCTTGTTAGAGGTCTTTAGACACTTCAATCTAGAAATGCCACCTTGTTAGAAGATTTACAAATAGTTGTTAAGCCAACTTTGTTAAGAGATTTAGATCACTGCTACAATGGTTAACAAGTAACAATGAGATGACCTAATTTTTAATGAAACTAAATTTTTGATTACATCTCTCAATTCCAACTTGAATGCTTGATCCTTCCTAATCTAATGTATCTTTGTAGCTCAATAAGGATATTTTTCTTATCCTTCTAATTCGCTTCCTCTAAGCATCATCAAATCTTTTGTTATGTTCCACACTCACATTCAATCCTCAAGTTAATCTTATATTTATATCTTACACATTGTCAATTCAGCTTGAATACAACTTAGAATACTTAATATTCATCTCTTCAATCGGGTAGAACCAACAACTAAATCAATTGAACTCAATATGCCAAATCATGCTCAGTAGTCACTAACTCATAAATGATTTTCCTATTTTAACGATGAAGTGAAGTTGGTTAACACTATATATTCACAAAGTTCCTTTGGTAACTGAGTGAGCTTGGTTGACACTTGTTCCATCCAACATTTTCTTCATTAGCTGAGTGAGCTTAGTTAACACTCAACTTATGCAAACTTTCCTTTGATGACAGAGTGAACTCGCTAGACACTATCTTCTAAACTTGGCAAACTCTAGAATGCTTGATAGACATAGGAAACTATCTTTATCACCAGAGTGAGCTTGACATACACTAACTGGTAATGATATGACATTTTGTGTAACATCAAAGACAATATACAATACACAATTAATCAATTTTTTTTAACACTATCATTGTAGATATCTCAAAATAAATATGCTAGAAATATCCTAAGTCTTACTTACAGTATGATTAAATTTCCTATCCATCAATAAATTTATGATAATTAATATTTACCATATTTATGTCAATAACTATCAATAACCCATCTGTAATCAATGTGAATTGGTTTGCAAATAGAAAGATGCAACAATAATGGTTTCCCTCATCCAATACACCATCTCATTATGGATGGACTAGAGATTCTATCATACTTGTGGGTCATATTTATTTGAGGAACCGCAACTTGATAGATCAGCAAACTTAGTGGTCAACATTCATTGTCGAAGAACAGATCTCAGGAAACAACTTCAAATGAGTTAGGGCTCTAGATGTTTGGTTGTTTTGAGGCAGTCCCATTTTTCTTGGGCCTTGTGGATGTTATTAAAATCTTTCATTTATTCATTCATTTGATTATAATATGAAGTTTCACCTCTTGAAAGTGCATTCATAAAACCCCACTATGTGGGTCCCCCTCAAATCTAGTTTCACTTTCTCAATATCATTCTTTTTGGTTGCTAGTATAAGAATTGGAAATTAGAGTTGAAAATGGAAATGAGAATTTTGGTTTATCTAGAATTTGATTGAGAATATGTTAATCCATTGTTTGGTTGTACAAAATTGAAATTAGAATTGGAAAATAAGTTAGATTCAAATTCAACAAATTACTTACAAAGTCTGAATAAAGTTATAGTAACATAAAATGAGAGCACATGGAACGTGTTTAGAAAGAAAAAAATGGTATCCATCAATGTGATCCCACACATTGAATGGAAGAAAGTGCATTGTATTGAACTTGAAAATTATTTTTGTTTGGTTATGTGAGAATGGTGAGCAATAATAATGACTAATAATTTAGCTTTCTTAGCTTTCCTTTTGTTTTGACCAATAGATATTAATCTCAAAAGCAACAATTTAGTGATTTCATCATTGGTTATGCAACAATATTAGCCTACTACTATGGAAATCTTTAAATTGAAGAAAAAAATTGCCGAATTAGGCCACCCACTTTTTTTGATCAACTAGAATAGTGGAGTAAATAAAAGTGGGTTCAAATTGAGAATGAGATGCATTAGGGTACACTTTTCTTGCCACAAGCTTCATCTTTTCTTTCTCCTATAAAAAATGAAGAAACTATTTTAGAGTTTCTAGGCATCAATTACATTAGTTGGGGGAAGTATATTCAACTCATTGTTGTGTGTAAATGACACTACCAAAACATTTGCCCCTCTGTGAAAGTGACACCACCTTCAGGGGGTCCATCTATGGAGGCCAATCAAAGCTCCAGTAGATCAATGAAAACTAGAGTTAGTAATGGATTTGGAAACATTATTAACTAAGAAAAAATTAAAATAGGAATAGGAATAGCCTATTCCAATAATAGGTTTTGTTGGGATTGACATGTGGTCATTTGGGGGCCAAAATGGGAATACACATTCCTATTCCCAAATTATGTTTTGGCACACCAAACAAAGAATACAAAAAAAATTCTAAGTTTCAATTCTTATTCCAGTTGTATTTAACCAACAACCCAAACATAACCTTAATATTTTGTGTCGGTCATGTCAGTTATTTACCTATGGTAGATTGTATTTTAATAAAGTGAAATGACAAGTTGCATTTTAATAAAGTGAAATGGACTTAGTAGTGGTAAATAATAGCCTTTACTTATTTATTTATATTTATTTTTTTTAAATTAGTAAAAGGAAAATGCCCATTGATTATATTACTCAAAAAAGTTTAAAAATTACAATGTGTTTTGCACCATTTCGTTGCAAGCACTAGGGGAAGAAAACCCCTAGTATTGCTTGGAACCGAGGTCATGTATAAAAAGTACAATTGTCCATGTTTGAGACTTTAGAGGGACATACCCACTTTACATTCAAATGAAGAAGGCATTTCCTCTATCACATTTCCATATTTTGAATCTACTTATACATCCTTATGTTTTAATCAATGTGTCTCTCTTTAATGATTGAATTACCTTCTTTATCTTTTGTGATTTATTTAATTCCTTTGTCTAACCTTGGAATCTTTTGCAAGACTATCTTTCCTTCTCCTTCTAGAATTTAATCTCAGTAGAAAGCTCTAAAGCACAAAAAAAAATGTTAGGTTAGATAATAAAAACCATTTATTTATTCTATTGATATCATATTTCAATGAAATGACACACTTTTTAATCTTTAGTCATTTTAAATTATTTAACTAATTAATTTGATTTAGGGTTTTTTCATATAGTTTTATTTTCTTTTTCTCCTAGTTGTAGATAATAAGTAGTTGCCTTCCCTTTTTCATAGTTGTATTTAGTATTATCTATTACTAGATGATATTTTTTGATTTATATCCTTATTCTTTCTTTCCAAATTCAATTTTTCTCTGCATGCTAAGAAAGTTTGTTTTAATGAGGAATAATTTGGTGATTAAGCTTTTAACTGACAAATTTGTCCCTGATGGAGTCCATTAGGATAGAAATTGTTTAATATTTTAGATTTTGATTTCTCATTATGCCTTGCTTCATAGTGGCTTCCATTTTAAAATATTCCTATCTAGATTTTATTAGGGGATGGTTTTGGTTTCATAGTGTTTGAATTAGATTACCAGTTTTTGATGATGAACATGATTTGTTTCTACCTTAAAATTTGCACTTTAGTCAATAAATTTATGAGGTTGCATTTCATTTTTTTGGTGAGCCAGGGGTATTGGCTTTTAGAGTCAATTACAGTTAATTTTGAATTTTCTAAGAGGATTCTATTTCCTATTGCAAACTCATTTTTGTAATGTGATTAATACATAAATGGTTTAGTGAAACCATAACACTTTAAAAGTATTTTATAGAAGAGCTCATACTAAATTGATTACTTTTAATATTTGTAATGTATATATGATTTAGAATGGGACTTTCTTGAAACATGATCCAATTATACCATTATCCCTAAAAATAAACCAAAAGTACAGGACCAAGTGAGTTGTTTTGTATCTTTGACAAAGGCATCGTGGTTAAAAATGATAAAGTTTCTTTTATTTTGAGGTTGATTAACATTTGAATTTGAAGAGGAGAAAGGAAGACCCCTAAAGCCATAGGTAATCTTTTTGGTATGTCTAAGACATAGTCACATTATCAGTCAAACTAATAAGAGAAAGTTATTTATAGAAAATAAGTCATCATTAGAGTTTATGTGTATGAGGAGGAAGGTTGAGGCATTGGGAGAAGAGATTTGAAAGGTGAGGTGCCTGCTTCATACCATCTAAATATGAGATGTGACTGTCCTCCAAAAATACCATACATTTGACCAATTTTCAAAAAATCAAAAACATCATGGATTTTTTTGATAATTTCAGCATTTGATCTTCATGATCTACATAGTTTGTAGTCGAAAATAACAAAAAAATTTGGAAAAAAATTCTCTAAATTTTTGTGAATATGGAAAAAAAAAAAGTTTGACTTTGTTTTGTCTTTAGTGCATTTTGTTTAGAGATTAGCCTATCTCCCAAACATGTGGGGGGATGAGGTGTCAAGGTTTGAGGAATTTTCTACAATTATTGATTAAATTATTTGTGCCAGTTGCGTTGGAGATCGTGTGTGAAATGGGATGTCTTAATAAGCTTGATCTATGCTAAATACTAAGGATGATTTAGCATATTTTCCATCACTTCTTTTAATGATGTTTTTGTCTTTTTGACCTTAATTGCACATTGGTGATAAATAATGGTTTTTTTAGGGGAATTGGGGAACTGAATGTCTATTGATTAAATGGATCTTCGTAGTCTATCAACTAGATTTGATTATATAGTTATACTAGGATGGGCTTTTGAAGTTTGAGTTATTTTCTTTCTTTTTAAAAATAAAGGATGGTTGGATTATTTTGATTTAGTTATATATATTTTTTAATAATATGTTGACTACATTTCTCCTTTCTAGTATCAAGGTTATGAAAGAGATTTTCTTTCCTTTGCTGTATTTTTAAAATATTTTGGTGGTGTTTAGTAAAGCTATTCTCTAGAGAAAATATTAAAAACGGTCTCTCCATCCACTCCTAGATTTTCCAAAGCGTCCACTTTTTTATTTCCTTCTTTGAAAATGTGTTGAATTTTGGTTACTTTGAGTTTGTCTAGAGATGTTATGACTTCTTCTAATTTTGAGTTAAGTTTCCAGTTTGGGGTGGAGTTTTTAATTAGAGCATTTAGGATGATCTAAGAGTCTCCTTCTACTTCCAAGAATTTTATTCCTAATTCCAAAAAATTTTTGAGGCCTTCTAATAAGGCTTTGAGTTCTACCAAATTGTTTGAAGTAGATTCTAAGGGTTTGGCTAATTTGGAAAGACATTCTTTGGAGGATGAATTGATGATGTAGCCAATACTAGCTACTCTGGGGTTTCCACTAGAAGCTTCATTGAAGTTTAGCTTTTCCCATCCTGTGGAGGGGTAGCCCATGTGCATTCCTCTCTTGCTTTCTTATTAGATTTGGCATATAAAATAGGGGGTTTAATTAAAAATTTTAGGTTTTTCTTCATTTATGCATCCCATTTTCAGAAAGTTCCTTCTTCTTTGGTTTTATTCCTTAGTCTATTATTGAGAGTTTCTACTATATTTGCTTCAATTTTGTTTAGAATATTTTGGATCCACACTTCTTCATTTTGAAAGATGTGTCTATTCCTTTCTTTCCATATTTCCTAGGTTAGTATTGAGGGATTTATTTTCCACTAGTCATTGTAAATTTTTTAGCTTTCATTTTTTGGCTACAATTGAAGGTGACTAGTTAATCTTCTTGAGAGGGTTGTTTTCCAATTGAGTAGTTTATTAAGCCATAATTAACATTTTTTTGTGAAATCACATTGGTATAAAAAATGTTTTGTGGATTTTGAGCCTTTTTACAAAGAAAGCATCTTGTTGGTCCTTGGAATCCCATTTTAGCAAATATATCTATAGTTAGAATTCATTTTTGCATTTCTGCCCAATGGAATATTCATGCTTTAGGTAGGGAAGCTTGGTCCTAGCAAAGATTTTGGGGTATATTTGTTTCTTCCCATTTTTGAGAGTTTATTATTGCTTCATGTAGCCTTTCTTCACACTATATGATCTATTCTTAGCCACTCCCCATATTGGTTTTTCTTTTCTATCTTTTGGGCTGATGGATCTTTGGTTGGTGAATTGGTTATATTTTTTTTTTTTTCTTGTTGAGATAGATCTATTTCATCAACTAATTTCCATTCTCATATTTCTATGTGTTTTTTAGAGTTTTAATATTGTAGTCTTTCATTAGCTTCCCCTAAGAGTTGGTGATAGTAGTTTTTATGTTAGGAGGGAGATTGAGGTTATCTGGGGTAGGAAGACCATCCCATGATTCTTCCCAAATAACTTGACTAACCCCATCACTAATATCCCATGTCAAGTTGTTGTAGATAAAGGGTCTACATTTCATTATAAAGTTCCAAGTTTTAGAGTCTTTTAGTGGGTTCTTACTTCTTAAGGTTGAAAGAGGATTTGAAGATTCTGGTACTTATGGTAAATAATTTGAGCCCATTTGCTTTGGTTCTCAGTGTGCATTCTCCATATTAGTTTAGCACATAGAGCTTCATTTTGCTAGTCTAGGTTTATGATCCCCAATATTCCTTTTTTTTAGGTCAAAATATGGTATCCCAATTTATCAGTGCTTTCTTTTTCTTTTCCTCCAACCCTCTCCAAAAGAAGTTTCTTAATTTGTTGTTAATTTTATTTTGCACTACTTTTGGAAGAGGTAAACATGACATTTGATATGTTAGGATGGCAATTATAACTAATTTTATTTTAGTGGCTCTTCCTACTTTTGTTAGCCATTTCTCATTCCAGTTGTTCATTCTTTTGACCATTTTCTTGAGAATTGGATTCCAAATTTTGTTAGTTCTTGATTTGTGCTCCATTTGAATTCCTAGATAATTATGTTGGAAGGTTCCTTTTTTATATTCCATTAATTGGCATATGTCCTTTTCTATCTTTGGGTCTATGTTTATGAAGAATATTTCTAATTTTTTGTTTTTAACTTTTTTCTATGACTGTTAGAATTACAATAGGAAAGGTAAACTTCTGGGGGGCGGGGGGTGTGTGTGAATCAATAGTTTAAACTTGGACCCATAAAAATTTCACCACACATCCATCATATGCATTCAATGAATAAACTGAAATAACATGTAAACCATATACATCTAAATCATAAAACCACGTAAGAATTCACACACATAACACTAAATATTATTACCCAAAAATCCTCCAAGTGAGAAGGTAAAACTGGGTTGGGGATGACACCCACAAATATTTTCTACTGTAATAATAAAGTGTATCCAATGAAGGTTACAATGTTTTGACCATAAAACATGATCTACCCTGTGCAAAGCCTACCCTGTTAAAGGCTTACAAAGACTATTAGGTCTTACCTTGTTAGAGGATTTCAACACCCTATTAGAATTGTGCCTTGTTAGAGGACTTCAACTTACAACTAAGTAAGAACCCTGTTAAAGGATTTCATACAACCTGTTAGGACTACTCTATGAAGAGATTTGACTAAAATCACCTATTAAAATGTCTCAGCATAGATATTGTAGTTGGTACTTGCTTTTCTAATGAAAAATCACCTCTAAACAATGTCTTCTTGATCCTTCACAATCAGATGTCTCAATGCAATATCCTTTTCTCTATCCTCTGTTCTTCTCTAATTGATTCTGTGATTCACTCTTTCTTCATAACTTCTAAGTCACCATGAATGCTCTGCATGAAAACTATCTTCTTTGCTCATTCAATTTTCATCCATACTATAAAGAGTTTAGGGCTTCGTCCTCCTTAAGAAGACTTTGGTGGCTTAGGGTTAGTTATGAATCTATGGCTGAAATTCATCCATTTTTCCACATGATCCTTTCCATTTTTTGATTGGTTGCATGTAATTACATCTAAGGAATCCAAATAGAGATTCATCCTTATCTCAAAAATATCACAATTTAAGCTTAAGTCGGTTCAAAAATGGTTTACATAGTTGTTTGTGCCATTACAAAAAAATATGTCAAAACTATGTCACTTAGCATATGAAGTCTCTAATGCTCGGCATGCACTATTCTTTATACTATAACTTGGCACCTACATTACTTGGCATCCACTAGTTACTTGGCTCTTGAATCACTCAACATGGTCTATTTTCTTAGCACTTGAGTGACTTGGCACATGAGTGACTCAACACTCATTGTAACTTGGCATGGTCTAATATTTACATGTTGTGCTTGGCATGTATTACTAGTTTGGCATGAACTAATTAAATGGCTTAAGTGTGTTGACAGTCACTTGTCAAAACCAATCTAAGATCAACAATCTCCCCTTTTGACATGAGTGTAAAAAACACTTGAATATACATTATCATCCTTAATCTCTCAAGGATAACATATCCATGACTTAGCTTATATAACTTCAAAATTTCAAAATTTTGCAATAACTTAGATACCTCAAAATTTGATAAGTTCACCTTAGTTAATATGTTTTTTTTTTATCCAAAATTATGTGCTCCTTTCTGAGTAAATGTGTCTCTGTTGATACACTTTGACTTCAATGCACTATTTTTTGCTTTATTTTTGCCCCAAAAATATTTCTCACCCAAAAGTATTTCTTCTCCTTTCTTTTATTCTCCCTCTTTTTGACACTTATGTCAAATGGGCTATACACTTAATGTGTGTTTATCTAGAAAATATTTATGGACATCCATTATGATCTTGAAGGTTGCATCCTAGTTATCACATGCAACATCCAATGACTTGATTGGGATTGCAAGCTTGATAGCAAGGTGGACTAGACCATCTAGAGTAGAAAGATTGGGGTCTTTCTTTAGTAGAGTTTTAATATAGCCTAGCTCCTTATGCAATATCTCCATGTGTGGGGTGAGGGTAGCTTGTATGCTTTTCAGTTTGGCTCTAATATTAGCCTCATCTATTATTAGGATAGCTAACTAACTCTATGTCTGAAGCAATATCCTAAAATGTTTCTCACTCTGAGCTGGATTTGATGGTAATCTTGCACCTGATGTAGATATTTGGCTTTCCAGACTCAAAATGTGACTTCTAGTCTCTTGGACGAAGAGTGTAGGATTGTGTAGTTTTGTGTACAATGAGAATATATTCTCAAGTACCTTCTTCACATCCTCAACCTTAGTTGCCAATGCAACTTGAGTGAGTGCTATATCACTAGATATTTTCTCATTTACTTTATTCTGGAACTTCTTCTTTGACTATTCTAATAGTTTTGCATTTGTATCAAGGTCTTCATTACTGACCTTCTCCACTATGTCTATTGGTTGTTCTATTAGTGGCTTGGTCTCTTCAAGAGTTGGCAAACTAAATGCCAACTTGATGAACTATAATCTATCTCCATAATCTATAACCTTTTCAACCTTTGATGAACTTGAGCTTGGCACTGAGATTTGCAATGGAGTAACGTTGGTGTAAATACATATTTACTATTTACACTTACTTAAGTTTACTTAGGTTAATGCATTATTTTGTTATATTGCATTATTTTATTATTTATGTTGTGAGACACTTAGGAGTTTGGGCACCTTTATGAGTTGTCATGTTGACAACACAGAAGTATGAAACTCTAATTTAGCACATGGTGTCTACAACATAAATTTGTGTGATACACCATTGTAGGCTTATCCTCTCATCATCACACTTAATTTCGTGCTTAATGGAGGATAATCCATATCTGGTGGACATGTGCCTGGTTGTATGAGTTATCATGATGTTGATTCTGAGGCATTCTAGATACATCTCAGAGGCCTTTATAAATAGGCACTCCAAGTGTACTTTCATGCATATTGAATTGAATACATTATTATTCTAATCATACTCCTTTCTAGTCTATACTTGTGCTTGTGTTTGAGTTCTCAGTTCTTGGGTGAATTTTTTTCTAAGGCAAATTCTTACATGGTATCAGAGCTCTTGGAAAATTTCTCTTCACATAGTCATTCGAGACCATCTTCTTGCTTCAACACAAATCTAGAGTATTGAAAAAAATGGGAGCGTCTAGAGCCAAATTTCACCTCACCATTATGTTCGAAATGCTGATTCAGTGCAAATTGGCTATAAATTTGGCTAACCTAGCCCAAAGTTGATTGTGAGGGGAAAAAATTTGCAAACTAGCACCCAAAGGACTAATTTGTAGAATTGGCATGATCATTTCAGATTTGTACATTTAATTTTCAGATCTTCATTTTTTTTCATCTGCATCCCTACTATTTTTTTTGGATTTGCATTATTTTTTGAAATTTTTTTGGCCATCGGGTCATAGGAGAGATTTTTGTAGGTGAAGATTAGTGATTACTAGTGCAAATTAGATATTTGCATCACATTCAAAAGGTCAAAAACCCCCCAAATTGGATTTTGTTTCATCCAAAGTAGACATCTGAGGCAAAATCTAGAGCCATTTGATTTTTGGATGTGTGACGACAGTAATTCAGAAAAATAATAGCAGAGGTGATTTTTAAATAGCGATATCTCTCTTATATAGACTTCTTTTTGCAAGCAATTTTTTCTTGTTTTGGGGTAGGATTTTGTGATCTACACATTGGTGTAGAAAGTTTGACATCTCTATTCCTAAATTTTTCTACAATTCGCAAATCCCAAATTTTGCCACTTCAAATGCTCTGTACGGGCTCATGTGGACTCCAAATCAAGTTTTGTTATTTTTGAAAATGCAATTTTTTTTGTCTACTTTATAGATCTCTAATTAGATTATAGGTTTTGTGGATAGAAATAATACTTTAAAAAATAGGCCCTAAATTGGCTCTTGTACACGTACTACCTATAAAGTGCCTAAATCATACATTGGGGGGGGGGGGGGGGGGGGGGTTGGATTTTTTTTGTACCTTTGGGGGTTTCATTAATTAGTCCATCATGGAAGAGGAAGATTTAATTATCTTGACACCAGAAAACTATCAAGAATGGAGTCGACTAGTTATCCCATATCTTAGTTAGCATAATGCACTACCATATGCAAGAGGTTTTTATATGATGAGGACACATGTTCCATCCTTTGTCGTGCACTCTTTCTATTTCTAGATATGGAGGTTATGGATTAACTTGATGATTTGAAGTTAAAATATTTATATGATATTTGGATCTATCTTTGGGAGCTTTATAGAGATCCAAAAATTCCTCCATTCCCCAAAGACCTTTTACCTCTAGTTGTAGTTGCATCTTCTCCAGATGAGGTAACACCTCCAAATGCTCCTGTTGCTCCTACTGATCCTATTTCAGCCACAAATGCTTTAGATTTGGTGCAGCAAGACCCTTCATGTCTTCCTACTTTACTTTTATGTGATGACTTCCTTTCCACCATTGCAAGCATGTTCATAGAGTCTCACATTAAAGATGTGGGAGACATCCTTGATGATATTCATCATCTCTTTGTGGAAAATTCTTCATCTATTGCCACAGTGGAAAATTCATGTACTTCAGTACAACAGGGTACACTTTGTCTTCCAGGTGATGACTTCTTGACTGACATTTTAGGTTTGTTCGTGGAGTCATACATAGTAGACTTGGGAGACTTCTTTGATGATATACCAATTCTCTTTGTTGAGGATGATCCTTCTACAGTTATTTTGAGGGCTCACTCTGACCCTCATGTCCATTCTCTACATTATCAGTCTTTACAGGCTAATGTGATTATGGATCCTTATGTACAATAGGTGCAGGAGGTCTCTTTCTCATTTGAGAAGACTGTTGGTTCTTTGAAATAGGTTTCAGGAATACCTTACATCATCGAGATTCTTTCTCCATACAAGGGATGCATCCCATTTGTAACATTTCCATTGTTTCTTCCAAAGGGGAGGAACATCATTCAATAGTCATGGATCAACTTCTACATTGGAGCATTTCTCACTAGTCACCACCTTACATTTAGGGGGTGGGGACTACCTTGTCTCCTTCTTCTTCTCCTTTATGGTGGGGACTTTTTCCTCTTAAGATTTTTTGTCCTTCTCCCATTTCTCTTTTGTATATACTCGATGTATGTCGTATTGGGGGGGTCTTGATTACTCGATCCATCCATGCATCCTATTTTTATCTTTCTTTTGGGGGGAGGGTTTTTCTCATGAGGTTTTCCCTATTTCTCTACTTTATGAGAGATTGCATTTTCATTATGTACATAGGTACCTAAAATGGCCTAGTAGTTGGGACCCATTATGCATTTCATCCTATTTTTTGTGAACTTAAGTGCATTCTCCTAAGTTGCACTTAAGGGGGGGGGTTGTTGGTGTAAATACATATTTACTATTTACACTTACTTAAGTTTACTTAGGTTAGTGCATTATTTTATTATTTATTTTATGAGACACTTAGGAGTTTGCACACCTTTATGAGTAGTCATGTTGACAACATAGAAGTACACAACTCTAATTCAACACATGGTGTCTACAACACTAGAGTTTGCATTATTCACTGAGTTGTCATGTAGACAACATAGTTATTTGCACTCCTTTTTTAGCACATGTCTACAACATACATTTGTGTGATACACTATTGTAGGCTTATCCTGTCATCATTGCACTTACTTCCATGCTTCATGGAGGATAATCCATATTTTTTGGACATGTGACTGGTTATATAACTTATCATGATGTTGATTCTGAGGCATTCTAGATGCATCTCAGAGACCTTTATATATAAGCACTCCTAGTGTAATTTCATGTGTATTGAATTGAATACATTGTTATTCTGATCATACTCCTTTCTGGTCTATAGTTGTTCTTGTGTTTGATTTCTTAGTTCTTGGGTGAATTTTTTCCTAAGGAAAATTCTTACAGGTAGCATCTATGCTTGGCTTTTGAAGAGTTTGTGTGGAAAGAGTGCCAGATGATGGTAAGGCTACCAGTGCTTTGATGGCCACTTGTTCCTTCACCTTTGGTTCTATCTCTTTAGGGTTACCCTATTCTATCACTATGACTTAGCTTACACCTTGTTCTTGTGTTGTAGATATAGATGAATCTATTTATCATATTTTCTCTTGTTGTCCTGCAGTGGTGTCTTTGTCTTTTGTTGTTTTCTTCTCAATTGCATCAACCTTGGTAGATGTATGTACTATCATTTGGATCAAAGGTTGTACATTAGTAACTGAAGGGATGATGGAAGGTGGTTCTTGTGGATTCACCTTTTCCTTTGTGACATCAGTAAATTCCTTTTGTAGTTCTTCTACACTAACCAAAACTGAATTGCCACATAGTTTGGCCTACAATGTAGATTGATCTAATATCTTCTTTAAATATTTTTTAGTAAGAGGATTGATGTTCTAAGCTGATGGATCAAATATATCTTTGACAATTATAGTTTTAGTTTTCTTGATTGTGTCATGGGCAGGATTGATACTCAACAATTGTGTTTCATGCACACTTTGTTCTTCTTGCTACTCGGGCTTAGCTATTGCCTTGTCATCTTCTTCCACTTTTTTTTCTCCTCCAATTGTGTTATCTTCTTTTTTTATCATCATCTTCTTTGTCATCATCTTTAACCTCAAAAGGGTCATCTTCTCCTTTCTTCGCTATGGTCAACCCATAAATGAGTTTCTATATTTGTGTTGATTTCTTAACAACATCTTCAATATTATTTTGGAGAATGCTAAAGGCTCTATATTTAGGTGTGAACCTAACTGTATATTTCTTTACCCCCTTAGTAATTTTTCCCTTAGTTAACTCAAGCATTACTTGGGCTAGTGTTGTCTCCCTAATTTGTCCTTCCAAATTTAGACAATAATGCCATTTTTGCTCAACAATGTTATATAGACTTTTAGGTACTAAGTTGGAAAATTCTAGTGGTGTCATTTTAAACTTTAACATCATGGCATATAATTCCTCTTCCACTTGGTCTTTCTCCACTTTTCCCAATTTGTCAAAATCAACATGACTAAAACCTGAAACATCTACATTGTTCTTAACATTTTCACATAGATTCTCAAGATCTGAGAGAGGATTGTGACTCACCACCTTGAATTGACTATTGTCATCTGATTTTGTCTTCTCTTCATTAAAATTTGGTTGAGTTTATCTTTTTTGATCCTGACCTCCTTTCTCTATTTTCTTTGTCTTTTCTTTGCCCTTTATTTTTTGTAGCACTTGTGTTGGCTCTAGTTGTAGGTGCAGTGGGCTTTGGTTGACTTGGTTTAACAGGTTTCTTTGTCCTTTCCATAGGTTGTACCTTGGCCTTCCTTTTCTTTTTCTTGGAAGGAGTAGGTGCTTCCTTGACTTCTTCTCCCTTGACACCTTTAGTCTCCTCCTCTTCTTTATCTTCTCCCATGCCCTATGTTAATGCTAGAAGTTCTTCAGCTTGAGTTTCTTCTTACTCTCCCTCCTCGAAACCTTCTCCAAATTTTTATTTCAACTTTTTTGACTATTTTTTCCTTTTTCTTCATAGCAGAGGTAGTCTTCAAATCCATGGTAATCTTAGATTTCATGATGTAGGCAAAGGATGAATAACTAGGGCCAAAAGCTCACCCAGCTATCCAAACCACCCTGCAAGAGTTAACACAATGGAAGAAAACACAAGGAACAACAACCAAAGGAGGAAGAAGAGAAATACTTTTATTGATTCATAAAAACATCTTTATATATGCCTACCTATAGGGCCTTCTAGGTTATGGCCAATTATAAATACACTCACATTCAAAGATACCAACTGACACAAGAAAATGATGAATAACTAGGGCCAAAGGCTCACCCAGCTATCCAAACCACCCTACAAGAGTTAACACAACTAAAGAAAACATAAGGAACAACAACCAAAGGAGGAAGAAGAGAGAAATACTATTATTGATTCATCAAAACATCTTCATACATGTCCAGTTGTAAGGCCTTCTGGGTTACAACCAATTATAAATACATTCACATTCAAAGATCCAATTGCAAATTCACACTTTTAGTTCTACTCTCTAGAATTCCCTTTCCCCAAAAACTTTTTTTAATTCTAAGCCTAAACACTCTATATATACTTTCCAAAATGGCTTACATATTAGTGTAGAACATTACATAAGAGGAAGGCCAACCCAAAAATGGTCTAGACACATCCCAAGAAAAAATCTTAACATAAATGTTGCGAGCAAAATAAATCACACAAATCAGCTCGCAAAAATCACATCCAAATGCTGACACTCATCATACATTAGGTAACTCAGCACATGAAGAGTCGCTCGGCATACACTGGGTAACTTGGCACATGAAGGAATTTCTAGGCACATGAAGGAATTTCTACAGTAACTTGGCACATGAAGGAGTTGTTATGCACACGAAGAAATTGTTAGGAACATGAAGGAATTGCTACAATAACTCGGCACATGAAGGAATTGCTAGGCACATGAAGGATTTTCTAGGCACATGAAGGAATTTCTAGGAACCAACTTGTAGAAAGAACAAAAAATGAGTAGGATAACAAGGCAACCCAAGATGCTCCTGCATCATTTTACCATCTCATAGTTTCCAAAAGCTTTTGTAGTTTTGTCTACCTCTTCTACTAGTAAAGTTGCTATGGATGTTGAGGCTTCATCTAAATTTACCTCATACCATAGGGGTCTCAACCATCTTACCCTAGCTGTGGCCACTTGCAAAAATGTATAATTAGCATCAACAAGAAAACATACATCATTATAATGCTTCTCAACTAAAGAAACTAGCATCCTTAGTCTCTACTTCATTGAATTCTTGAAGTTTTCAAAGTAGTTAGTCATTAAGAATTCAAAATTTTCTCCTAGCTACTCAATATATTCACCAATCTATACTACAACTAATCTGTTAGTCTTCCATCTTACTATTCTAAATGAGGGGAAAGTGTTTTGTACGTAAAAGAATATGAAAATTAATAACTAACCAAACTTGCTTTGTATACTCTTGGTTTTCTTGATTGCTCCAAGGTTCTCCATTAGTTGTTGCAATTGAAGTTCTCCTAGATCATATGTATGATCTTTCTTAACAATCTTATAACCAACATCCATAGCTATGCAGGGTGCACTATTCAATCTTTTGTGAGATCATCCTTATAGGAAAGTTGATAAGAGGATCTCCAATTGTATCTATAGTCATACCTCTTTTATTCCAGATTGCTCTGGTATTCTTTTCAATCATTTCTTTGGAATCACTTCTAAGTGTCTTAGGTCAATCTAGGGTTGGGTAGTGTTGGTGTTTGAAAAAATTACAGGTTTCCAATTAGCCCAATGAGAAGATGACACATCTAGGGGCAGCTAACTCCCATTTTCAACACATCATTTCAGACATCGGGCCAACTATAAGGCTTTGACCCTTCTTCACTTTAGGCTCTGCAAGACCTAGGTGGGTGGGCCTCAAATTCAATTGATATCATACTAGTGCAAAAACATATCCTTGAATCTATTAAGAAGATGAAAACCCCTAAATGTCCTAATAAATTCTGTAGTAACAAAGAAATGCAGTAGCAAATTACAACTCCATAGAATGCACAAGTTGAGTGAGGGTTAAACTATTCTAGCTCTTCAACATAAAATGTAAAAATGGTTTGAATTTGATTTTGATTTTATGTGGGTGGGGAAAGTGGAAGAAAACCAAGTATGAACAAAAAACTTATGATCCTGTAATAGATCAGTGCCTAATCCATTGGGCAATTCATGAATCTCCCTCTTACATTTTGGATATCTGATACTTATTCATATATTCAAATATATGATCTATCCATTCACCTTGTAAGTACACATCAATGTTCAACTAAATCTCATTCTTACTTGATATCCCCCTCAATAAACCTACAACCTTGTTGAATCTCTGAAGCATTTACATAATTCCTTGAATTAAAAACAACAATGAAACAACATATAGCCTTAAGGGACTACACTTATGATCTAGGCTCTTTGTTCAAAGACCATAAAACATCACAACTCAACTGAGAAAGGAGACAAGATTCAAACTAAAACTAAACACTTGTTCCTTGTATTGATTTTCTTGAAATAATACATAAAAATGCATGAAATTAACTCACAAAGAACCTAATAAACTAGACTATTCAATGAAAAAATGTTGTCATACAAGAGAGAAAATGGTGGGAATGAGAAACTAATGGCATGGGAAGGGGTATCACAACCAAAGCAAAGCTTCATGGTCTAGAACCAACACATCCCAAATCTTCCATTTAGAATTCATCAATTCCAAGGCCAGTTCTACTAAATGCCTTCATTCCAGAGAAACTTTCCAATATTTTCCAACCCTTACAATGAAAGAAAGAAAGAATGATATAGAAGATAGATGAATTCCTAGATTTGATATGCACTTGAAATTCCATCTCCTTCAACTGAAAACCTCTTTCATCTTTCTACCCCTTTGATCTGATTTTGTTTTCATCATTACTTGTAACAAAATTAAAAAATATCTTCTATTCAATGATGAAAACTTTTGAGTTATCAAAATATCTGATAACTTCATGAAAATGCTAGTGAAATATTGATTCAACTAACTTGAAAGTGGTTACATTCATCCCCAAACTGCATTTTTACTGTCTATTACTAATCTTCTAACTGCATTTTCAATTTTAGCTCATTTCGCTGAGAAGGCCCCAAATTTCATGTTTTTGGCTATAACTTGAACCCATGAATTCTTATGTAGAAACAAACTCCATAATCAAAATTTCATCTTCTCATGATTTTGACAATATATAACATCGCTATACTAGCCTTCTAGAAACCCCCAGAAAGTCAATTTGAAAATGTCCCCCTTGCTAAAAGACTCGGGTTTGCAATTCTTAAATTCAAAAATTAAAAAAAGGTTTAAAGTATAAACTTTAGAAATAAACTCTTTTGAATTTAAAATGCCTTGAAAAATAATAAAATATTACTTTTTATTATTTCCAAATTTTTTCTTTATCCTCTGAAAATTGAGGTCAAACTTCTGTGGATTGAGCGCCACATGGTGCTTTGTGATTGGCCAACCTGCATAGTCACTGCCACATCATCATCTGCCCTGGATGCATTGCCACTTGGCAGCATCCTACTTACCTGTAATTTTTATCTAGTGAGCATCTTTCTTTTATGGCTGTGTGTTGTCTGTCAGATCGTGACACATGTCACAATTTGGGTGATTCTTGCCTGAGCTTGCTCTGCAATGCCACCTCACCATGCATAGGACCCACTGCCACGTGGCGGCATCCTACATTCCCACATTTTTTATCCTTCATGCATGTCTATCTTGCGAGGATGTACCCACCACTCATCTTGCCACATGGCATCATCTCCTTGTATCAAGCCATGTCATCGATCTCGCACATTTGTCTAAAAATTCTTCCTAGGCAACCCACTAGCTGTGAACCACGTGTATGCAGCCAGGGCCCACCTTATAACTCACGGCTTTCAAAAGCTAGGGGTTCTTAAGACACAAGTCAATAAGTGTATAATGGTATTTAAATACAAAAATGTCTTTCCCACTAAGCAATGTGGGATTAAAGGTTTACATGCCCTATGCAAATCTTCTCTTTTTCAATGCTATTGGCTTCCTTTTCTGCATTGATTCTTCCTCTACGTGGGCTCTTTGAAAGCGTGAATTGTTCTTTGTATGGGCGTGAGTGCTCCTTTACTAATAGTGTTTGGCTCCTACACAACAACTACATAATGAGATGGGTTTGTCTTCATCTGCATGTGGCATTGTTCAAGCTCGAGTTCCATTACAGGCTGTTGCTTCCTCTTTTTTCACTATAGCTAGGCTTTATTACAACATGGGGTCCTTTGACCATGTTGTGAGCTCTTGAACTAGCGGCTTTGTTGATGGGTGCCTCTGCCCCTTCTATGGCATGGGACTCTGCATTCATATTTCGCTACCTTCTATTCAATGCATGGGTGATCTTCTTTGTCTTTTATAGTGTCTTGGGACCCTGCAAAATTCTTTGACCAATCCTTCTCAAATGTTTAAGGAAAACCAAAGGCTTCCCTATTTTATTTTTTGTGAGTTGCTTCCAGGTGGCTTCCTTTGAGTGTTCTCTGTCTATTTCGATTTGGCTTGAAACTACTCTCTCTCCAAAAAAAATTCCCCTTGCACGAATCCATTCCAAATATAGGAAACAATGAGGCGCATTTGCAAGCAGTGGGAAACAACACTTTGCAACACCATAATTCCTAAATTAGGCTTATTGGCACTTTGACCATATCACGTCTACATGTTGCATGCAGGTTGTTACATGGGGAAGAAGTAGATTGAAATGATGTGCACCACTTCTATCAACAAAGATATTATTAAATGATATAGGAAGTTCAAACTCCATTATTTGGATTGGGGACTCCCCACAAAACAATACCCCATTCCTTTGGATTATGTAGGCTTAATTCTGCTTAGGAATGGGAAAAAACTTTCATCTTTCACACTACTAATCAAACATTAAATGGAGGAAAAACAAAGTTACATCAACAGCCAAACATATATAAGAATTCCCTTAGAATAGTAATACATGAGGATGACATGGTGACAGCTAGTCATAAACAACATAACAATATCGATGTAACACTAGCAAATAGCCATCGAGAGAATCCATCTGTGGATATTAAAAATTGTGCTAGGAAAATGGAAGAAAATAATCCTCATCTCACATAGACATTTGGTTTTTTGCAAATACAAGTACTTAATCCCCTATTTGTCTTCATGCAACCTCTGTCCTTTGGATTTGGCTTGTATAAGCATCATATCCCCCTTTCCTAGGCAAGTGGTGGCTCCAAACTATAGTCTTCTCCCCATTCATTAGGATCAACAAAACCTTTGAGTTTTATTTCATTTTGAATCAGAGTGTACTTAGGGCATATAATAAGGTTTATCCTTTAACATATTAAATCTCTCCACCTTATTTTATCACCCTATCAATCTAACGGGATTAGTTAGGCCCTAAAGTGGGTTCGGCTAAAAAAAAAATCATTTTCGAACACCTAAAACCTCAAATTGATCTATTCATTATCTAGCACTGAATTGATACAAATTCAAACACTAAATAATCAAGTAAAAACCATTTTTTCGCTTATCTGCAAACTATCAACTTTGTGCCAGGAGGTCCTTTGACTAGCTTTAAAAGCTGACCCAAACACCTGATCGGGCTCTGAAAATTGACCCACTGATTCTTTGTTCTGTACTATTGCACCCTATCGAATCTTGTCTCATGAAGAATTCATGGTCAAAATATATTCATTGTCAAAGTTGCCTTCTCAGAACTGCTTGCAAGAAAACATGTCAGAAAACACTAAACTGGGTTCGAAATCAACTTCAAAAATTGGGTAAACTGACACTTGGAAGGATGAAAATTGGGACGTTGGTTCACTGTCATGAGGAAAGTATAGATCTAGGATTTGGGCTCATCAAGAATAATTGGGCACAAATGGTGAGCGGTCAAAGTAGGTTACTCAAAATTTGCAAATCAAAACAATGGCAGAAAAGTGATTTTTGCAAATGGAATTGACCTAGAAAAGTGTGTAAATGGATTCGTCAAGACTTGAAACTAGGCACACTTAAAGTATTTTAAGAGGTGAACATAGGGGTACAATCCATTCAATTTCACCAATCACAAATCTCAAGTTATAACGTCTCAAACAGGAGTACCAAACAATCTACAAATGCTGACACCAGTAAAAAGAGAAATTGTGTTTGGAATCACATTTGAAAACTAATCAAACGGATTCGTCATAAGCTAAAACTTAAAACATAACAAGTCTCTGACATCTACAATGCAACACAAAAGAAATTTCAAAATTTTGGTCAACTGGGTCAAAATTATAGCTCATCAAATAGGGCTTCCAAAAATTATGAACATTTCATATCAACATGACATTGATAACTGACCAACTTTGAGGAATTCAAAACCTAGTCAAACGGACTCAAAATGACTCAAAATCTGAAACATAGGTTCTTGAGTATGGACACTAAACACTTCCAAAGTGGCGAGTCATGAAATATTTTTGGGTGCAAGATATTCAATTGCAAACATAGCCTCATGTCATTGTTTGATAGTTAGGGTAAAATGCAGATTTGGCAAATGCTCAAAACGGGACTTCACGAAATGACTCGAAATGTCAGTTTAACTTCATGGAACACATAGGCATACTGAATGGAAGGTGTTAGAAACATTAAACACCTCATGGGGCTCAAAGGTACAACCATGTACAAATGCATTAAAGAGTGCTTATAGGGCTCAATTTTCTCAATGGTACTCAAAATTGACCATGCAATTTTTAGTCCCAACAATGACTCTGTCTGGGTATGCATGTCCCTTGTGGGCGTGGCAAGGATTCAAATCTCTAGAAGAAGCAGAACATACACCTAACCTTCAAAAACTTCTCTCGAACAACTTTATTGAAAATAGGGAAACTACTACACTACTATGTACACACGATGGCCCTGAGCCACCGAACTTCAACAAAAACCTTTACCTTTGTCAAAAACTTGATTCTCATCTAAACTTGTATGAGGTAGAGTGTAAATATTTCTTCTATCAATTTCACCAATCAAATTAGCATCATGAATCAACTCTCTTGGTAAAATTGAATCTACAACTTCACTTTCATAATGCATTTAACAACTAGCTTCATTTCCTACAACTTGTTCATTATGAAAGTACTGATCAACATGCTCAAATATATCAAAACTGAAAATCCTCTTCATTTAATGACTCATGCATGCTATCAACTTTGAATACGAAGGCTTCATACTCATCTTGGGGAAATGAATCACACATATCTTGAAAATGTGTATCCTCATGCATAACCGGATGATACTCAAATGAACACTCCAACTTGTAATCATACATATCATTAATGTCAGAATCTGAAACTAATCTAGAGTCCTTCAATGATTCTTCACAATCAGCAAATGAATTAGTCATATTAAAACATTCATCATAAAAATCCTTGCAAGGTGCAGGCAAATTTTCAATAACCATCTCATCAAACACCTTGTTATCATAATCAGATGCAACATCATGATCATACTCACTGTCATATTCAGAAGAAGAAGAATCTGATTTCTCACAATAGTAGGATAAAGTATCATCATTAAACTCATTCTCTACTAAATATGAATTGTCCATGTGCTCGTCAAACAAAGGATTGATAACTCCATGCAATGACCCTCTTTGAACATTATGACAAAAAATGGGTTGATCATCATCAGGATTCTCATCATATAAAGTGTTAGTATACACTTTAAAACCATTATGCATTTTGTCTTCATGGAGATTTTCAGTGTATGAAGAAAAGTCAGAACCATATGAAGACTCACTTGCTATTCCATCAATGAAACATGTAGAAACTAAATCAAAGTTGCTTTCATTGTCTTCATGTAGGTGATTCAAATGTCTTGCAATCCTATCATTATTTATCTTACCAATGGGTGTTAATGCATTAATAATCTTAGGATCACTCATATACTGATCATCACTGCACTCATCCTCAAGACACTCTTCTACACAATTAGGTAATCTGTCTTTATGGATAACCTCTTTGTCTTCATGTTGTGTAGACAAATCTTCTTCACAAATTTCAACATATAGCTGACTTGTATAACTCTAAAATGAAACTTCACTTTTAGATTTAGAATTAGAACTCATACCTTTACTTGCATAAGAGCAATCACTTCTGTCATTGCTTTCTTCTTCCCAATTTGCATATGATTCACATGAATATGAACACATACTAGCATGATCCTCTTCTTGACTTGAGTAACAACTCTCATCATCAACTTCATATGACACCTCTTGATAATACATTGAATCAGCAACTTTATTAACATCACTTGATACATGACTTTCAGCTTCTTCATACTCATATTGAGATGACTGTCTTTCAAATTCAAATTTAATAATATTCTCAACATGATGTAATCTATGAATAAGATAATGCATTTCTTGCATATCTAACTGATCAAGTGAATCCATCTTACTATCTATTGCTGAAACATTAGAAATATGTGCACTCTATTCTTTTGACTGTGACTGAGATGAATGTGACTCACACTCTTAATCTTGTATTATCTCTCCATGACATATCAGATCAGCAACATCAAGTTTGTGATCAAAGAGATAACTTCTAGCCTTCTCACTTACATAAGACTGAGATTTAGGTGTAGCATCATCAAAATTTGAAGCATTAGTTACATCATCATACATATAATTATCATGAGAAGAACTTACTACTGTAACTAAACTTTGATTCATAAAATCACCACAATGCTGATCCTTATCAAAGTTTGAAATATATCTTATTTTTGTAACATCATGAACATGTGTGTCATCATTTGTAACCAAACTAACCTTACTTATACATATATTTTGATATGACTTTTCCACTTGATAAAAAACTATAGTAGGGGTGCTAATATTCTTATTTGAAACTAAAGAATCAACACTATATTCCACTTTTCTTTCAAACACATTATACTAGAAATCATTCATAGAAAAATAACCTCTAATCAATCCATACTTCATATTATTCTCAATATCCCTAGCGGTCACAAAAGCCTGATATAACGTCTGTGGTTCTTTATCCCTTAGTAGATAATTCATTTTCTTGTCAAATGCATCAAAGTATACAACTAAACACATTTGATCATCGGGTCTATAACTCTTAGGGATTTCATTCAAAACTCTTGCAAATCTGATGTTAAATTGAGGGACAAGTTCATCACTCTCAATGTGAATCCTCAAAAACTTGTCATAAGAATCAGATATGCTTACCCATTCTCTAAATTGCTCCATAAAAGTTGAATGCAACTCACCCCATGATGAAATAGAACATGCTAGTAGGAAAGAAAACCAGTCTCTAGCATCACCTTCTAAGGTTTGAACAAGTAACTTCATGTGCATGTCCTCATGAGAAATTTCATAGTCACCCATCAAATCACTGAACAATTCAACATGATGACTAGCTAAAACAAGATGGTTCCCACTAAACTTAGGCAAACCTTTCCTAACATCATTAGGAATGACATACAAGAAACCATGAATACCATCAAAACATAATGACATATATCACTTGGTAGAAATAGATCGAGGAATTTCATTGATAGCCTATTGTCATGTCCCCTTTTCAAATAATTAAAAATAATAAACTTTGCTAAGGTAGGCAGGCCCCGAAAAGGTGAAGTTTTGGCAAAAAGGGCTAATGTTTGGAAACCAATGGACTAATAAATAAAAATTATTATTAAATTATATTTTATTAACCCCTCTTGGACGTGAGTTAGGGTTATGCCCTCTTTTAAGGAGTTTGGAGGCACTTTGGGCTGATTCCAGAACTTGATTTTCGATTATTGCTTTGTTGTTCTTCAGAGGCTGCCAAACCTGTGGAGAAGGAGACCCAAGGATGGGATTTTTTAGGTTTCCATGAAGGCTAAGGATGGGATTTTGAAGCCATTCCATGTGCAAGCTCATGCAGGGTTTTCTCTTGTGCTGAATAGTGCAAATTCGTGGGTTTTCGGGTGTATTTTTTGTAAGAGTTTGGTGTTTTCAGTTGAGTATTTCATATCAGTTTGGGTTGCTCCTATATTTCAGAATTTAAGATGTTAAAATAGAGCTAAATATGTATTGGGATGTGATTAAAATTTTGAGATAGATTATTAGTGTTTTTGTGGTGTTTCTGAGCATTTTTGTATTAATTTCGGGAGCCCGATGAGCATAGTTTTTGTCCTAAGTTCGTGAGTTGTTGTGTAAATGCTATATAGATCTATAAATGTTATTTTGTAGGCCATTATGCTGCTGAAATTTCTATAACAATTTACATTTTCAGATTTATTAATAATTTGTGAAGTTGTGAAGTTTTTGGTACTATTTTGGACATACCCGATTTGGGGTTTATTGAGAAATTGGTGGGTCTTTGTAATATTGGTTGTTTGATTTTGAAAATATGATTAGAGGCTTAAAATATCATAAAAATTTAGGAAAAGGGACATTTCAGTGGTATCAGAGCTATGATCTTGCTAGCTTGAGGGTTTGTAGAAGTTTGCATGCAACTAAGTGAAAGAGAAAATAGATATTTGCAGCGAGAAAAGAATAAATTTTTTTGATCAAACCTCCAGTTGAAAGTAAAAATAAAAAATACAAGGAAGGTAAAATTATGGCTGATCCAGATGAGATGGCAAAGAAATTCTTCCAAGACATCCAAAATACTCAGAAGCAAACAGTGGATAGTTTGGCAGAAACTAGAGAGGCTTTGCGAATATTGACAGAAAAACTGCAAGGAGTTGCATCTATTAATGAGAAAGGGAGCACTTCAGAGGAGCCAAGAAATCTAAAATCCACACCATCTAAATCAACCAAAACTATTTTCTTGCCTAAAAATGAGCCACCAGTACTGAATCTAGCCCTTAATCCCGTGGAAGAGGTTACATGTAACTTGATTGCATTAAGAGCTACTTATAATGGCTTAGATGATGACTTTCGTAGTTGGGTTCCTTTTAGAGAATATGTGGATATGATGAACACTTTGATGCCCAAGAAATAGAATAGGAGGGAGCATGGCATAAGTGGAAGAGAGCTCAAAAATAAAATAAGCAAGTTTACAACACCTACTTTTGATGGAACAAATAAAATTTCAGCTAGAGCATGGCTACAAAAATGACAGACTTTCTTCAAACTTAATCCCATGAAGGAGAGTGATGTTGTTCAATTTCCAAGTCTACACTTGGAAGATGTAGCCTATGATTGGTGGTATCATGGAATGACTACTCAAGGTCATGATCAGATAACTACATTTGATGATTTCAGTCAAAGAGTGATAGATAGATTTGACCTCAAGGATGATGAAGAGTACTTTAAAGAATTGTCAAAGTTGAAGCAAAATAAATTAGTTAATGAGTATATAGAAGAGTTTCAAAAAGTGGCTGTTATGGTACCTGATATGAGTGAAAAGAGGATTGTTTATCTTTTTCTTGATGGTTTAGAAGATTCTGTTAAGGGATTGGTTAAGGCTTTCTCACCCTCAACCTTATAGGAAGCTATCAAAAGAAGCTTGCAACTTGAAACTTGTGTGCCTATGAAACCAGTCACTAATCAAAAATCCCCAAATCTTTGGCAACATAAGGGAAATTTTCAAAAAAAAACTTTCCCAACACTACCACCAAAAGATGTGATAAATGTGGCAAAAAAGAAGCTAGATGAAGAGACTAGGAGTGAATTACGAAGGAAAAAGCTTTGTTTTACTTGTAGAAAACCATGGGTTCCAGGACATAGATGTTTGGGGAAAGGTCAAGTGCACTATATTGAAGTTGCTTCAAAATTTGATTCAAATGAGCATGAGGAATTTCATGACACTAAGGAGGAGGTAGAAGAAGAGAAAGAAAAAGGAATCAGCAAGGATGGTACTTTAGCAGCATTATCAGGACTCCCAAGATACCATCCCTTTCGAATTCAAGGGGTACTAGCAGGGCAAAGGTTGACAGTTCTTCTTGATAGCAGGGCAACTCACAATTTTATTGATGAGGGATTTGTCATGAAAAGAGGGCTTAAAGTAGAAGATTTTGAGGGATTCAATGTTACTGTAGCTGATGGATTCACTATGCCTTGCACACGGGTGGTGAAACAACTCAAGATGACCTTAGGAGATTATGAGTTATGTGATGACTTCTATGTGGTTGGTATTGGGGAGACAGATCTTGTATTGGGTGTTCAATGGTTACACTCTATTGGAGGCTATTACATGAACAATCAAACTATGGATTTTAAATTTCATTCCAATGGGAAAGAAGTCATATTGAGAGGCTTATTGAATGGAGCACCTAAGGCAGTCTCTGCAAAGAGGATGGAGAGGACTTTTCAAAGAGGACAAGTAGCATGGGAAGCATGAGTCATAATCCATCCAACAAGCT
The DNA here is from genome assembly GCA_028749045.1 of Cupressus sempervirens. Classification (NCBI taxonomy): domain Eukaryota; kingdom Viridiplantae; phylum Streptophyta; class Pinopsida; order Cupressales; family Cupressaceae; genus Cupressus; species Cupressus sempervirens. Next base: position 124,657,461 of record CM053791.1, read on the forward strand.
CTCCAAAGAATCAAGGTAATTTCTATTTTGAAATTCAAAATATTATTGATAAGCATAGTATAGTTTTCAATGACTTGCCTCTAGGATTACCACCAGATAGAGGTTTTGAGCATGTTATAGAGTTAGAACAAGGTGCCAAACCAGTTATAACAACCCCATACCGCCATCCAAGAGGTTATAAGAAAGAAATTGAAAAAACTATTAAAGAGCTCCTGAACATGGGATTCATAAGGCCTAGCTCTAGTTCATTTGCATCATCTGTGGTACTTGTCAAGAAAAAGGATGGTATAATGAGAATGTGTATAGACTACAGGGCTCTAAACAAGAAGGCCATTAAAAATAGGTATCCCATACCACACATAGATCAACTCATTGATGAGTTACATGGTGTTGTATACTTCTCAAAAATTGACTTAAGATCAAGGTACCATCAAATCCGAATGAAGAGTGAAGATGTGGAAAAGATTGCTTTCAGATGTCACTATGGGCACTTTGAATTTCTTGTTATGCCATTTGGCCTCATTAATGCACCTGCAACATTCCAATCTTGTATGAATAAGGTATTCAACCAGCATCTTCGAAAATTTGTTTAGGTATTTTTTGATGATATCTTGATTTATAGTAAAACATGGGAAGAGCATCTAAAGCACATAGACACTGTTTTGGAAATCTTGGAGCAACAATCCTTCTATGCTAAGCTATCTAAATGTGAGTTTGGTTTGACAGAGATATTATATTTGGAACATATTATAAGTTCTAAAGGAGTACAGGTTGATCAACAAAAAATTCAGGCAATTTTGGATTGGCCTCCACCCACTAATCTTACACAGTTGAGAGGTTTCTTCAGGTTGTGTAGCTACTATAGGAGATTTGCCAAGGGATTTTCTTAGCTTTCTGCCCCCTTGACTGATTTGACAAAGAAAGGAGCTTTTGTTTGGACAGAAGAGGCACAAAAAACATTTGATAAGCTTAAGGAGGTAATGAGTTCATGCCCTGTGCTTGCAATCCCAGATTTCTCTTTACCTTTTGTTGTTGAATGTGATGCTTCTGGAGAAGGTATAGGGGCTATCCTAACTCAAAGGGGACATCCAATAGCATTTGAGAGTAGAAAATTAAATCAATCAGAGAAAGGTTACTCCATCTTTGATAAGAAAATGTTGGCAATCATGCATGCACTTCATAAGTTTAGACAATATTTGGTATGTGGGAGATTCATTGTAAAGACAGACCATAATAGCCTCAGGTTCTTCTTGAACCAAAGGGATTTGAATGATAGTCAAAAAAATGGGGTAAGAAAATTGCAAGCTTATGATTTTGATATTGAATACATGAAAGGAAAGAATAATGTGGTTGTTGATGCTCTCTCAAGAAAGCCCACTTTGTGTTCCTTAACATCTATCTCTGTTGATTGGAAAGTCTCCATAATTTCAGAGTATGCTAAAGATTCCTTTGCCACCAAGATTTTGGATAAGTTAGTGGATGATAATAGGTACAAGGTTGTTGATGAATTGATTTATTACAAGAACAGGATCTTCTTAGTGCCAGGATCAAAAACTAAGGAGAGGATATTGAGGGCCTGTCATGACACACCTTTGGCTGGTCATCAGGGATACTTCAAGACATACAGGCAAATTTGAGAGAAATTTTCATGGAAGGGTATGAAGGAGGATGTCCTTAAACACATTAAGGAATGTATGGTATGCCAACAAAGCAAGAGTGAGCAAAATTTTCCTGCAGGATTGTTGCAGCCACTTCCTATTCCTAAACAAAAATGGGAAAGTATTTCCATGGACTTCATCATTGGGTTGCCCAAGGTTCAAGGTAAGGATTGCATATATGTGGTGGTAGATAGACTAAGTATGCACATTTTTTTCCTATCACATCTGATTTCAAGGCATCACAAGTGGCCGAATTTTTCTTCAAGGAAATTTTTAGATTACATGGCTTGCCTAGAAACATTGTTAGTGACCGGGACAGTAGATTTCTCAGCTCTTTTTGGAAGGATCTCTTTCATTTGGTGGGAACTGAACTCACTCCCAGTACTAGCTATCACCCTCAAACAGATGGACAAACATAGATAGTTAATAAATGGATAGAGGGATATTTGAGAAACTATGTTTCAAATCAACAACATGCTTGGGTGAAATGGTTACACCTAGGAGAGTATTGGTACAATACATCTCATCACATGTCTATTAGTATGCCTCCTTTTTTTTCTCTTTATGGTTATGATGTCCTTTCCTTTGTTGATCTAATACTTTTCGATAGCAGAGTACCTACAACAAGTGATTTTGTCAAGCAAAGCCAAGACATAATAAGGTCCCTCAAGGATAATCTACAACATGCACAGAACCAACAAAAGTTATATGTTGATAGGAAAAGGATTGAAAGATCTTTTGAGGTGGGAGATTTGGTATTTGTTAGGTTGCAGCCATATAAACAAAGCACCTTGAAGAGGAGTGGGGCAGAGAAACTCAAGCCAAGGTTCTATGGGCCTTATAAGATCATCAAAAAGGTAGGAGAGGTAGCTTATGAATTGGAGCTCCCCCCAAATAGAAAAATACATAATATTTTCCATGTATCTTGCCTAAAGAAGGTTCTAGGCCAGAAAACCATAGTATCTACAGAATTACCACCTCTTGACGATGAAGGGAAATTAGTTTTGATACCAGAAGAGATTTTGGATACAAGAGAGAAAAGATTGAGAAATAGGAGCGTCATAGAGAATTTAGTCAAATGGAAAGGATTACCACTAGAGGATGCAACTTGGGAAGGAGCACATATTCTTGAGAATTCCAACCTTCATTTCTTGAGGACAAGCAATATTTGGGAGAGGAGGACTTGTCATGTCCCCTTTTAAAATAATTAAAAATAATAAACTTTGCTAAGGCAGGCAGGCTCTGAAAAGTTGAAGTTTCGGAAAAAAGGGCTAATCTTTGGAAACCAATGGACTAATAAATAAAAATTATTATTAAATTATATTTTATTAACCCCTCTTGGACGTGAGTTAGGGTTATGCCCTCTTTTAAGGGGTTTGGAGGCACTTTGGGCTGATTCTAAAACTTGATTTTCGCTTATTGCTTTGTTGTTCTTTAGAGGCTGCCAAACCTGTGGAGAAGGAGACCCAAGGATGGGAGTTTGCAGGTTTCCAAGAAGGATAAGGACCAGAGTTTGAATCCATTCCATGTGCAAGCTCATGCAGAGTTTGCCCTTGTGCTGAACAGTGCAAATTCGTGGGTTTTCGGGTGTATTTTTTGTAAGAGTTTGGTGTTTTTCAATTGAGTATTTCATATCAGTTTGGGTTTCTGCTGTATTTCAGACTTTAAGATGTTAAATAGAGTTTAATATATGTACTGGGATGTGATTAAACTTTTGAGATAGATTATTAGTGTTTTTGTGGTGTTTCCAGGCATTTTTGTGTTAATTTTGGGAACCCAATGAGCATAGTTTTTGTCCTACATTTGTGAGCTGTTGTGTAAATGCTATACAGATCTGTAAATGTCATTTTGTAGGCCATTATGTTGCTTAAATTTCTATAAAAATTTCCATTTTCAGATTTATTAATAATTTGTGAAGTTGTGAAGTTTTTGGCACTATTTCGGACATACCCGATTTGGAGTTTATTGAGAAATTGGTGGATCTTTGTAATATTGGTTGTTTGATTTTGAAAATCTGATTAGAGGCTTGAAATATCATAAAAAATCAGAAAAAGGGACATTGCACCTGCATACTAGATGAAATGAAACTTGACATTCTTCAAAAATACGAAACTCATTCACCAATAATTCTGATTTTAAATTTGCAGTAGATCTATAACCTTTTACCAAATAACTCTTTTCTAGTACACTTCACAAACCTAAAGACAACAAGATAAAACTTGATCCGATAAAGTGTATAAAACCTTTTAAACTATTCTCCTCCTATTAGTGTTGAAGCTCACTTGATGGAGAACACTTTTCACAATGAATTTTCATGAAATGAGAAGACATGAAAGTGAAAATACCTAAAGATTCGAATGGCTGAAAGTTCTCTGCCTACCATTTACAATAGCAGACCCAAAATCTTATCAAATCCTCACTAAACCTTTTGAATCAACACACCACAAATCTTGCAACCATTAAATGTCTCAACCTTTTAGATATGTTCTTCTCCTGCAGCAACTAACCACAATTTATGTATAATACTGCATTGGTACAGAGATTAACTTTGAGTCGCCACTCACATTAAGTGGGACATGAATTGAATTAGATTTGAACAAAACTTACAAACTAATTTGAAACAACAATAGATAGAAGAAACCTCTTCAGATTTATCTCGAATTTGAAATCTCTAAATAAAGTTGAAACACAACTTCTTCAACACCATCAGATCCAAACTACACTTCTCCTTTCAAAAAAAATTTCAACAACAAATTTAGATCTACCCCACAATGTGTTGAAAGCACTCAACAAAATACACACACAATTAAATGCCATTGGTTGCAGAGATAGAGTCGTCACTCACAATTGTGAGAAAAGATTTTGAAACACAAGTTATTACTGATCTAATTTTGAACCAGACTTTCAGTATGAAATGAACTTGTAGATCCTCAAAAATTTTGAAAAGAGAACAAGATAGTCTTCATTTTTAGATTCTGGACTCTGATTTTTACAACAAAAAATCACAAAATTGAACTGATTGAAGGTACACTCATTTCTCAGCACAATTTACATCCAACTCAAGAACTACTACTATAAGAGAATAAAGCTTACTAGGGAACATGAAAATATAGTAAGGAAATGGACTGAACACATCAACTTACTGCTATATGAAAACTTTCTCCATGTCGTTCCTTCTATTATGTTGAATCCCCTTAAATTCTCAAGGTTTTTCTATCATGAATCTCAACACAACTCCAAAGCAGAGTTGCCATTTTGTTGGTGTTTGAAAACGTTGTAGGTTTCCAATTACCCTGATGAGAGGATGACACATCTAGGGGTAGCTACCTCCCATTTTCAACACATCATTTCAAACATCGGGCCAACTATAAAGCTTTGACCCTTCTTCACTTACAGCTCTGCAAGACCTAGGCGGGTGGACCTTAGATTCAATTGATATCATACCAGTGCAAAAACATATTCTTGAATCTATTAAGTAGATGAAAACCCCTAAATCTCCTGATGACTTATGCAATAACAAAGAAATGTAGTAGCAAATTACAACTCTGTAGAATGCACAAGTTGAGTGAGGGTTAAACTGTTTTAACTCTTCAACATAAAATGTAAAGATGATTTGAATTTGAATTTGATTTTATGTGGGTGGGGAAAGTGGATGAAAACCAAGTATGAACAAAAAATGTATGATCCTATAATAGATCAGTGCTTGATCCATTAGGCAATTCATGAATCTCCCTCATGCATTTTGGATATCTGATACTTATTCATATATTCAGATATATGATCTATCCATTCACCTTGTAATTAGACATCAATGTTCAACTAAATCTCATTCTTACCTGATATCCCCCTTAATAAACCTACAACCCTGTTGAATCTCTAAAGAATTTACATAATTCCTTGAATTACAAGCAACAATGAAACAACATACAACCTTAAGGGACTACACTTATGATCTAGGCTCTTTCTTCAAAGGCCATAAAACATCATAGCTCAACTAAGAAAGGAGACAAGATTCAAACTAAAACTAAACACTTGTTGTTCCTTGTATTGATTTTCTTGAAATAATACATAAAAATGCATGAAATTAACTCACAAAGAAACTAATAAACTAGATTATTCAATGAACAAATGCTATCATACAAGATAGAAAATGGCAAGAATGAGAAACAGATGGGATGGGAAGGGGGTATCACAGCCAAAGCAAAGCTTCATGGTCTAGAACTAGCACATCCTAGATCTTCCATTCAGAATTCATCAATTCCACGGCTAGTTCTACTAAATGCCTTCATTCCAGAGAAACTTTCCAATATTTTCCAACCCTTACAATGAAAGAAAGAAAGAATGATATAGAAGATAGATGAATTCTTGGATTTGATATGCAACTGACATCTGTCCACTTGAAATTCCATCTCCTTCAACTGAAAACCTCTTTCATCTTTCTACACCTTTGATTTGATTTTGTTTTCATCATTACTTGTAACAAAATTGAAAAATATCTTCTATTCAATGATGAAAACTTTTGAGTTATCAAAATATCTAATAACTTCATGAAAATGCTAGTGAAATCCTAATTCAACTGACTTGAAAGTGGTTACATTCATCCCCAAACTGCATTTTCACTATCTGTTACTAATCTTGTAACTACATTTTCAATTTTAGCTCATTCCACTGAGAAAGCCCCAAATTTCACTTTTCTAGCTATAACTTGAACCCATGAATTCCTATGCAAAAATGAACTCCATAATCAAAAAGGTTGTCTTCTCACGATTTTGGCAATATATAACATTGCTATACTAGCCTTCTAGAAACCCCTAGAAAGTCAATTTGAAAATGTCCCCCTTGCTAAAAGACTCGGGTCTGCAATTCTTAAATTCAAAAATTAAAAAAAGGTCTAAAGTATAAACTTTAGAAATAAACTCTTTTGAATTTAAAATGCCTCAATGTGCATTCATTTGAAAAATAATAAAATATTACTTTTTATTATTTCCAAATTTTTGTTTTATCCTTTGAAAATTGAGGTCAAACTTCTATTGACTGAGTGCCACATGGCACTTTGTGATTGGCTAACTTGCATAATCACTGCCTTGTCATCATCTGCCCTAGGCATATTGCCACGTGGTAGCATCCCGCTTACCCACAATTTTTATCTGATGAGCATCTTTCTTTTGCAGGTGTGCACTGTAAATCGGATCGTGACATGTGTCACAATCTAGGTGATTCCTACCTGAGCTTGCTCTGCAACGCCACCTCACCACATGCAGGACCCGCTACCATGTGGCAACATCCCACATTCTCACATTTTTTATCGTTTGCACATGTCTATCTTGCAAGGATGTGCCCATTGCTCGAGCAATGTCATCAATCTTACACATTTGTCTAAAAATTCTTCCTGGGCAACCTACCAGCTATGAACCACGTGCATGTGGCCAGGGCCCACCTTATAACTCATGGCTTTCAAAAGCTGGGGGTTCCTAAGACACAAGTCAATAAGTGTATAATGGTATTTAAATACAAAAATGTCTTTCCCACTCAGCAATGTGGGATTAAAGGTTTACATGCCCTATACAAATCTTCAATTTTTTAATGCATCGATTCTTCCTCTGCGTGGGCTCTTTGACATTGTGAATTGTTCTTTGTATGGGCATGAGTGCTCCTTTACTAATACTGGCCGACTCCTACACAACAACTACATACTGACTTGGGTTTGTCCACATACAAAAACTACATACACAATTAATTCTCAGCTCACATAAACATTCGGGTTTTTGCAAATAAAAATACTTAATCCCCTATTTGTCTTCATGTGACCTTTGTCATTTGGATTTGGCTTGTATAAGCATCATATCCCCCTTTCCTAGGCAAGTGGTCGCTCCAAACTACAGTCTTCTCCCCATTAATCGGGATCAACAAAACCTTTGAGTTTTCTTCCATTATGAATAAAAGTGCAATTAGGGCATATAATAAGGTCTGTCCTTTAACATATTAAATATCTCCACCTTATTTTATCACCCTATCAATTTGCCGAGATTAGTTAGGCCCTAAAGTGGGTCTGGCTAAAAAAAAAAATTGTTTTCGAACACTTGAAACATCAAATTGATCTATTCATTATCTAGCACTAAATTGATACAAATTTGAACACTAAATAATCCAATAAAAACCATTTTTTCACTTATCTACAAATTGTCGACTTTGTGCCAAGATGTCCTTTGACTAGCCTTAAAAACTGACTCAAACACCTGATCAGGCTCTAAAAACTGACCCACTAATTCTCTATTCCGCACTCTTGCACCCTGTCAAATCTCATCTCATGATGAATTTGGGGTCAAAATATATTCGTTGTCAAAGTTGCCTTCTCAGAATTGCTTGCAAGCAAAAATTTTAGAAAACACTAAATTGGGTTCGGAATCAGCTTCAAAAATTGGGTAAATTGACACTTGGAAGGATGAAAACTGGGACTTTGGTTCACTTCCATGAGGAGAGTATAGATCTGGGATTTGGGCTCATGAAAAATAACTGGGTGCAAATGGTGAGTGGTCAAAGTAGGTTATTCAGAATTTGCAGATTGAAACAATGGCAGAAAAGCAATTTTTGCAAATGGAATTGACTTGGAAAAGTGCGCAAATGGATTCATCAATACTTGAAACTAGGCACACTTAAAGTATTTTAAGAGGTGAACATAGGGGTACAATCCATTTGATCTCACCAATCACAGATCTCAAGTTATAACATCTCAAACAGGGGTACCAAACAATCTACAAATGCTGACACCAGTAAAAAGATAGAAATTGTGTTTGGAATCGCATTTGAAAACTAATCAAACGGACTTGTCATAAGCTAAAACTTGAAACATAACAAGTATCTGAAATTTAAAATGCAACTCAAAAGGAATTTCAACATTTTGGTCAATTGGGTCAAAATTATAGCTTGTCAAATAGGTCTTCCCAGAATTATGAACATTTCATATCAACATGACATTGATAACTGACCAACTTTGAGGGATTCAAAACCTAGTCAAGTGGACTCAAAATGACTCAAAATCTGAAACATAAGTTCTTGGGTATGGGCACTAAAAGTTACAAAGTGGCGAGTCATGAAACATTTTTGGGTGCAAGATATTCAATTGCAAACATGGCCTCCTATCATTGTTTGACACTTAGGGTAAAATGCAAATTTGGAAAATGCTCAAAATGAGACTTCACAAAATGACTCAAAATGTCAGTTTAAATTTATGGAACACATAGGCATATTGAATGGAAGGTGTTAGAAACATTAAACACCTCATGGGGCTCAAAGGTATAGTCGGGTACAAATGCATTAAAGAGCTCTTATAAGGCTCAATTTTCTCAATGGTACTCAAAATTGACCATGCAATTTTTAGTCCCAACAGGTAGCCAGTAACCCTATGATTTATTCTCTTGGTATTCTTGATTGGTCCACTCTCTAGCCACAAGGAACCATCATGAATTTAGCTCAATACAATTCTTATCCACTCTATTTTGAATGCATTAGGAAAATCTAGGGTTCGTGTTAAATCCTTTTCTCAACAATTTTGAATTCCTCTTTCAAAACACCATTTTCACATAACCTATTATCTGCAACTCTTATTTCCATGTCACCAATGCTTACAATCTTGTAATTATAACATTTCCTCACATCTTGTACCATTATCATATTTGGTGGGATCATACAAAACTTTCCAAAAGGGTCTTTTTTATAAGCGATGTCAGGACTGGCTTTAAATATGGGTTGCTTAACTTCATTGCTCACTAATTGAATGTTTAAAACTTCCTTCCCTTCAACATTTTTTGAACTCAATGCCATTGTTTCAAACTAGGGTTTATGAAAATTTAAATTGATTGATAAATACCTTGCAAGATTAGAGGAAATGGTGATGAATTGCTGCACAAATCTTCTACAATCACTTTTGAAGAATTTCCAAATTGCCTCTAGCTCTTTTTGCTCTTTCTCAATTTTGAAATGATGAAAAAATGAGCTAAAATCAATCATATACCTTTTGAAACCTTGCATTTAATGTTGAGTGCTTACACAACTATGAGCTTGACAATAACCAATTCCAAGCTCACTCAACATCCTTTGTTATTTCCATCACTCGGCAACTACTACGAGCTCAACATCAACTACCTAGTCTGATAGCTTGGCATCTTCTAGCATTCCATTCAAAACATATAGGAAACTTTTCATAATTAGTGACAACATGAAAAACTTAAAGATTTATCTCGAATTCCTATCAACATCTTACATCTTTATTCATGCTAATGTAGTCTTTTTAGTACTATCTCCCTTTGGAACTGATGTATGATATAGCCTTTAAATATTAGTCCCACATACCTCTTGTTTATCTAATTTGATGAGGTGTGATCACCGAACCCATTGGGTGAAGTGATCCCTTCTCCATTTGATGTGTTGCAAACATTTTTCTTTTTCCATGTCTTGTTCATCTCATCTCTGATGTGTTCAACATTAGCCTTGCCTTTACCTTTATCAAATTCACAAATTGGTGCCTTTGACCTAGTTGGACAAGATTTACTTATGTGACCAGTCTTCAAATAGCTAAGACATGTATTTTCACTTAATCATCTTTGGTAGTTACCTCTGAAGTGTTTCCTAATACAATTCTTAGGAAGATGCTCATATTCTTGATAATAATGACAACTATATCTTGTATTATAATCTCAATTATAAGAGTTATCATTGTTTCTTACCTTTGTTTTCCTTTTTGATGACCACATGGATTTGGATCTGCATTTAAAATCTCTATGTCCATAATTATGACAATTGTAGCAATATCCTTCAAATCTTTGTGTATGCATGGTCCTGGTTTTGCATTGATGTGTTTGATGACCCTGCTTGTTGCACTTATGAAAATGAGTCATGTTCTTAGGCTTGACATTCTAATTTGTAAACTTGCTCCTGCACAAATTAGTAGTATGTCCTTACCACAATTATGACAAGTAGGTTTGGAGTTCTTACCTTTTTTTTTCCTTTCTTCTACATTTTTGGATGATTCTCCTTTAGTGCTTGTGTAGCCTAGTCTTGATGTATTATTGTTGGATCTAGGGGATCTCAATAATTTCTCAAAATATTTGATGGCTTCATTTAGTTTGTTAAAACTTTCAAAAAATTATTTTTCTCTCTTTAGGTCACTCTAAAATTGTTCATTTTTCAACTTCAATGTAGTTATCTCAATATCTTTGACATTCAATTCATAGTTGGCATTCATCATTTGACTTAGAGTATCCAATTGCATGTTAGAAATCTTGGTTAGATCTGTTGATTTCTCTTCCAGTTTGTTTGCTAGAATTCTTTTGTCTTCTTCAATCATGGATTTTTCTTCCATAGCTTTCTTCTTTTGTTCTGTTACCTCACATAGTAGTATAGCTTGTGATTCTTGCTCTAACTTTAGATTTCTGATTTCCTTAGATTGGACTCTATTCTTTTCCATTAGATCTATAATTTATGCATCAAATTCATTGGAATTTCCATCTGCAAATAGCTTAGTAGTGCCTATCTCTTTGTATTGTGTGTCATTCTCCACAATATCAATTTCTTTCCTTCTCTTCAAGGATTTCTTGGTTCCTCTATTTCCTCATTCAGTTGATGTAGTATGAGATGTATTTCAATCTCTTGGTTCTCAATAGTCTTTCTCAACTTGTAGGCTTCCATTTTAAGATCTTTCCTTAGAGATGCAAAAAATTTCTTTTATAGATCATAGCTCTGATACCAATTGTTGGAATTATAATACGAAAGCTAAACTTCTAAGGGGGGGGGGAGGGGGGGTGGGTGGGTGTGAATCAATAGTTTAAACTTGGACCCATAAAACTTTCACCACACATCCATCACATGTATTTAATGAATAAACTAAAATAACATGTAAAACATGTACACCCACAAATCTTCACTACTGCAGTAATAAAGTATATCTAATGAAGGTTACAATTTTTTGACCATGAAAGATGATCTACCTTGTAAAAAGTTTTCCTTGTTAAAGGCTTACAAAGACTATTAGGTCTCACCTTGTTAGAGGATTTCAACGCCCTATTAGAAGTGCCCCTTGTTAAAGGAATTCAACTTACAACTAAGTAAGCACCTTGTTAAAGGATTTCATACAACCTATTAGGGCTACTTTGTTAAGAGATTTGACTGAAATCACTTGTTAAAATGTCTCACCATAGATCCTACAGTTAGCACTTGCTTGCCTGATGATAGATCACCTCTAAAGAATGTCTTCTTGATCCTTCATGATCAGATGTCTCAATGATGTATCCTTTTCTCTATCCTCTATTCTTCTCTAACTAATTCTACAATTCACTCTTTCTTCATAACTTCTAAGTCACCATGAATGCTCTACATGTGAGCTTTCTTCTTTTCTCATTAAATTCTCATCCATACCATAAAGATTTTAGGGCTTCATCCTCCTTAAGAAGACTTTGGTGGCTTAGGGTTAGGTATAAATCTACGACTAAGATTCATCCATTTTGTCGCTTAATCCTTCCCATTTTTTGATTGGCTGCATGTAATTGCATAGGGAATCCAAATAGAGATTCATCCTTATCTCAAAAAATATCACAATTTAAGCTTAGGTTAGCTCAATAATGGTTTACATAGTTGTTTGTGCGATTACAAACAAATATGTCAAAACTATGTCACTTAGCATATGAAGTCTCTAATGCTCGACATGCACTGTTCTTTATACTATAACTCAGCACCTACATTACTTGACATCCACTATTTACTTGACTCTTGAATCACTCAATATGGTCTATCTGCTTAACACTTGAGTACTTGGCACATGAGTGACTTAGCACTCATTGCAACTCGACATGGTCTAATATTTACATGTTTTTCTCAACATGTATTACTAGTTTAGCATGAACTAAGTAAATGGCTTAAGTGTGTTGACACTCACTTGTTAAAACCAATCTAAGATCAATATTGAAATCTTCACATATGTTGTTATTCTTTGTTAAAAATGAGTAGCTTCTTCTATATTTCTTTCTCCAGGCAGAATGGTGTCATTAACAAATTGATGGTGTGTTATGTTGTCTACTCCTTCGGTGGCTAGGACTCCTTTTATCTTTGTTTCTTCATTTTCTTTTTAAATTGATCATTCAAAGGCTTCTACCATTGTGATAAATAGGAATGGTGAAATTGGATCACCTTGTCTAATACTGTGAGACATGCTGAAGTAGCCTTTGAGTGTGTCATTGACTAGGACTAAAATTTTGGAGGTTGGTATACAATTAAAGATAAGGTTTATCCATTGATGTGAGAATCTAAAGGCTTCAAGTGATTTATAAAGAAATCTCCAGTCTACTTTATCATAGGATTTTTTCATATCTAATTTTATCAGCATGTTGGATTCTTTCCTAGTCTGTACTAAGTGGATTAGCTCTTGGATGGAAATAATCATGTCTATAATTGATCGATTAGGAACAAAACCCATTTTTAATTTTAATATTAATTTGTGCAAGAATATTTTGAATATATTTGCTAATTATTTGGTCAATAATTTTTTAGATGGTATTGCATAAGGCTATTGGGTGGAAGTCTTCTAGGCCTTCTGATTTCTTTCTCTTAGGTATAAGTGTAAGGAAAGTGTTGTTGAATTCTACCAAAATTGAGCCAGAGGTTCTTATTGCTTCTATTACTTTCCATAAATCCTCCCTTATTATGTTCTATCATTTTAGGAAGAAGAAGGCTTGAAAGTCATCTAGCCCTAGAGACTTTTCTAGGTTGCTGAAAAGGGTTTGTCTAATTTCTTTTAAAGAGAAGTCTTTGTTGAGAAATTTATTATCTTCTTTGGAAATGATTTTTTGGATTGAGGATAACATTTCCTTTTGTATTGTTAAGTTAGAGCTTTTGAGATTGTTGAGGATATTATGGAAGTAGCCATGAAGTTTTTTGATATTTGTGAAGGGTTTTCCACCATTATTCTATCTTTGTTTTTAATTTTTAATATTTTATTACAATTTATGTTTGTTAAGAAGTTATGAAATAATTTTGTGTTATGATCTCCTTTTGCTAACCAAATTTCTCAAGATTTATGTCTATATAATACTTCTTCTTTTGCTAGGATGTTCTCTAATTTTGCCAGTAGATCTTTTTCTTTATTAAAATTGGTTAAATCCATTTTATTTTTAATAATATCCTCATTGAGATTTTGTATATCTTTTGTTTCTATTTTTTATTTAAAGATATTTTTAAATTTTTTTTGTTCCATTTTAATGTTTTTTATTTTATTACCTTAAATTTAGATATGAAGAAAAATATTCTTGGTCCTTCTACTTTTGCTTCTTTGCACCAATTCTCTACATTTACCATGAATTTTGCATCTAGAAACCATATTTTCTCACATTTGAAAGGATTTTTTGATGGATTTTGTTGTTCCTAAATCTCTAATCTGACTGGGAAGTGATCTGATAGTGCAACAGGAAGAATTTCTATCTTTAGGGCATAACATAACCTGTTTAGGTCTCCTTTTAAGACAAATCTATCTAATAATTTTGCTATTTAGTTATTTTATTTCCTCTTGTTATACCATGTGTAGTCTAGTTGTTGGAGGAAAGTCTATGAGGTTTTCTTGAGTGGACCATTCTTGGAAGTCTATCATTGTTTGAATGGTTTGTTGCAATCCTCCTTTTTTCTCTGATAGGTCTAAAATCGCATTGAAATATCCTCCTATCCATATGGATTCTTCCCAATTGTTGGTAAAAGAAAGAACTTATTTCCTTCCATAAATCATGTTGGTTTGAATTTTGAGATGGTCTGTATATATTAATAGTGATGAATTGAATGTCATTTTGATGGCTATTAATCTTCCCACCTGTCCAATTCCTATTTGCTTCAATACTATTGTAATCCAATTTTATAGGATCCTAAATTATGCACAAACCTTTTGATGCTCCTTTTGAATTTATTGAATTTTATTTCTAGAATCCTAACTATTTTCTCAATTTTTCTCCTTCTTGTTTGTTTAGCTTTGTTTCTTGAATTAAAATTAAGTCTAACTCAAAAATGGTAATGTTGCACTTTTTGTTAATTAGGGGTGTTTAAGCCCCTAATGATTCAAGTTGTGATTGTCATTGTTTAGTGGGAAGGCTCTTCCCCTTTGCAGCTTTGAGAATTTCATTTATTTTCCTTTGATCTTCCTTTTTGTTAGTTTCTTGATGCAAGAGCATCTTGGGTGTGAGGGCAATCTTGCATCACCCAAAAATATTTTATTTTTCATTCTTTTCTATTTTCATAAGGACTAGTAGATAGGGTGGTTTCTATTAATGGGAACTTGCTATTTTTAGTAAGTTTTAAATACAAACTTTAAATCTTCTCATTTTCTACATGAAAGTTCATTTTAATGTTATAAGCCTACCATAAAAGTCTCATTGCTCCAGCTTAAGTATCAAAGAAGTTATTGCAGATTTTTTATGGAAACAATTGTAAAAAAATATTTAGACTCACTATTGGTGGCCTTAGATTGCCTAGATGAGGCCCCAAAACTCAATAGAAGGGCACTTACGCAGTTTCAATCCTATAGATCACAAGTTGGCATTTTCAAAAAGTGATTATAATAACCAATCAGAGCCCCAGTTTGAGAGTTATGACCTTCCAAAGTTGGGCTACCCAAATTTTCTAAAATAATTGTCAAAGATTTATTTGGCTGACTCTATATGTATTGTTAGGGTCTGTCAACCTTAGGTATTAATTTTGAGCATCTAGAACCTTTTCGAGTAGCATAAAATTGCCTATTTAAGAAAGGCCCGAACATTGTCTAGGACAACTCTAGGTGGTAGTTTGCAGCTTAGTCTTGCAAATTACTGTAATAAAGGCACACATGTGGGTTAGCATATTGTACTAGTGAATTTTGTAAATCTCATATTTGTGGTACAAATAAAATGTCCATATTTTGTTCTCGCATTTGTTGTTGTTTCTTTGTTTCTGTTATGTGTTTATGGTATTAAGGGGAGCAACCTTTCATCAAGTGGTATCTGAGCTAGAGTTCTTGAGTATGTGGACAGATCACCAACTATGAGGTAGTTCACAAAAGGACTGTGGTTTGGGTTGAGCATGTAGATAGATCATCAATTGTTATGTAGTTTGCACTAGGGTTTTAGTGAAAGTGCAAAAAAAAGGCCTCCACGAAGAGAGCATGGCAAAAGAGATGTAGGTCTTACACTTGAAGGTTTTAGAGCCCTCCAAAGAGAAATACAAGCATTGGAAGAACAAATTTGTAGAGGAATAAATCTTCCTATAGGAGATGAAAGAAAGGATGAGAACCGAGTAGAAGAAAATGTCAAAGCAAAGGCAGTTCTAAACCTAGAGGAAGAGAGGCTTCTTAAGGCCATCTCCAAGATTAGAAAAAGACCTAAGCTTTTAAGTTCCCATATTTTCATGTAATTGTAACCTAGAGGAGCTGATCAATTGGATCAATAAACTAGAGGAGTACTTTTCATAAGAAGATATAGAGGATCCTGATAGGATCAAGTTTGCAAAGGTGAAACTGAAGGGACATGCAAAGATCTAGTAGTAAGAGGTTCAGTTGGAGTGAAATAGAAAGGAAAAGGAAAAAATCACTAGATGGGATTGGGTAATAGCTAAACTGAAGTGAAAATTCATTCTCATGGATTATAAGCTTGATCTATTGTAGAAAATGCAAGGGTTGAAGCAAAAGAGAAAATCTATTCAAGAGTATACTGAAGAGTTCTACCAAGTTCTCATTAGAACTAGCCATGTAGAAGTTGATAAGGAGAAAGTGGCTCATTATCTTAATGGGTTAAGGCCAACTATTTAGGATGAGATTATTTTGCTTTACATGAATAGTATTGAGGAGGCATACCACTTTTCACTAAGAGTTGAGGAGAAACTGAGCAAGATGTTTGACAACAAGAATAGTGGAAGAGGTCACGGTGGAAGATCTAATGGATGATCTTATAGAGGTTGTAACGATGATCAGAAGAACAAGGATGAGGCTAGAAGTAGTAGTTAGAACTAGAGGGGAAACAAGGATCTGGAAGAGGAGGCTTCCATGGGAAATTTTTTCACTACATAGAAGAAGGGCATAGAGCATTTGAATGTTTCCAATGCCAAGGAAGGTAGGATCAAAGAATAGAAGGCTAAACCAAAGTTGTACATTTTAATGAAGATGCTAGATCCTCACATTCTAAAGATGCTAAAAGAAGAGAAGTCCTAATTAACAAAAGAGTCATGTTGAGTGGTTAGAATGTACTTGATCAAAGAAGGAGTTTGTTTCACAAAAGGTGTAGATGTCAAGATAAGTGTTGTGATGTGATCATTGATGGTGGTAGTACTGACAAATTGATGTCATAAATGATGGTCTAAAAGTTGAAGTTGAAGAGACAAAAACACCCACGTCCATATTGTATTTCTTGGGTGCAACATGACCATAAGGTCATGGTCAATGAGTAATGCTCAGTGAAGTTCAAGATTGGAAGTTACCAGGATGAGGTAATTTGTAATTAAGCCGAGAGGCTTTCTACAGTAGCAGCAATCTTCAATGTAAACATTTTTTATTTTGAAAAAAATTGACGTTCATTTACATGTCAAAAAAACAAGATAGAAATAGACTAAATATAATTATAATTAAAATCGTGAAAATTATAGAGAGGAAATGGAAGTAAAAATGAGGCAGATAAGAGTCTTGAATCATTTCCTCATGCCTCTTAGACTCACATAAATATATGATGATTAAAATTATGGGATTATGAAAATAGGCAAAAGATATCTCTCGGCTTATTATATATATATATAATATATATAAGTTAGTATCATAGCTATGGACATATGTCATATGTTGTTGGGTAGGCCATGGCAGTTTGACAAACATACTGTACATGATGGGCAAGAAAATACTTACACTTTGACCAAGGATGGAGTGAAACATAAGTTGAAGTCATTGAAGGAAAAATAAGAAAAGGTATGTAGTGCTACCAAATTATGTTTCATTGATGGAAAAGAGTTTCTCAAAGGTATGAAGCATGAGCATATATATTTTTCTATAATTCCAAAAGAAAATAAAGAAGAAGTAGAGGAGGTACCTGTAGAAGTTGCAAATATGTTGGGAGAGTTTTTGATATTGTATCAGACAACGTACCTAATGGATTGCCCCCAGTTAGGAAGATCAATCACCAAATGGATTTGGTTGCAAGAGCTAGTTTACCAAACAAGGAAATGCATAGAATGACACCAGTAGAAAGTGAAGAGTTCAACAAGAAAGTTCATGAGTTGTTGCAAAAGGGGTTGATTCGAGAGAGTCTGAGTCCATGTGTTGTACCAATAATATTAGCACCAAAGAAGAATAGAGAATGGGAGACATGCATAGATTCTCACACTATCAACAAGATCACAATCAAGTATAGATAATATTATGGACTATTTGAGTGGGGTTGAGTATTTCACAAAGATAGATCTAAAGAGTGGGTACTATCAAATTCATATCAGAGAAGATGATTAGTGGAATACTTTTTTCAAGACAAAAGAAATATTGGATGAGTGGTTAGTAATGCCTTTTGGGCTAACCAGTGCATCAGGCACTTTCATGTGGCTCATGAATGAGGTGCTAAAGGAGTTTATGGGTAAGTTTTTCATTATTTACCTAGATGATATTTTGATCTTTAGTAAGAATTTTGAGGAGCATTTGATACATATTTGCAAGGTGTTTGATATGTTGAGGGAAGAAAAGTTGTTGATAAACTTGAAGAAGTGCCCAAAGAAAGTGAAGGCTATCCTTGAATGGCCTACTCCAAAGAGTGTGATAGAGGTAAGATCTTTTCATGGACTAGATAGTTTTTACAAAAATTTCATAAGAGGTTTTAGTAGTATTTGTGGGACCTTGAATGAAACAATGAGAGGGGATAGGAAAGAATTTAAGTGGACTATAGGAGTAGATAAAAGTTTTAATCTGTTGAAATAGAAAGTTACTGAGTAGCTTGTTTTAGCACTTCCTAATTTTAACAAGGTGTTTCAAGTAGACTGTGATGCTGGTGGTACTACAATAGGAGCTATTTTGAGCCAAGAAGGTAGACATGTTTCTTATTTTAGTGAGAAGTTGAATGATGCAAAAATAAAATATTATATTTATGATCAGGAATATTATGCTATAGTTCAAGCATTGAAGAAATGGAGATGATATCTTCTTCCTAAGGAGTTTATTTTGTATACTGAACATCAAGCTTTATAATATTTGAATAGTCAAGAAAAATCAAACCAAAGGCATTTGAAGTGGGTTGAATTTTTGCAGAGTTATACATTTATTTTGAAACAAAAGAGTGGGAAGTCTAACAAAGTTGTAGTTGTTGTTAGCAGAAGATAACTTTTTCTTACAAAATTGTAGATAGAGGTGGTTGGGTTCAAAGAACTAAGTACTCTGTCTCTAGATCATCTTGATTTTGGTGAAGTGTGGAAGGCTTGTATAGAACCTGTTACACTTGATAGGACAAAGTGGTTGGATTTCATGATCCAAGATAGTATGTTATCCAAAGGAAGCCAATTGTGCATTCCTAGAAGTTCAATGAGAAATAATCTCATCAAGGAGAAGCATAGTGGAGGATGTGTGCTAAAATGTTGTCACACTTCTATGAATCATTACATGTAAGAAAACTCAAGAATGAGCCCTCACAAATCGATCCATAGCTCTCTACTCATAGAGTGCAAGGGTTTGCAATGGAGGCCCTTAGTTTGACCTATTTTTGTGCCCATGCAAGTACACCATGAGATAAGAGATTCAAAGAGGAAAAGCAAGAATGCTAGTCTCCATGATCTTCAAATATGCATGAAAATAAGATCTAATCTATGAAAGAAAAATCTAATCTATAAATGCAAGATTTAAGCTAAAAGCCCATAATGGGTGCAAGAGAGAAAAAGAAAAGAAAATAGAAGTTCTCCACAAAAAGCTTTTGTATTCGAACTCCTTCAAAAATTGTTCTTCAAACCTGCAGCATAACGATAGCATAATCATGGGTCTCTTCAAACCTGCAGCATAACAATAGCATAATCATGGGTCTCTAACATGAGGAGAGGGCTCTCCCTTATAAAGAAAATTATGGAGGTGAGAGGCTTCTCACAACCAATATGAGATAAAAGAGCTTGATCCATGTGAGACAAAATTCCACCAATGAGAAAAGAGGAGTGGTTGAGAAGAAAGTGGTGATCCATGTGAGACAAGATTCCACCAATTAGAAAAGAGGAGTGGTTGAGGAGAAAGTGGAAAGATAAATCCCACTTAGATCACTTTTTTTAAGTGTAGAGAAATTAAATAAAAAGAATTTATTTTATTTCCTTTTTTCATCAAAAGAGATATTTAAGTGGGATTTTTATTTAATTAAAAGGGAGCAAGTTCTTTTTAATTAAATAGAAGATATTTAATTAAATTAAAAGAGAGGTTTTTCTCTTAATTAATTAAATGTGGATGAACTGTTTAATTAAAAGAGAGGTTTTCTTTTAATTAAATGGAGATTTTATTTTATTTAATTAAAAGAGAAGATTTTCTTTTAATTAAATAAGACTTAGAATAAAATGATCAATCTTAGAAATGAAATAAATCAAATTTGATCAAGGAAATTGATTTGAATTGATTTAATAAAATATTACAAACCATTGATTCATAAAATTTGATAAATTGATAAATTGAATAATGGGGGCCCATAGTCTAGGCAACCATTTTTGGGTGCATACATTTGCCCCTCTTTGACTAATGTGTGATCGATTCGGGAACACATGTAGTCAAAGAAAGAAATTGAAGTGTGAGGTCAATTTGGGATCACAAAACAACCCAGATGTGTGGTCGACTCGGGAACACATCAGGACAAAGAATACAAATAAATTTTAACTTGAAAAAGTCAAGGATAAAATTGATAAAACTGAATCAAGGATTGAAATTGATAATTACTGCCCCCTCGTGATCAAAATCGAAATGAGATAGAGGAGAAACAACAAATTGATAAATTTGATCAAATCGAACAAAAGATAAGGTTCTTGATGTAAGATGAAAGATATAAGAATCATAGAACCAAGGTAGATCATCAAGCATGAAATATTATGCCCCAAAGGTGATTTAGAAGAAAAGAAGTGGGGAAAAAGAAAATGGAAGATAGAAGTTTGAAAGATATGGAAAGAAATAGAAATAAGAAAAGAAAATGCTCCAAAAATCAATCAACTGTTTAAGATAGAAATTTCGATTAAGATCGCGAAAGAAAATAAGGAAATGAAGATCAAAATATGACCACAATTGATTAAATGTCCACAATAAAGATGAAAGGAGAACCCTCTCAAACTCATAATGCAGCCTAAAAATGCAAACTAACATGAAGTCTAATAATGCAAGCTACATGAAATGCAATGGTGTACTTGCAAAAGAGCAACTGTAACATAGGATTTTGTGTTCATCATTCATTAGAGAATGTAAAAGAACTTATTTTCATCATTGGGCCATTATTAATAGACATCGAAAAATCACACAATCATCACTAGTTACAAATGTAACTATGAAGATATGAATGCAATTTATATTGGATTGAAATGTGGAAAGATTCTAACATAAGCATCAAAGACATAAAAGTCAAGATGACTTCGATGTTAGCTTACCCAATTTAATATAGAAAAACTATGCTCGCATCAAGGCATAGATGCCAAGATGACTATAAGAATGGTTGTGCAAAAACAATCAAGGATGATGTCTCAAATATCCTAAGTGTTTCAAGGGGACAACAAAAGACACTCTAGAGTTCAAGACCACACCCACAAGAAAAATAAAATAAAATAAATAAAAACATGTCTCATGCCCCAAGTCTTCTAGCGATACATCATGGAGAGACTTATCAGACAAAGACACTCAACAAAAATCAATAACAGTTAATACACTTTTAGCCCAATCAAAGCAAGCAGATTAATCTGACACACTAACTAAGATTATCTCAAGATCTATGATATCAACCCCTAGTGATCTATCAACCTCTCCGGAGAAAGGATGCCTCAATCAACAAGTTGAAGATCCATCTATCTAAGAGATTCTCAAAGTATCCTCCCCACCTACAAGGAATTTGTCTTTGAGAGGAGTTTCACTAGGAACTCACTCCCTCAAGATCCACGAATAGTATTCATGGGGCCTAATTACTATGTGTGTACAGATGTTAATTCCCCAAAAGCAAATCTATCCAAGAATAATCAAAAAGCACAAGGTGGTACACTTAACGCTTTAACTAATGCAAGGTGAGTCCAAAGATGTGGAACACTTAACCCCTCACACAAGCCCAAAACGAATCCACAACTCAAAGATTAGTGAGTTCTAGAAAGCACAAGAGGGTTTTCAAGTGGAGCACTTAACGCTTCTATCCTGTAGACCCCTCCCCTTTAATGTGGCACTGATCTTACAACCACAGGGTGGAATGAGGGGCCGACGGATTCAGCGAGTCCAATAACCCAATATAGCTATCTAAATCTATCACTAATAATCAAGCTTGCTAAATAAAAATCAATGGAGATTACAACCTAGTATCAATTATGCATGTGTTTGAAAAATAAAAGCATAAGCAAAACACACAAGCTAGACACATGAGAGGTTCATTTTAAGGTTCCAAATCAAAGTGTTATCAGCCAAAGAAGAATACCTGAAGTCCTCGCAATGCGCTTAGTAGATCTTACCTATTTTTAACAACTTTAGCACATTTTTTCAATGAAATCACAACTTGCTACTATGTTATTCCAAAAAAATCAGAAAACACAAAAAAATCCAAAACAGTGAGCAGTTAGCAGAAAAAACCAAAAAAACACAAAAATCCCTGCAAAAAAAATACGAATAACCTAGTCAACATGATTAGACCTTTTTTTTGCTATGATTTTGAATCCAAAAATAGAAATGAAAAGAAGAGACCCCTACTAAAAACTAAAGATCTTTCCAAAAATGTAAGAAATTCAAAAAAAATTCTTCATTTGTGCCCTAGGGACCCAATTTTTCAAAATAGGCCAGATTCATCAAATAAAGTTTTTGATCTTTAATACAGCCTCAAAATTCAAAACACAAAGAAAGAACCCCCATTATATTTTAAAAATATTTTTGAAAATGTAAATTTTTCCAAAAAATACGCTGATTTGCGATCAGAAACGGCTTTTTATGAAAAATAAAGAGAAATTCATAACTCGCGAAAATCATGTCAAAATTATCTGAAAATTGAACTGAGAAATTTTGGGCACATAACCAACCCACAAAAAAAATTTCAGAACCAAACTCTAAGTGGTTTAAAAGATATGATTGAATCTTTAAACCAACTAGATTTTTTGCCTGCAAACCAATCTATATATGGGTTGGCCTTAAAACCAAAGTAAAAAATTTACAAGAGCACTTGATTAGATCAAATATGCTACTGTAAAAAACTAGAGATAAAAAATAAAAGTAAATGGAGCTAGAAACTTGATTCAAGCCCCACGGTGGGCGCAAAAAATGTGTGCTAAAATGTTGTCACACTTCTATGAATCATTACATGTAAGAAAACTCAAGAATGAGCCCTCACAAATCGATCCATAGCTCTCTACTCATAGAGTGCAAGGGTTTGCAATGGAGGCCCTCAGTTTGACCTATTTTTGTGCCCATGCAAGTACACCATGAGATGAGAGATTCAAAGAGGAAAAGCAAGAATGCTAGTCTCCATGATCTTCAAATATGCATGAAAATAAGATCTAATCTATGAAAGAAAAATCTAATCTATAAATGCAAGATTTAAGCTAAAAGCCCATAATGGGTGCAAGAGAGAAAAAGACAAGAAAATAGAAGTTCTCCACAAAAAGCTTTTGTATTCAAACTCCTTCAAAAATTGGTCTTCAAACCTGCAGCATAACGATAGCATAATCATGGCTAGCAAGGGAGGAGGTTAACTATCTTGGTTTTCCTTTGAACACTTGAGATGTGACGGAGTCACTTCTCAAATTACCCTAGGTGTCTGATGCAAGAGCATCTTGGGTGTGAGGGAAATCTTGCATCACCCAAAAATATTTATTTTCATTTTTTTCTATTTTAATAAGGATTAGTAGATAAGATTATTACTATTTATGGGAACTTGCTATTTTTAGTAAGTTTATCATATGAGCTCAGAATGTTCTAATTTTTTACATGAAGGTTCATTTTAGAGTTATAAGCCTACCAAAAAAATCTCATTGCTCTAATTTAAGTATCAAAGAAGTTATTGTGGATTTTTGGTGGAAACTTTTGTAGAAAAATCTTCAGGCTCACCGTTGGAGGCCTTAGATTGCCTGGATGAGTCCAAAAACTTGACAAAAGGGCGCTTGTGCAAGTTCAAGCATGTAGATCATGAGATAGCATTTCCAAAAAGTGGTTATAATAGCTAATCGAAGCAACAATTCGAGAGTTATGGCCTTCCAAATTTGGGCTACCCAAAATTTCTAAAATAATTGTCAAATATGTATTTGGCCAATTCTATAGTATTGTTAGGGTCTTTTAGCCTGAGGTATTAAGTTTAAGCATCTAGAACCTTTTTAGGAAACATAAAATTGCTTATTTAAGAAAGGCTCCAACATTGTCTAGGACAACTCTAGGTGGTAGTTCGCAGTTTAGTCTTACAGAATACTACAATGAAGGCACCCATGTGGGTTAGCATATTGTACTTGTGAATTTTGTAATTTTGTATTCGTGGTGCAAATAAAATGTCCATATTTTGTTCTCACATTTTTTGTTGTTTCTTTGTTCCTATTATGTGTTTATGGTATTAAGGGGAGTACCCTTCATCATTTCTAATATTATTTCTATCAGGGATTTCCTACCTCTCTTCTTTGTTTATTTGCCACACCTCAGGACTGAGATTCCTTCTTAAGTTTGTTCTAATCCTAGTTGATCTCTGAATTCATTTGCATTTTTTATGATGCTTTTTATTGTTTCAACTACTTCATCTTCCCTTTTTTTTTCTTTTTCCTTGATTATGAAGTCACTCAAATCCTTTTTGATGATTTATGATTCTCTACTTTGCTGATTATTATGAGGGATTTCTTCTATTTATCTTCTATCATAGCTTCCTCGAGTATCTTTAAAACTCCAAATTACTCCTAGGTGGATAGATATTTTTTTTATTTCTTCTTCAAGATTTATCGTTGGGGTGTTGGTTTCTTCCACCTCTTGGTCAAGTAGGAAGGCTTCTACTTCTAATGGAAGCTAGAAGTTGCTTACCAGTTTTTCCTTTCTGGTGTTTTACTACTTCTGCAAAGGGGTATTTTCCATCAATTGGTGTATGCTAGAATTTATATTTAGATATGTTTTGAGTTTTTCTAGGTGTGATTCCTAATTCTTATTTAGGAGTTCTTAGATTTTCGCCTATTCCTTCAAAGATTCCTTTTTTTGTTGGTGTATGATCTTCTTTGTTGATAATTGGATTTGGGATTCCTCCAAAACTAATCCAAAGAATTCATCTTCCAGCTTTTCTATTTGATGGTATGTTCTCTCTTTCTCTTTTTTGTTTGTCACTTTGTTTCCATTCAAGGTTTCTTGAGTAGTCAATAAATTGTTCCTATCTGTAATGCGGTATGACTTTTCTTGATTCTCTTGATTCTCTTTTTTTTTATCTTGGGTCATATTTAAATTTTGTATGTGGGTCATGATATTAGGAGTGGGTTTTTATATTAGGAGTTCCATGTGTACTATTCTAAGGGATCAATGTATGATATTGGTTTACAGGATCTTCATTTATGCTAATGCTATCATCATCTTCTTTATTTCCTCTTTCTTTTATTCTCTCAGGATCTATTGTTGTACTTAGATCCTCTATTTTGGTTTCCAAATGTTAATAACCCATAACATTAGTTAGTCTACTATATCATTATGGATTAGTAGGAATTCATAGATCAAATGATTGTATTTTAGCATATTTTATTTGATTTCTTCGATTGATATATTGTGTTTTTCACATTGTTCACATTGTTGTATTATTCTCAAATCATTCTCATGTTTTTTTTTTAAGGACTTGAGATATTCCTCCATTTTTTTTCTTCTTCTTCTAAATCCTTAGATTCTCTAAATATGTCACCTTTGTTGCAGACTACTTCCTCTATAGGAGTTTTATCTCCTACTGGATTTAACTCTTCCTCCCCATATTGTATTTCTCCTTCCTCTAAGCCTTCATCTGCTTGAATAAGGATACTATGAAGTTGAGGCTTCACTTTTGGAGAGTGGTTGAGGTGCATTGATTTGACCTAATTTTGTTTAGATGGATCCTCTATGTTTTCTTTGGATATCTTTGTTATTAAGCTCTTTAGATTTGTGTTCCTTTCTATTTTGATAAACTTTGATTTAATATTTTATGAGGTCTATTATTTTTTGATGATAGATATATTTTTAATATGACCTTCATATTTCTCATATTGCAAATTATAAATTGATATGTTTGTTATAATTTTCAGAGGTCCATTTATTTTTCTTTCTAGATTTAGATTAATCAATAATTTGGTTATTTTGTAATTATTTTTATCCACATCTAATCCAATCAAGTTTCCTAGAGCTAGACCTATTCTTACCAAAATATAAGAATGTAGGATTTCTATTGGGATGTCCTTGAAAGCTATTTAGATTAGGGAATCTAACTATTGAAATGGTTGCTCATTGAGGTTTGGTTTCCACTTTGTAAAGTTGATCAAATAGCCTTTAAAAAAATAAGGTGGAAATGATAGAATTTCATCTCTAAAATTTACTTCACTTTCACAATGCATGTAAACTAGTCTAGGAGAGATAGGAAGAATACTTACATGTTCCCAATTTAAGGTTTTAATCTAGTCTCCCAAATTTTCCTATTTGTGTATTGGGCCACTCCAGAAAGCATAGATTTATTTGCTTTTACATTCTAGCCACTTTCTTTCACTAACGGTATTGTTGATAATGATTATTTTCAAGAGTTCTTTGCGATTAGGGTTTGTGGGGTTTTGATATGTCATTATTTTGGGAGGGGATGGGGTTTTTTTTGTGAGGAGGAATGTAAGGTTTTTACTTTCTTAGTTGGATTTCTAAGGCTTTTTTTGGTAGGGATGGTGGGTGACAAAAGGAAATGTCTCTACTTTGTCCTAAGAGGGTTAGTTACTATTGGTTTTTCATTGGCAGATTGATTTAGAATCAGGGGTTGTTGGTATTTCTAGATTATAGGGGGCTTCCCTAATGGGATTCTTTTTACTGTAAATATGATTGGGGGGCATCAAATTACTATGTTTTTGTTGTTAGACGATGTGGATTCTAAACTGATAGGGGAGATTTTTTCAGATGACTAGATGAGGGATTTGGGGGAGGCAATGGGGTGAATTTCGAAGGGATGACTCATAGCGTACTTGGTTTTTGAAAATAATTTTTTTTTCTTATTAAAAGGATCCAAAATTTGGGATTTTGAATTATTGTGGGTACCTTGCCAATTTGTATAGGTAATGGGTTGAAGTGTAAAGATTATTTTTATTATTTATTTATTTATTCATATTTGTTTAGATTATTCACAATTTATCATTGTATTGCAGGCCTAAAATGAAAAATATAATATTAAATAAGCAACAATATATTAGTACATGATTTATTATGATTTTTAACAAATTATATTCTACTCTATTATTAGATTAAATGTATAAAGATATGATTTTAATTAAATATCATAAAATATAATATGATAAAATGATGTTATTAAAGATCATATCAAAATCTATTATATTTAAGTTAAAAGATCTATAACTTTAAAAAAAGATTAAATAATAATATGAGGTGGATACATTGGTGTAAGTTTTTGATAAGATAAATAGGTTTTACAGGACCCTGAAACCAAAAAGTTAAAACATATCCAAGGCTAATAATAAGCAGAAAAAGCCTAGCCGAAAATTATAACAAGTCATAAGGGTGATAATAAGCAAGTTAAGCCCAACCAAAAAATAAAGGCCAAACAAAAGGCTAGTCCAACTAAATATAAAAAGCCAAAACTAGATAAAGTCAACAAGACAAAAAATAGTAGAACCCTAACAGCAAAACACAAGAATTACTATCTATGCTACTTCATAGACTTTGTGAGTCTCCTTAGCCATTTGCTCCTGAATCTTCTAACCTTCCCTATCCAAGCTGCTAAATTTTTTTTTTTTCATCACATCCTCTTCCATCCTGGCTCTTTCTTTGTCCTTGTCCTTAGCCTCATCCAGCAGACCTCTGGCTTTTAACATTCCAGTGAGGGATAAAATATTTTCATTGATAGAGTTAAGAATGGAAATCATCTGATTTACCAGGTTATGATTATAGTTTTCCAGATGTTGGATTCTCTTCATAGCCAAACTAAGATGATCCCCTTGATCCTTTTGATTTTCCCAATCTAGCTCCTTCCTTTTGTTTTCCAGCTGGCCATTTTTTTCTCCAAACTCTTCCAATTCGTGGTAAAGCCATTTGATTGACTTGAAATTTTTGGTCATGCTATTTCTAGCATTATTCAAAAAATTCAAGCCATATTCCCTAACATTATCTATTATTGCCACCATAGCACGATCAATGAGATCCTTGAACTAGAGCTAACCTTTTTTTTCTTCTAGAATTTGGGGGTTCATTGTCTCTTTGATAATACCCATTTTGGTTGTTCTAACATTGAAATTTCTCCAAGCCTTTTACCTATCCTTCATAACCACCTCTCTTTCCTCACCATCAATTTTCTCCTTCTCCTATTCCTAAGAATGAATAGAGGAAAGAGGAATGGCAGAGATATCCGACCCCAAACCCAAAATCCTCTCAGCATCCTTCTCCTTTGACCTCCTCCATTTTTTAGCCACTAGTTCCTCTTTCTTAATTTCTATCTCCTCCTCATCCTCTTCATCATAATTCATATCCTCCCCTTCCTCATTTTCATCTACATCACCCTTGCCAAAAGTATTAGACCCATGTCCTCTAGGGTTCTTCCAACTTGGGGTAATAGATGAGGGTGATTTTTTCTCCAAATCTTTGGCTTTCTTACTAGAGGAAATGTTTTCCTCACCCTCTGAATTGATACTTTGGACATCCTCTAAATCAAAGGAAAAGCTAGAGCTACCTAAGTCAATAGAAGCTTTCGCACCTTGCAGATGAGATTTGCTAATGGTTTAAGCTTTAAAATGCTCATAGATTAGAAGCAATAATCCTCATGCAGGGTAGGATTCATTGAGGGTTTTTTCTTGAACCCATTGATAGCCTTATTCATGGAAGTAAATAAATAAAAGGGGAAAGAAA
This sequence comes from Cupressus sempervirens, assembly GCA_028749045.1. Lineage (NCBI taxonomy): Eukaryota > Viridiplantae > Streptophyta > Pinopsida > Cupressales > Cupressaceae > Cupressus > Cupressus sempervirens. Next base: position 124,686,348 of record CM053791.1, read on the forward strand.
TCTTGATGCCATAGTAGAAATGATAGAGAAAAACAAAGTCGTGAGTTCTCACTTGGTCAAATCTAGTATCCAAATAAATGTACTCTATAACAACCCATAAAACATACCTGAATAATTTTTTGATAGAGTCCATTTCATAGTACATTTCACTTTTTACCAGTTCATTCCTCTCCTCTAAGTTCTTTTCAAAATCCTTGACAACATTTGCTGACAACTTCTTGTCTCTATTAAATTTAAACCCCTCAACTAGAATTTCATAAACAAGAGCAATGACATCCTCTATAATCTAAAATGAAACCCCCTCCACTTTAACCCTCCCATCCTTCTAAGAATTTACCATACTATTAGTGACCGCTAGGTTGAAACCATGGAGTTTAGCAATAAAATGTGCTATACCTCCCTTCTCCAATTTCTCCCAAAAAATTTCCCCTTGTTTCCATTTTTTGCTTCACCCACAGGTTCCTTCCTATTTCACTCCCCCACCATTTTAGAGCTCTCCACACCAACAATTCTCATAAACATCAACCTCTAAGAACCATTCTCAAGCCTTTAAAGACCCTGGTTTCTGCTACTCTAATAAGCACCGATATATTTTTTGATACCCCAAAAAAGATAGCAGAGGATGAAGAAATTGACCCACAAAACATGTTGATATGACACAAATAACCTCACCTAACTGCATTTTCTATAAATGACATAATTGCAAAAACTCACACCCAAACTACTATTTATGATCATTATTACAATAAGATTTCCATTGAACATCCCTAGATTTTTTCCAGCTCAATAAGAATCTTCACTTCTTCTAGAATATTCCCACCTAAATTCCAAATCATCGGCTTTTCTTGCTTCACTACTTCGTTGGAAAACCAATTTGCCACGAGGTTAGCCTCCCTATAAACATGGGTGATGTGGACACATTCAAAATTGTCAAGGAAAGTGTAGGTCTCTTTAATGAGATTAGTGATAGTCCATGAAGGTTGAGTGATTCCTTTAATGCATCTAATAATATTATTAGGATCCCCTTCCAACCATAATTTTGTAATCCCCATGTCCAATGCCAATTTCATTATATGATGAGCAACATTGGCTTCTGCAAAATGGTTAGTTTGGAAACCCAAAGGATAAGAAAAATCCACCACCCCTTCACCATAATTATTTCTAATGATACCTCCACAACCCAAAGGTATAGGGTTTCCTTTTGTTGCACCATCAAAAATTTCTTTATGCCATCCCTCAGGAGGGAGCAACCATTTCACCTCATGTAGCTATCTTTCTCCTTCTTGTTACCACCATTTTCAATATCTCCCCCCTTCCTAACTTGGTAGTTTTCCTTTATGTTTATATAAATCTTTTCCCCTAGAACATAAGCAGGTTCCTCTCTATCTATGAAAATTCTATTATTTCTTTCCTTCTACACTCCCCAACAGAAATGAGGCAAAGTCCAAGTGCTTAAATCCTGCATATCTGAACCTTTAAACATACTTATCCAGTGGCAAAAGAAATCCAAAAGATTACCTAGTTTGCACCAGCTTACCCCCAAATTCTTTGTTAAGTTGTCCCAAACCTCCCTTGAGTAAGGACAGTGGATAAACATGTGATTGACCAATTCCAATTGGTTTTTACAAAGGATACATCTATTGGGCATTAGATGTTCTCTTTTTATTAAGTTATCCTAAGTAAGAATTTTGTCTTGCAAGGCCAGCCAGTAAAAAATATTTATCTTTGGGCTAAGACCAAGTAACTAGGCTTTCGCCCAAGGGGGTGTCTCATTCAAGATCCAAAGGGAGTTATAACTTGAAGCCACTGAGTAACAAATATTAGGGTTGTCTCCCCAAATTAACTCATCCCTCTTATTGTTAATAACCATAGAGTTTAGCATGGTCATAATCGACTTAAGATCCTCAGAGATGATAGACAAGTCTCTCCATCCCTAGTCAGTTCTATAATCACTAACTTTCAAACCAAATTTCCTAATACAATCATTAGCCCAGATTTCAAATATCAAATTATTTATAAGAGGTCCTTGAATCAACCAATTGTCATGCCAAAAGAGGATTTCCTCCCCATTATCCACTTTCCAAATAACCTTAGCCTTTACCAAGTCCCTTGCCTTAAGAATACCATTCCAAATAATAGACCCATTTGGGATGTCCTCATTGTTAAGAAAGAACTGAATCGTAGACCTACTAATATACTTATTAACAAAGATATCTCTCTATTATCCTATACTATTAAAGATGTGCCAGATCTATTTTACTAGGAGAGCCATATTGAGATGTTTTAATTTCCTAATTCCCAAGCCCCCAAAGCACTTATGAAGATAGACATTATCCCAAGCCATAAGGGGATATCTTTTCTAACCTTCAAAACCTAACCATAGAAAATCTCTCTAAATCTTTTCCATTTCCTCTACAAATTTTATTGAAATCCCAAAGAGCCTCAAGGCATACATTGGGAGGTTCTGAAGAGTAGATTTAACCAAAAAGCACTTTCTTGCTTGACTAAGAGAAACCTCTTTCCACCCCACCAGCTTCTTGCTGAACCTATCAATGATCCCATGCCAGAAGGAATCAGGAGGCTTAGTAGCCAAAGGGAGACTAAGATAACTAGAAGGTAGATTTCCCACACCACACCCAAGGATCCTCGCAATTTTCCTCTGCCTATCCTCTAGAGTATTAATGTTGAAAACTGAGCTTTTATCCCAATTTATAAGCTATCCTAATCCTCTAGCATACAAATCTAGAATCTCCTTCATTACCTTTACCTCCTTAACTGAAGCTTCCCCTCCCATAATAGTGTTATCCACAAACTACTGATGGAAAAAAGGATCACATTTAGAGGATTTTATAATCCCTTTAAGTCTCCCTTCTAGTTTGTACTTCTTGATTAACCTTCCAATACATTCAGGCAAAATAATGAACAAAATAGGTGAAAGAGGATCCCCCTACCTAAGCCCTCTCGAGGGTTTGAAAAAATTAGAGGGAGCTCCATTTACCAAAATTGCCAGAGAATATGTAGAAATAAGCTGAGAAATAAACTTGCAAACTTTTTGATCAAAGCCAAAAGCCTGCAGCACCAAACCAAGGAAAGTCTAGTCAACCCAATCATAGGTTTTAGAAAGATCTAGCTTAAGGAGCATTCCATCTCTTTTTCTAGCTTCCATAGAATGAATCACTTCATGCACCATCATGAACAAATCCAAAACCTATCTTCCAGGGAAAAATCCCATTTGTTGCTAAGATATTATCAAAGGAAGAATTTTGAGAATTTAGAGGTTAGTACCTTTGAAATAATCTTGTAGAAAGAGTTACAGAGACTGATAGGTCTAAATTTATCGAAAGAGTTAGCCCCTCGGACTTTAGGAATAAGGACCAAAAAAGTTGAATTGATCTCTTTTAGAATGCTTCTAGCTCCATAAAATTCCTGGACAACCTTTACCACATCTTCCATAACCACCTCCCAATAAATTTAGAAAAATAAAGTTGGAAAACCATCCAGACTAGGGGACTTATCCATAGATAGGGAAAATAAAGCTTCTTTGACTTTCGACACATTTAGAATAGCCCTCAACATTTTATTATGATGTGTTTAGATTATCTGTGGAAGACATGAGACAATTTCATTATGATCTAGCTCTGATAACAAGGGATCCTAGGATAGAAGAGAAGAGAAAAAGTAACAGCTTCAATAGAAATTTCATTCTCTCTAGTCAAGAGATCCTGCCCATTTTTAAACCCTAAATTATATTATTGGCTCTATGCTTTAGAGTAGAAATGTGGAAGAGCCTAGTGTTCTGATCCCCCCTCTTTCAACCAATTAATTCTTAATCTTTGCCTCCAAAAATTCTCTTCTTTAATTATAATATTGTGTAGGTCAATCAGAATAGACAACTCAACATTCTTGTTTAAATCATTATACCCTTCCTGTTGAATAGTATCCTAAATTGAGGTGAATTTGACAGAAAAATCATCTTTATCATAAAAAATATGGCCAAAATTCATCTTATTCCAGACTTTTATCAATCATTTCACATTACTCAACTTCTTCACAACTCTAAATGTTATTGTTCCTTTCACTTCCATCCCCCACCATTGGCAAATATTATTTAATAAGTGTGGATGCGAAGTCCACATCTTTTCAAACTGAAAAGGGGAGTTCCTCCTTGGTTCAACAGAGACAATTGAGAGGGATATAGGAGAGTGATCAGAGCCAACTCTAGGAAGTAGAGACAGCTTGCAGGAGAAAGACTGCAGCCAATCTAGAGAGATAAGGGCTCTATCCAACTGAACCTGAATGCAATCCCTACCAATTCTTTTATTGGACCAGGTAAAAGCACCACCCAATAGATCCATATCCAAATAAGCTAGGTTGTTTATAAAATTGGAGAGATCCATTTTTCTTTCCCAGTTTGGAGCCAAACCTCCCAACTTCTTCTCATCCATTAACAAAGTATTGAAGTATCTTTTTTTATGTTATTGGTCTGAACCATATCACAAACTTTAGACCAATAATACTTCCTCTCCCTTATGGAGTTAGGGGCCTAGACATTCAAAAGGAACCAGATATCATTGGAGAACATATGAAACACTTTACAAAAAAAGATATTGCCATCATTGTATAGAGTAGTAAATCTAAACTGCTTGCTATTGAAAAGGGTAAGAAAACCTTTAGATGCTCCTTTAGAATCTAAGGCCTCGCCACACATATTATTGCTGAAAGAAATTTTACTCAAGCTCTCTTTCTTCATTTTTGTTTCTAGTATCACCAAAATATCAAGTCTTTGATCTCTAATCATATTCCTAATGATTTCCTGCTTATGGGCTCCATTAAGGCCCCTAATATTCCAAGAAAATAGAGGTAGACTCCAAAAGAGTTCTTTGGCTCCCATCCACCACACTTCTTTTGGTCTCATCTTGTCTTACTTGACTAGCAGATCTCCTTCATCTTGTGTAAGTTATAGCATTGTTATAATTGATTTAAAAATAGAATTTAAATTTTATTTGTGAATTTGAATATTTTTAATAATATTAAATAAGTAATAAGTTAAATATTATATAAAATATTTCTAATTATAATTATAACTCTAATAATTTTATATTTAAATAAGTGTTTATAAAAAGTAATTATAATTAATTTTTAAAAATAAAAAAATTAGAAAAATTAGAAAAATTATAAAAATTTAAACAAAATTATTTGTATCATATTGATAAACAATATCTAATTTCTAACTAATGATGTTTAATATGATATAGTAAGTATATTTAATTTTATTCATAAATTTCAAATTATAAATGTTTGATAAAAATATTAATATATTTTGATTGATTTCTTATAATTTTCAAATATATAAAAAAGAATACTAAATATACTTTTACATGATTTCTATAATATTATTAAATATTTATTAAATTATTTAATTATTAAATTTATATTTAAATCTGTTCATTATATAAATCTCTAAGAAATTTTTTAGACCTATTTAATATATTTTATATAAATTTATTCATTCCAGATATATAAAGTCCTAACTTTTAGTTTTCATAAATATATTTGTTATTGATTTAGGAATATAATGCAAGGGTATCTAACATTCCTAAAAAATTTGACATTTTTTGTGGAAGATTTGAGGTGCTCGACCATCTCTATGGTATTTCTTGGTTGGAGGCTTGACCGAGTAGACTTGATGGAGAAGCTTTTTGTTTGGTTGAATTGTTTTACTTGGTTGAAGAAGAGGTGTGCTCGGTTATTATTCTATTTTTTGGTTGACCGAGGAGCTTATCACTAAAGGAGATCCATGTGGAAGGCACTCAATCATAGAAGGCACTACACAATTTGTGGGATCAACATATACTACATTTCTTGACTTATGTTATATTAGACATGTACAGTTACTCAATGATGCTTGATTAGTTTGCTAACGCTCGACAGTCTGACACATCATATGGAGTTCTTACGTATTGGATTGGCCAACTTGGTGCATTTAATGGGTGTTCTAAGATGACTAAGGAATTTTCTATTTTATATTTGTTGTAGGCCGACTTGTGGCTCATATATGTATTTAATGTAAGGTTTTATTTAATTGGTAACTTGCCAGGCTAAGTTTTATCTTAGTTGGGTATAAGTAGAGGGTCTTGTAGAGTCTTGAAGGATAATTATCATTCAACATGGAGTAGCTTAGAGAGAGAAGTTTGTGAGAAGAGCTAGTAGTTGCAGCTTGGGAAACAAGGAGATTTCTTGGTGCTTGTGAGCACAAGTTTAGATCTTCCTTGGAGGTTTCTATCAGAGTGTTGTTGTGTTACACATTTGGACTAGCTAGGGTTTTGGGTTGGATCTTGAGGGATGTTGCAGAATAATTACTTACTTTGTATTTGGTCATAACTGGAAAGGCCTTACAGCTTAGTACATTGCATGTAATAAGTTGTTTTATGAATAAAAGATTGATTTGGTATCAAATCTTGTATCTTGTGTTGTGTTTCTATTGTATGGTTATTTTTTGGGGACTAGGACATCTCCTTTGGGGATTCTCCTACCTTATACTACATCAGGTGGTATCAAAGTGAAGGTTTGATCTAGTTGGTTGATCTTATCAAAGTGAAGGTTGGATTTGGTTGATCTTGTGGTGTTGGTTTATCTTGTGGATATTTTGCAAAGGGTTTGTAAAGATCTTGGAAGATGCCTTTTGGAATATTGGACCTTGGGATGATTGCAAATCTATGTAATGTGGTGGAGACAAGGATAAATGAGGTAATTGTCATGCTGGACACTATTTTTTCTAAATGAGCTGAGTGAGTTGAGAAATAGAAGAAGGAATTGTATGCTACTTGAGTTGGAGTTTACTGATCCAGAAGAGAGTTGTCTAGCCAGTTAGGAGAATTTTTTGAGAATGAAGAAGGCATGGAAGGATATGGTGGAGGTTGGTTTTGTTATTATTTTGTGGAGTTTGATGTGAAATGTGTAGTGAAACTTGTGGTTGTTGCTAAAGAGGTTCCTAATCTTGTTGATGCTAGGATGGAGATTTGTTTTCATTATTAGTTGGTTGAGTCTGACATGGAAATTGTAGAGCACTTGGCCATGGGCAATTAGGATGTTGTGTGTGGTGATTTGTATGTTGTAGAGCATCTTGGTGCTGAGAATTTGGCATGTGTTGGTGATTTCATATTATTTTTGGTGTGGACTTGGTTTTGGATCTACTTATTATTGTTTTGGATGTGGAGTTTGATTCTCTTGTCTTTGAGATGGATTGTGGTGATAAGTTCCATATTGATTGGTTAGTGGTGATATAGAAGACTTTAGGCCGGGTTTGGATGGATATCACAAGTGAGGGCGATTTGTAGATAGGTTCTCTTGTCCTTGATGGATTGGAAGCCTTCGGTGAAGATGAAGTGGAAGTCTAATTTTCATGAAGGAACAAGGTGTGGGACACACTTTTCTTTGTACCCTAGTCAGATGCAGGTGCATCTAAAGTTTCTAAAGATTTTTTTATTTTTATAGGAAGACTAGAGGTTCTCAACCATCTCTATGGTATTTCTCTATTGAAGGCTTGACCGAGTATGCTCGGTGGAGAATCTTGGTGTTCGGTTGAACTTTTCTACTTGGTTGAAGAAGAGATGTGCTCAATCATTATTGAGTTGTTGGGTTGATTGAGGAACTCAATCATTGAAGGAGCTTGATTGTGGAAGGAAATTAGTTACTAAGGCACTCGACAAGGCTTCTGGGCTCGACATATACTACATTTTTCATCTTATGTTATATTAATCAGCATGTATTTTTTCTCAGCAATGCTTGGTGAGTTTGTTGATGCTCGACAATTTGGCACATTTTATGGAGTTCTTGCAAATTGGATTAGCTAAATTGGTGTATTTGATGTGTGTGATCATGATGTGGATCAGTTTAGAGATATGTGTGGACTTATTTGGGCCTTGTATCTTTATCCTAGGTACATTTAATGGGTGTTGAAAGCTGACTAATGCATTTTGTATTTATTATCTATTGTAGGCTGACTTCTAGCTTAGATATGTATTTAATGTAAGGATTTATTTGATTGGTATCTTTCTAGGAAGAATTTTGGCTTAGTTTGGTATAAGTAGAGGTTTTTGTGGAGTTTTCAAGGATAATTATTATTTAGCATGGAGTATCTAAGAGAGTGAAGTTTGTAAGCAAAGCTAGTCATTACAGCTTCAAAAATAAGGAAATTACTTGATGGCTTGCAAGCACAAGTTTAGATCTTCCTTGGAGGTTTCTACAGAGTGTTGTTGTGTTACAAATTTGGACTAGCTAGGGTTTTGGGTTGGATCTTGAAGGATCTTGCAGAACTATTAATTTCTTTGTATTTGGTTCTAACCACGAAGGCTTTACAGCCTAACACATTGTATGTAATTATTTATTTTATGAATAAAGGATTGAGTTTGGTATCAAATCTTATATCTTGTGTTGTGGTTCTATTGTGTGATTATTTTCTCAAGGCCAAGACATATCCTTTGGGGATTCTCCCACCTTGCACTACATCAAATTACTTGTCCATTGGGAATCCAAAATCTACATAAATAAACACATATAGAGGTTGGGCCTTTTTTGTTAACAAGTACAGAGTTGGAAAGTGTGAAGTTTAAGAAAGAAAACATGATTGATTCGATTGTGGGCTTACATAGTTCATCACACAAACTTTAGTGTGTGATGTTAAGGTTAGCCCATTCCTAATAGATTTCCAAATAAAGGTGTTTTGACCTTTGAATGAGATACCAATTACCTCAAGAGTTAGTGGTATATCTTTACACTCATACATGGGTAAGTTGAACCAACATGGTGTCCAAAAAGGGGGATATGAGTAGACATATTTTTTCCTAAAATCTAATAAACTTGATCTTGGAAGACTTATTTGAGGGTCATCCACTAAAAAAAAAAGTAAAACACAAAAAATATAGTACTTTGAATCTAGTTTCTAAGTTAGTAAGGTTTTTTTAAAATGGATAAGATTAAGAGGGTCAAACCCCATGCACACAAAAAATATTCATATTTTTATGTTGAAAAGCATAGCATAGTCATATACATGTGCACAAAATATATAGTTATATTTAGTATTTTGAAAAACTCTTTGGTAGGATAATAGGTAAGAGTGAGATTTAGAATCTTTTTATTTTTAAATAATTTTCCGAGGAGTATCTTTTTCTATGATTTTTAAAAGTGACTCCATCCTAAAATTTTAGTACTTCTTCATGTGCTAGGCATAACTTGTATCAAAATAATCTAAAATCAGAACTTTTTTTTAATTATACAGAATCAAGATTAGAACCATGATATACAATCTATTTTCTATTTGGTCAAGTAGATCAAAAGTTATTAAAAAAATGGTAGACATATGTCTAAGAGGATTATCAAGACATTGATATATAACATTTAACTTCAAAATGCTAATCTTGTCTAAAAATTTAAAATTTTATATGATTAGAAAGGTAAGAAAATGTGTGAGATTATGGTGGTAATTTTAGAGATACTCACTTTACCATTTGTAAACCTGATGAAGTCAAAGACGAGAATTGATCTTAGAAGATGAAAAATGTCAAAAGCAACAAAAATGGTGGGAAAACATCAACCCAATCCTTTGGGTTGTTTAATAGGCCTATTACCAAGCGTAAACATGATAGCATTTTTTTGTTAACAAAATACGATCGTGTTATGCTGTGTATGAGTAAATTTTCATATTAGACATAATGTGATCACATTATGTTTAGTAAAAGTATACTAGCAATAACAAAATCTTGTTATGTTCAATAAAACTATTATAGCAATAATGTTTTTCATTATGTCTATGTAAAAGTAAAGTCAAAATTTCAAAGTTAAAGAAGTAATTACCCAAAAATGGATTGATTTCACCAAATAAATGATTAGATCAGCTAGGCTACTATAAAAAATTCTAAATCTTGAGTTTCACACTTTGAATTAGCCATGCATAGGACACATTAGAACCATCACGTTTTTCACTTGCTTCATCATATGACTCAAAATATTGTGAGAGTTATCAAAAAATAGTTCTATAAAGAAAACATGTGTATTACCAAAGACTTCCCAAAGCCCACAACATAAGGAGTGTGGTGGAGGGATGATGCATAGTGGGTTTTATTCAAAGATTCAAATGCCAATTCTATCAAGGAAAGTTTAGCTTTTGGAACTCATACTATCGATCTTGGAATCATTCATTTTTTTTATCATCCAAATAATGACCCTCACAAGGAAAATCTAATTACAATGTAAAAATACAATCTAAGGTCAGGATATAGGAGAGAGATTCTTGTGGTTGAACCAGAAGATAAACCATCTTGTGAAGAAATGATAGAGATTTCTTGTGAAAGATATGAGGTATGTTAATTCATTTTAGTCAGCTTTCTCTTTGATATTTATCATGTACAAAAATTCAATGATAGATTTTTTTGTGTATGTCAAGAATAGGAGGAAGAAGGATTTGTAATTGATCCAAGGGTACATTACCATGACAAAAAAGAAAACCTACGTAAATATTCTTCTTGAATGGCGAGATAAATTATTGGAGCTCTTTTCCTGAGATGAAAGAAAAAGTGATGGTTGACATTGATAACCAATTTAGTGTAGATCTTGAAATAATAAAATATGTTGATAAGCACTCTAGTGAATGCATGGATATCATTGTGGAAGTGCCCCAATCTCTCTCTCTCTCTCTCTCTCTCTCTCTCTCTCTCTCTCTCTCTCTCTCTCTCTCTCTATGTTCAAGTTGATAGAATTATATTCCTTGATAAAAGTAAAACTTGATTGTATTTGAATGAATTAAATCAAAAAAGACATTATTAATAAATAGAGAGAATTAAAATCCCATCAACTATCTTGTATGTGTGTGTATACTCAAAATAAATTAGAAACAAGTGAGATAAAAATTTCCATGATAGTTTGGTAGTTGCAAGTCTCATCTTCGTCATAAGTTATGAAGTAGGGTGATCCTTTCTATCCAAATTATACCATTTCTTTTTATTAGGGTCCCCCCCCCCCCCCCTCTCTCTCTCTCTCTCTCTCTCTCTCTCTCTCTCTCTCTCTCTCTCTCTCTCTCTCTCTCTCTCTCCCTCCCTCCCTCCCTCCCTCTCCCTCTCCCCTTGTACCCCTACCCCCATTTTCTCTCTATCCTTCCTTACACCTATTATTCTTCTCTCTCTCTCTCTCTCTCTCTCTCTCTCTCTCTCTCTCTCTCTCTCTCTAGATATCAAGTTATTGTAGATCTAATGGGTGTATCTCCTTTGTTGACAAATATAAGTGCTTCCAAAGACTTTTTGGCTCTAATGTGTTGAAAGGGGTCATAAAGAGTCCTTCAGTGTTGAAAGAGGCATTAGGACCCCTTAAGATCCCATAAGATCCCTTAAAATTTTGTTTTCGAGTACATGTGCATTGAATACCTCCTGTCACTACTTGAGTTACTAGTAGATGGTGAGTATTCATCATTATCATCATCTGACATAAGCTCACATGCATATCTTACTTCTTTCCTTTCCCACTTTCCCCTTCCTAGATCTTCAAGTCCTTATATGTAACTTCTATCATGGGTCCAAGAAGCTCTTCCCACTCTTTCCCATTAACTAGGTGGGCTTTATCTCTTAATTTTGATTAGTTTATTAATAGTTTCATTCTTAACATAATTCATAACCAAATTCTCCATAGCTAGTTTTCCTCTTAACTGTTGCAATATTTTCTCCTCAATTAAATTTTTTTTAATTAGTTCATATACAGTCATAATTTTATCTTGGTCAGTCCTTTAGATATGTGATTGATCTTGTAGATCCACAAAAGGGTTAAAATCTAGGTTTGGTGGAAGAATAGTAAATTAGATCCATCAAGTGTGCCCTAAGGGGACATATGACCCCTTATGGCACACTTGATGGCTATAATTTGTCAAAAGGGGCCATAAGGTGTCATAGAACTTCTCGAAGGGGACACTACCTAACCCCTTATAACCTCATATGATCCCTTGAGACACATTAAAACCATCAAGGTTTCCTTAAGGGGTCTTATGACCCCTTAGGGAACACTTGATGGATCTAATACTATTCTTCCACTAAATCTATAATTTGACCCTTTTACAGATCTACAGGCTCAATCATGAGCTTAAAGGATTGGCCAAGAGAACAATGTAATTGTATATCAACTGATTACAAAAAATTTAGTCAAGGAGAAAATATTGTAGTGGTCAAGAAGAAAACTAACCATGGAGAATCTAGTTATGTGTTATGTTAAGAATGAAACTATTAACAATTACTTGGGATTAAGAGACAAAGCTTGTGTGGTTAATGGGAAAGAGTGGGAAGAGCTTCTTGGATTCATGATACAAGTTACAAATAAGGGCTTGAAACTTAGGAAGGGAAATCAACAAAGGAAAGAAGTAAGATATGCATGTGATCTTATGTCATATGATTATGATGAATACTCACCATCTACTAGTAGCTCAAGTAGTGACAGAAGGTCTTTGGTGCATATGTATTTAGAAATAAAATTTTCAAGAAGTGACAAGTGTTATGGACTTATTCATAGAGAAATGTGACTCTATCATCCCCTCTCTCCCTCCCGCCCCAACTCTCTCTCTCTCTCTCTCTCTCTCTCTCTCTCTATATATATATATATATATATATATATATATATATCATTTCTTCTATTTCTAGTTTGGCATAACCTGATGGGGTTATGGAGAACTAGATGCAATGCTTCTTGTTCTTAATAACATGATCACATTATGTCTAAGATATATTTGTTAATGTTACTTTCTTGGTTTGTTAACGAGCCAAGCCCCATTTTGAAATTTGATAAAAAGTACATGTAATGCAATTGTGTTATGTGTATTTTTTACTCTCTCTTTTTATGGTGTCCACTTTTTTGTACACCATCTTGGTGCATATATCCATGGATATATAGTGGAGTATATTCTTAAAAAGTTAAGTTCGATTATTTTAGAAAGTGGATGATCTCATAAAAATTATTATTTAACATATTGAATTCACTTACTAAATAAATTTAAAATTTTAATTTTTTTTTTAATAATTTGAGATTTTTATATAACTAAAATGTGGCAGAAGACAAGACTAAGTGGGGTAATTTCTAGTCCCCCACCTTTTTCTCCCCCTCAAATATGAACCCTAGCTAAAAAGTAGGGGCTAATTCTTTTGAAGATAAGATTCCAATTAATTTTGTAGAATTTTTTTTTTTTGGCTTTATGGGACCACCAATTCCATAAAAATAGACCTCAAAACCCCCCTCATGGAACTGCACCCTAAGCATGCATATAGAGTCGATGAATAAAATTGAAGACCAATTATTGTGAGTAGGTTTCCTTTTTTACCATTTTTTTAGTATGTGGGTAAAAATAGGACCTCTAAACCTATTTTGGCCAAATCTCATTTCTCTATCAAAACTTGACTTTTTTCAAAAACTAAAAATGTCCTTTTATAGACCTTGTAGTCAATATCATCATTATATATGTTTCATATTTTACTTATTATGTTATAATTTCAAAATTTTATAAGTAGGTATTGTAACATTTAAGAAGATGCTACCTCAAAGAGGAAAATAAATAGTGAATCATATTGAAAAAAAATTATGTGTAGCCCTAGAGGAGAGAGTCCTCTTCAATATTATGTAAATTTATTTCAAAAAAGTGTAGATGTAATGCCCCACCAAGGAACCCAAAATAAGTTAACCTAAAGTTTTACTAAGTTTGCCAAACATTTTTTTTAAAGATAACATACACAACAGCAATAGAATAGTCAAAGAAATAACATACTCTCAAATATAAACAACACATAATCAAGTTGCAACTCTTAAGGGTCCCATGACAACAAATCACATTTAATTTTAGGCAATACTAAATTATTAACACTAAATCCAATATATAATAAATCAATAACAAAGAATAATGCACAAGTATGATTCCATTTAAATAATATATAATTATCTTGAATGCCACTTGGCAATAATCATAAAGCACCCTCATCCATTGTATAGGCCACAGGGTATGAAGGGTTGAAAGAATATACATCATAAAAATAGATTATAACATCTCATAAGATTCATGAAAAAAAACTATAATACAAGTAGTATAACCATCCATCATAGTACACACGAATATAATGAAAGAGATGCAGAATAGGGAACTCCAACCATGACAATCAAATTATCAGATCTCAATGGTAAAAGTAAATAGTACTGCCACTCAACCTCATGGTAACCCAAAAAGGTCCACTCCCACCATGCTGAGGAGATAGTCTCAAGTCCCAAACATTATAACAAACTCAAAAGTCAAATAAAACATCTAAGTCAAGAAAAACCTAAAATAAATCTAACTCAAAGGTACCAAGATACAAACAACATCTAAGCCTAGAGGCAACAATGACACATAGCGAACCTACTATGCAAGTGGGCAAGTGTCATTACACGAGCCAACTCTAGGGTTACCCGACTAGTCTTTTAATCCTCTACCCCCTAGTGACTCTATGTGGCACTAGTATCCTTTCATACCGACAAGGAATACTAATAATGCAAGGTCACAACCAATCATCCTCTCTACTCCTGTCCTAGCCTATACTAGCACTCAAGGCATGGGCAAGGAAAGATAAAGACTCTTATTAGTTCATTTTACTCTCATTTAATGTAGTGTTATCACTTATTAAAATAACTTACAATGGGTTACCCACACAGCCACTTAAGCTTGCATCCTCCATTGCAAGCCACTTCCTGACATTGCATACAAATTACCTACCCTAGGCTCATAAAAGTACAAATCAAAGAATTTGAGTTTTCACCTCAGCCCTATACAAATGACTAGAAAGCATCAAAAGAAAATTTATAATAACACCTCAGTCCTTTACAAGTAACTGGAAAGCATCCAAAAATAATTGATCGAAGACTCAAAGGTTAAATAAAATAGGTCACACCATTCACCTCAATTTCACACAAGAACACTAGAAAGCAATAACAATCAATAGATCAAAAATCTTCATAGAGAATACAAGACACATTATCAAGGTTAAGTATAAAATATCGAGATCAAAACATCATCATGACATCATAAAATAAAACTCTGGCAAACACCCTGATTTGGTCAAAGTACTAAGTCATCCTGAAACCCAACAGTAAAAGCACACATCATAAAAAGAGTACATACAAAAGTCATTTTCTCAATTCATTACATTTTGAAAACACCAAGGTTTAATTTTCACTTATAGGTTTTCAAGTTCTCTTTCTCATTTTCAAGTATTGCAGTTCATAATGTTTTCGATCTCAATCGGGGTTTTAGTTTCCATTTCTCTAGTTGTCAGATTCACTATGGTTTCTAAGTTCACTATAATCCCAGATGATTCAACAATTCATATAAAGTTGTTTAAACATTGTTTCATAGTTCAATTTGTTTACAAAACACAAGAGTTTTGTAAACATACACATAATAGTTTTTGTCTTTTTAAAGTATGTTAATTACTAAGGTTTCAAGTTTTCATTTCCTAAAGAAAACATAAGATTTGATATACTTAATTTCCTTCTTTTCAAAATATTATATTTTGATAGGGTTTTCAAAACACAAGAATGTTCGATGTACAAACAAGGTTCTAGTTTTCATTACCAAAGTATCAAAACTATTGTGGTTCTCAAATCATCAAAAGAAAAACATACAACTGATAGAGTAAATTCATAGATCTTGTTTGATTTTGAAAGCACAAATAAATTTGATTGATAGCCAAAGTTCACATTTTAAAACTCAAATTGGCATACATATTACTATAGATCAATTTCACAAAGTAAATAATAACTTTATAATTAACTATTTTTATTAAAAATTCATTAATCATCGTTAAATCATTAATAATAACAATTATCCAAATATCAATAAAATAATATATTTTTAATTATATTAATTTATTAATATTAATAATTATTAAATAAAATAATAATAACAATAATTAATAATAATATTATTAGTATTAAATTCCTTTAAAATAATATTAATAATATAATTTAATAAAATAAACAAAAAATTTATAAAGTGATTAATTATCATTGCGCTGCCCAAGGGCAAAGTACACTACCATGGCAGCACACCTATCCTTGGGATAGTTGCTACCAATGGTAGCTAGGGGTGGGGAATGGGGTCCCCACACCCTCCCGCCCCCCCACCTCGAAAATTTAATTTCCCCAAACAAATTCTCATAGTCTAGATTTGTACAAAAATCTAAATAGCATAAAACAAATTGATATATGTATTTAAAACTATCACAGTAAATTTATTTACTATGGTGATATATATATATATATGTATTTATTTATTTATTTATTTATTTATGCATGCATGTATGTATGTATATTCTTAAAACAATTTTCATGATAAAATTGATAGAAAATTTATGAACAACGAAATAGATTTTACACCTCAAATTTATTTGATTTCTCATTCAAACTCTACCTATAATAAAATATACTTCTCTAAAATTTACAAAGCTAGGGTTTTGACTTTCAATACATATATAGATATTTTTAAATCAAAGAACAATAAATTCACATAGAAGGGTTTCAACCCAAGCAACATTCTGAAACTAGAATACGCAGCAAACACGGAGAAGATAGAAGTTTCAAGAACAAAAGAAACTACTGTACAAATAAACCACGAGATCCTACCTAGATCTGATGCTAACACACAATCACACGAGGAAACCCTTTCCTTCTAAAAACCTTCCTTCTCCGAAAAATCCCTTCTCCAAATCCCTTCATCCTTGCAAAATGAGTTCTAGATCTCTGATAAATAGTTCTCCCCTAATTTGGGGCTCTAATTGTGCAATCATGAGAGGGAACTTGTTGATCAATTTCTTTTAATATTTTATTACTTTTTAAATATTCATGCACACATTTTGCAATTTAAAATATCTTTATAAAATTAATTTCTCTTTCTTTCTTTAATTAATTTTTGAAGCATTTTTTGATAAAAATATTTATTAACTTATGAAATAATAATATTTAGCATTTATTTAAAAATGATCTCCTAAATATATATTATTATTAAATTAAATAAATATTATTATGCTCCAAAATTAGAACTATAACTTTATCTTTGAATTTAATTATTTTATTTAATTAATTTCTTAATTAATTAAATATCTTAATAATTTTCCATTAAATTAAATCATTGAATATTCCTTTAATTTGATTTGATGAATAAAAAAATCACCATAGACCCATAAGACAAACTACGAAAACCCATCACAAAATACAACATACTAGATCAACTCAAAGGTTATAATCACAAATTTATGTCATATAAAAAATTTGTAAGGGTAAACATCTTAGACACTTGTCCTACTTTTTAGGAAAAATGGTTTAAGGATAGGATTTAGACTCAATGATTATCTCCCCTCTCTTACCATTGAGATATTGCAATAGGGTACGCTCATTCTAGCAATTCAAGGAAGTTGATACCTGGTACCTACAATCTACATAAAAACCACACATGTGCAAACACATTTATTATAAACTAAATAGGCAATCGTAGGAAGTGGTACATCATGTAGATCCCAACTAGCAAGTGACTACAACTCCCTTCCTCAATCACATCAAAAATGTCAAACATAAAGAAAACATACACCCACACCATACACATTCAAGTATGGGGTAAGTATCCATAGAAATCGCATAAAAATCATTCATCTAACTAACATCATTAAATAACTGAAAGTCACTACATGAACATATATATCATCATCAAACAATCATGTGATAATAACTGAAATCTCTCTCTCTCTCTCTCTCTCTCTCTCTCTCTCTCTCTCTCTCTCTCTCTCTCTCTATATATATATATATATATATATATATATATATATATATATATATAATCAACTAAATATGAAGTAATATCCAACAATTTGGAAAACAAATGTCATTGGTCATCAAGCATACACATAAAGCTGGCCTAAAGAGTTTGACAATAAAATCAGAAAAGTTAACTAGGGGTAAGCATTACAGTAGTCTGATAAGAAAGTTTCAACGGGAGGAAAAAAATGTTGGTTTCTGATAAGGTCGACCTTGAGTACTTATAACAAAGAAAATATACATCAAAAACCAAAATATTAATTTTTTTAGGCCCTAGCTATACATGTCTTATATAACATTTTTCAACTCATAACAAAAAAAGATGATTTGCATATACTTATTTGACATGAACTACACCATATATATATATATATATATATATATATATATATATATATATATATATATATATATATATATATATATATATATATATATATATATATATATATATATATATATATATATATATATATTATCGATAAGAGGCCAAAGCCAAGATTCATTATTATTATGTGATGCGATTAATTATTATAATTTATTAAGCTTGTGTAGAGTTGAACCCAAGACCCCTCGCATAAGAGGCTCACAATTTTTTGTTGTGTTGTAGACTCTTGCCTACACCTTATATTTTTTGAGTTCAGAAAAGGACTTCAAAATTTTAGAAAAATGAATAAATTTTATTTAATTTTTAAAAAAAAATTATAGGCATAAAATTCATCCATTTTTACACAATTTATTAGTTTACAACATCTTCAAATTCTAAACACAAATAAAAGATTTATGTCATTAAAATTAAACAGTTTGTGTTCACGGATCCTTTTTTCTTTATAAAAGGTGACATAGGTTTGTGCTTTTACCCAGGTGTATTTAGAACTTTAGTCATGCCAAAGGCATAATGGCAGAAAAGCTACAAGGCATGAGCTTCTTTTAAGGGTGGAAGTTGATATTGGCTTTGGCTAAACCATGATGAGATGGACACAATGATCCTTTTATCTCTGGTTATTAAAAGAGTCATGTATTGCTCTCCTTGGAATAACAACTCTTTTAGGTCAAAAATATGCCAAATATCATCCAATACTACCAAAATTGGTTCATATCTTCTCACTAGTATTTGTGATGCCAATTTGTTATTTTCATCTTCAACATTTCTAAATTGAGGCCCTAGGCAATGAGCAATGTTTCCCCACATGGTTTTGAGGACAATTAGAAGATCTCAACTTTCTAAAACTTGAATGTAGATTATATTGTCCTTAAGAGCTATGCAAACCATTAATATAGTGTATATAAGATTATAATTTTTTAGTGAAAGAAAAATGTAGCTTCTTGTAATCAATATACAATTTTATTATGATGAAAACCAATGTTAAAATCAAAGTGTTTAACAAAAGGTATTAATGAGTATCTATAATAGATGTATGATAGAAAAATATCAACAAATATATATTAGTATACATAAAATGTGCTAAAATGTTAAATTATTCTTACAAATATCACATTTTTTTCTAATATTAATTATATTTTTTCCTTCTTTTTTATTTATTTATTCTTTACCAACTCTCAATTTCTTAACTTATGTATTTTTCAATATTGATGCAATAAACAATTATGGATAATACTCTTTAATTAAGAAAAAGACAACAATTGAAAAAGGAAGAAAACTATGAATAAAATTATACAACTATTAAAATGTAAGATTCAATTAGGATAAGAGTACACTTATGTTTTCTTAATTAGTTCTTGTAAAGATTTTTTTTTTAAAAATAGAACCTTTTTTTTTTTTAAATGACATTTTGGAACATAATTATTCACAGTTTTCAAGATAGTTGTAGTGTTGTTATTATGACATCTTTAAGTAAGTATTGAGAAACAATTCCAAATGAGCATTTGTTGGTCCTTGTCATCGAGATAGATCTCACTAACTACTTAGAATCAAGAAAAATAACTATATAGAGATAACCATAAAAAGCTATTTATATCCAAAAATTATTTATAAGGATTTTCCAATAAGATAACTAGTATTCACATGTAAAACCAAGTAGTGCTTTACTGCTTATCTTTAATTTTTTGTAAAGGGTTTTGGGTCCCTTCAAAAACTTTCTTTTACCATTATTTAAAACCAGTAGTCACATGTTTTTGTGCATGCAACAATACCCTTGATAGATATTAGATCTTTAAAAATGTAAAAGATAATTAATTAACATCATCAGATTTCCACAATCCATTTGTGAATAAGAAGTTTCCTTGATTTGATTGTGTGTGTTTTTTCACCATCAACGTTTCGGATCATACTACACGATCCATCATCAGGATGTGAAAGAGTAGGATAGTAGAGATATCTCTACTATCCTACTCTTTCACATCCTGACGATGGATCGTGTATCTCTACTATCCTACTCTTTCACATCCTGACGATGGATCGTGTATCTACTATCCTACTCTTTCACATCCTGATGATGGATCGTGTAGTATGATCCAAAACATTGATGGTGAAAAAACACACACAATCGAATCTAGAAAACTTCTTATTTTCAGATAATTAATTATTAATAGAAAATTATTTATTTAGCAATTATTTTAATACACATACATGTACGATTATTTGAACTTTTTAAAAATTAATTGATAAAAAATATTGTTATCTTAACAATTAAAAACTATTCTTTGCTCACATAAATACCAATCTTTCTTTTAAAATATTATTATCTATTAAATTACTATAATTTCTATTCTAAATTAATCTATATAAACTATACCATTGTATTTAAACATTACATATACAACAATGTATTCACTTACACTAAATAATCTACTAAACTTTTTTCCCATTCTAATTTCAAAAAATCATCTTTCTTAAATACAAGTAATAAATCTACGTTTTAAAAGAAACATGGCTTACGTATAAACTAAAATAAAATCTATAATTTAATCCTTATATATAGCTAGAATTGGTTTTGAATGGTTCTTGAGAAATAATCTAGAATCCTGCATCATATAGCTAAAATTCTATACTAAGGATATAAAATCTTGTATCAAATAGAAAACTAAAAATTCTATTCTATACTAAAAAAAACTAACTAAAAATTCTTTGTAAATAGAAGAATTGTTAGTCCCTGCCTTATAAGGCAGAGAACTAATGTTCTCGAATGCTTCATGCATTAATTTTGGGCATTGAAACAAAACTTATATCTTAAGGTTTCTAGTGTAAATATTTAACTATTATTTTTCAATCTCTTTTTCTCATTTTTTGATAAGGTGACTCAAATTTTTGTGGGTTTTTGGTCATTTTAGGCAAAAATAAAATTGATTCAAAATCTTAGGTAAGGACATGTGTATACATACACATCGAATGTAGATGATGAAAAGGATAGGGATGAATTTAAAGGATAAAGAGCATCGAAGAGATAGGGAAGGTTTAATCAATTAAATGCACTTTAGGTGGTTAAAGGTATATAAAGGATTGTACGAGATCGTAGAGCTCAACATATAAGTGAATTTGCATATGCAAAACCATTGTAGATGTCTATAAATGATGGTATGTGAACCATTGTCCTTGATAGTTGGTAGGAATTAATTTCATCCCCATTAGTTGTAAAACATGCCTTGAATTTGGAGGTTAAGATCTAAACTAGAGGATAGTCAATTACTAAAAATCAAAATACGACAACCAAAAATTCAATTGATAGTTTTAGTTTAAATTTATAGCAATGTCTATAAACATTTCAAAGCTTGTCCTAGGATGACCTACTTGCTATAAATTAATGTAATAAATCTGATTTGTACAAGTCAAATAAAAATTAGTGTCCCCCTATCTATATCTGTCTCCTTTTTGTTGTTCTCCCTTTCAATGATGAGATGTTTTAGGTTGTAAATCTATCTTTTGATATTTGTGTGCTAGGAAAAATCATATTTTAAAATCGGATCTTTAAAATTGGCACTAAAATCTAATGCTTCCAACTCTAACATTCTCGTGTGAGGGTTAAATCTATTGGTGAGCATTAATTTGAGAATTGACTATCGTACACATTTTAGATGGAAACATCTACCACCATTCATACAAAAATTTTCCTTAAACTACAAAAATCTAGATTGTTCTAAATCTTCTATAAAGAAGAACATTCAAAAATATTATATATGTTTCATTTTCAAATCATAATTGCTAATATATATAGTAAATTAAATAGTTTATGGATTCAGAAATAAAGATCATCTTAAAATAAATTTTAATCATTTTACAAATTCAAATTATAGTTGTTAAACTACATGGATTATGAGCTCACAAATTGATTTATTGGATAACTAGTTTTTATGTATCGTGATTTTTATAGCACATTTACTCTCTTAAGTTATAAGAGTGTAAATTTAAACAAGAGCTTTGATATTATTATTTTAAAAATATATTTTTATGAATTCAACATAAGTTTTATGTTTTCTTAACAATTATACATCACATTTAAAATATCTAAATATAATTTATTTTAGATTTTAGATTTTCTTATAGATTTTTTTAGTATTTTGCAACTATGATAGTTGTCAAGGAGATAGTTTTAAAGTAGGCACTAATGAGATTACACCTAAAATTATAATTATTTTATTCTAAATACAAATTTCAATTTCTAAATAAATATATATACCAACATAAGAATATCCAAACTCATAAAATAGTCACTTGTTCATGTATGAGGATAATTAATAGTACTAGTTAGGAAATCTTATAAAAATGATAGGAGTGCATATTAAATTTTTTATAAAAATGATATTAAAGAACATAAAAATAAAACTAATAAAATGAACATGTGGTTCTTAATAGTGTTAAGAAGGAATTTTTTTTGAACCAGTGGAAAAGTAAGAATCAAGCCAAACTCACATAAGATCAAGGCGACTTTACAACATAATTAACAATGAAATTCCCAAACCAAAAGCATACACATAAAATTTCAATCAAATTTTAAAACCACTCAAATCAAACACCAAGTGATCACACCTTATAGTGCTATGACTCTGTCGATTGTTCATACTTGCAACAATAATTTGTTCAACTAATTCTAGGCAATGATATAATTTCTGGGGTTGATAATGTTGGCCCAAGATTTGAAAAAGTAGAAATAATTAGAAACTAGAATGCATTTATTATTTCCCTTGAATTCAATTTCCTATCACAGAACATGAAAGAAAATTTATAAAATAGATTGCAATAATAGTTATGAATTGTTATACAAAACTACCAGAACAAAAACTAATACCAAATTTGAAATAATATTAAAGAAAACCTAATATAATATTGAGTAATTAGAAATTGTGAAGATTATTTATTAACAGATAACAATATCAAATTAGCCTTTCTAAGCAGGGATTGCAAAGACTGAATGTGTTATATATTATTTATCTCTGCTCAATTTCTCCTCCTAAAACAAGAAAGAGGGCTTTCCTCCTACTTCACCCTCTTCACTTCTTTGTCTTCTTCATAATCCTCTATGACATATGAATTAAGAAAGGATTCAAAAAATGGAATTTTGGAAAAAATGATTAAGAGTGGAGCATAGAGGAAGTGTGGTAGCCAAACATATCATCTCACCAAACTTAGGGGCAGTGAGTTTGATTGTAACGATAATGAATTGAGTTTGGATACAAAGTGACAGTAAATTTTTCTTAAATTAAATATTGGCAACAAATTTTACCATAGGAAGGGTGGTGAATTACTCCAATTTGATAATGAAATACATTTGCATCGAGACAGTGAACAACGAGTGTGTTTTGAAAATAAAATTTGATGGTCTCTATATCAAGAGTGAATTTTGTGAATTCAGTAGCGCTCAACCCTTGTACATAATTCAATACATATCTTAGACAATTCCATGTCTTCTAGAGGTCATGATATATAGTACCCTTCCTCCAATCCCCATCCCTTGAAATGTCATAGAAGATAATCAAGGAGAATGGATGGTAGTTTGATCTCGTCAATCAGGCCAATATGATGCTAGAAGATCAAGATCACGGGGCATAAGGAACCTAAAACCTTATGAAAAGGAACCCTAAGCATGGGGCTAGAAGAAATTCCAAGCTTAACTCAAATTAGTTCTCCATACTCTAGAGAGAACACTAAACTCCCAAGAAGTCAACAACAACACATCCTCTAGCTTTGGATTTGGAAAAGTCTCCAAATAACAAACCTATGATCAAGGTAGTTGATTGCCTTCCTTTAAATTTGATAGGTCATGTGGTGGAATATATCTAGCGTTAATGCCAAAAAATTAGAATTTTTTTATCGATGGACTAGCCCAGGTATGGATATAGATGCTATAGTAAAATGGATTTAAAAACTCTTAGGAAATCACATAGACTTGGTAATCATGGAAAATTAATTTTTTTATAGAGCTTGTGATAATTTAGATTTAAAAAATACATAAAGGGGAAACCCTATTTTTTAATGGCTATCCCTTCAAAGTTTTGGACTAGGAACCCTTTATTGATCCAAAAATGCAAGAGATTTCAAAGTTGATTGCACAATAATTTTACCAATTCTCCCAATAGAGTTATCTATTAGGGAAATGCTTAAACTTATAGATAATATCCGAAGATCTTTTTCAAGATTTATAGAAACTCATCTTAAGTGCTCCAGTTTGATTATTATTGTTAAAATGAATGTTAACATATTAAAACCTAAACCACTAGATATCAACATCAATGGTAAAACCATTTCTATCAAACCTAGATTTGTCAATGATTCTTTCAAGGAAGACTCAATTCTTTACAATCTTCCTTCCCTAAATCCAAACTTCTTAGTAGATGTCACCCTTGCCTCAAATGTTCAGGTCATTCTTAATGAGGATGGAGGAGGTTTATGTTTTCACATGGCTAAAGATGGGGAAGAAGGGGAGATTAGGGATCCCCTCCCCCATCTCTAATCAGTAATTGTTAGGATAGAGAATCTAGTGGATGAAGAATCCTCCCCTACTAATGTTGATATAGCTTCAATACAAATCTCCCTAACAAAGGATCGAATCAATCATGGTTTTGACTATGAATATGGTACACCCAATATAAACATAGGCAATCAAAATGACATCAATATTCCTCCATAGGAGGAAACCATGGATACCCCAAGAAAATTCAAAAGAGAGGTTAATATTTTAGTAGAAGCCCTTAATTATACGATGGTTGATGATATTTGGAATCAATTTTTAGATGAAATATGTGATTAAGAAGAAGTTAGAAGACAAAAATCAATTATTATCAATTTGATTATTAAGAATGATGAGGAGCTTGTGGAGGATCCCCTCTAAGCTCAAATTATGGGATGGTTTTCTTAGATTAAGATATATTGTCATATAGGGGCTAGGATTCTCCAGGGCTTGCCTTCCATCAGCCAAGACGAGCCATCCCCAACTTTTCCAAATCCTTAAAGAAATGAGGTTGTAAATCTCTTCATGAGCTTAGATCCAAAGATGGGGTAGCTTGTACGTAATCAAAATTATAGGATTTATTTTATATTGGGAATCAGAAGATCCTTTCCAAATCATCATTGATATATTAATCTAGAATTTTAGGGGCTTTGGTGCCCCTAATAGAAAACATTTTCTTAAACAATGTATCTCATTGAGTAGAGCTAATATCATCCTTACCTAGGAAACCAAACCAGCTAAGAAAGAGATGGATAATTTTAGAAGATCCTTAAGTTGAAAGGAAATTAAGGAATCTCCATCAGATGGTACCACAGAGGGCCTTTCTATTTTGCGAGATCCTAGGCATGTTTCATTATCTTCCCTGGAGTTTTATAGGAATTGGATGTGTGGGCTAGTAAAGGATATTAGATCTAATTAATGTTTTAGGTTCTTTAGTGTTTATGGTTCAACAAAAAACTAAGATAAAACAAGTATGTGGAAGGAAATAGAATATAAGATTAATCTAGGGGGTTCAGAGATTTCTATTTTAGGAGGATATTTTAATTTTATCCTTTAACCTTTATAGAAACAAGGTGCCATGAATTATCTCTCCTCATCATCCAAAGGTTTTACAAATTGGGTCCATAGGGTTGGTCTGTTGGAAATTGAATGCTCCTTTGACTCATTCACTTGGAATAATAGGAGGAAGGGTTTTATTAATATTATTGAAAATATTGATAGATTCTTCATTCATAGGGATTTATCTTCCTTCTCTATTTTAGACCAGTTTTAGGATCAGACCACTTCCCTGTTGAGCTTGGATATTGAGGACAAAAGACCAAGAAACTTCCCTTTTAAGTTTGAACAAATATGGCTTAGTGATGAAAATTGCCTTAATTTGATTAAGAAATGGTAGAATGAAACCAAAGTATCTGGCTCCAAATAATTTCAGGTGATTAGTAAGTTAAAGATTATTAAACAAAAATTGAAAGAATGAAACCTTGATTTCTTTGGCAATATATTTTAGGATAAACTCACCCCAGAGAATAAATTTGAATCGCTCAACAAAGAGGTTTTGGAGCATGTGATGGATTTACCCCATGTACTTGAAGAGAAGAAGCTCATGTGATAGTATGAAGATGTCATGGTTAAGGAGGAACTCTTTTGGGGGTATAAGTCTAGGGAAACCTAGTTAGAGGAAAGGGACAAGAACACACATTTCTTTTGTAATAGTACCAAACAAAGGAGAATGTTTAACCATAAAACATCCATCAAATATGTTGAAGGTAAATAAGGGATTCTCATAAAAACATTATCTCAGCAACCATCTCATATTTTGATCACATCTATAACAATATAGAAAGCTCCAACCTTAGAGCCAAGAAGAGTATTTTAGCATCTATTCCCAAAATTATCTCTAAGGAGAAAAGCCAAAAGTTAATGCAAAATTTCACTAAGAAAGAAATTGAGAAAACTCTAAATCTTATGAACCCAAATAAATTGCTTGGGTCTTATGGCTTCCCAGCTGCCTTCTTTCAAATAAGATGGGATTTTTTAGGTGACAACATAAAAAGTGCTCTAGAAGGGGTTAGGAACTTGGGAAAACTTTTGAGAGAAGTAAATAATAATTTTATTTTTCTCATCCCTAAAAAAGAGAAACCATAGTCTTTTGATGACTTTCAACTTATAACACTTTGTAATACTCTTTGCAGATTATTTACCAAGACTCTGGCTAGCTGACTTCAATTGATCTTACCTAACCTTATTAGTGAGGATCAAACTAGTTTTGTCCTTGGCTAATCAATTTATGATAGAATTATTATAGCTTAAGAAGTGATACAATTTTTCCAAATCAACAAAAACCAAGTATGTTGATCAAATTGGACATCAAAAAGACATATGATAGAGTAGATTAGAGATTCATTTGTAAATGTCTGAAAGCTTATGGTTTCTCCAAGCAAAGGATAAACTTGATCTTTGAATGCATATCAAAATCAAAGTCATCTATCCTAATTAATAGCTCTCCAAAGGGCTTCTTTAGTATTTCAAGAGGTTTAAGGCAAGGGCATCCAATCTCTCCCTTTTTGTTTATCCTTATAGTCAATGCTTTAAGAAGATCTTTGTCTAATGCTAGATCTTTGGGCCAAATGAGAAGCATTTCTATTGCTTGTGATTTATAACCAACAATGAATCAACATTTTGTGGATGATACCATGCTTTATGGTCAGAGCATGACTAAGGAGGCTACTACTCTAAATGGAATCTTAACACAATAGTCTTTGGCCTTTAGTCAAGAGATCAACAAAGATAAATCAAACATCTTTTTCT
The DNA here is from genome assembly GCA_028749045.1 of Cupressus sempervirens. Lineage (NCBI taxonomy): Eukaryota > Viridiplantae > Streptophyta > Pinopsida > Cupressales > Cupressaceae > Cupressus > Cupressus sempervirens. The sequence continues at coordinate 124,713,911 of CM053791.1, forward strand.
TTAAATTTGTGATATTTTTGACTTCAACAAGGGATCCCTTCCCTATAAATATTTAGGGATACCTTTAAACTCTAGTACTTGATCAACCAAATTATGGGATCCTATTTTAGAGAAGCTTCAAAATGGAGTGAAAATATGGAAAGGAAAAGGGCTTAATCTGCAGGAAGAGTTACGCTAGTTCAATTAGTCTTCACAAACCTACCTATCTATCATTTTTCTTTCCTAGACATGTCAAGAAGTAAACTAAATGAAATTAATAGGATTCTTAGAATTTTTTCTAGAAGGGTCTAGATGAGAAGAAAAATTTCCCCCTTGTATCTTGGGATCAAGTTTGTAAACTAAAAGAGAAAGGTGGGGCTGGTATCAAGAATATCAAATTAAAAGGGAAGGCTTTAGGAGCTAAGCTATCATGGAGAATAATAAAGTTCCCAAACCTAAAATGGGTTAGGGTCCTCTACCACAAATACCTTGCCTCTCTGGTTCCCTCTAATCTATTTATAGAAGTAAATCTTGTGAAAGGCTCAAGAATTTGGAATTTCTTGCTAAAATATAGATTTGTCATTCAGAATAAGTTAAATTGGGATTTAGGGAATGGAGAGGATGCACATTTTTGGCATGATTATTGGACTACTTATAAAGCCTTAGACAATTTCCTTCTCTTATCCATTCAATGGGTCATTAAGAGTCCAAGTAAGCTTCCAGAGTTAATGATTATGTGGTTTTTGAACAAGGAAGTCTTAAATGGCATTGGAAAAGCTTGGATGAGGAGGATATTCCTTTAAGTGAGAAGGACTTTCTAAAGAATAGGTTATCCTCTAGGAAAATTCTATTTTGGGGAGGTAAAAATTCCCATATTTGGGATGGATGCAAGAGAGGTGTTTATAGTTCTAAGATGGCTTATAAGATTATTGAATCCTCGTTGGGGTTCTCTAAGACTTTTATTCCTACTAGTCTCCTCTAGGATATATTCTACTTTCCCAAGGAAGGAGCGTTCACCTAGATCGTCCTCCACAATAAAGCCTTGACAACAGATGGGTTTAGGAGAAGGTCCTAGTAGATGACTCCTTTATGAATCAAAAGAGGAATCAAAATATCACCTTTTTCTTAATTATCCTTTCTTGAATAATTTTTGGCAGCGGTTGTGTTCTAATTTGGGGTGGAGTTTGGCCTTCCCTAATTCCATCATAAGTTTGATTTCAACTTGGCCCTTGCTAAAACTGGATAGCATTTTTAAGAACCTTTACATATCCTCTCCTTCCATAGTTATTTGGTAATGATGGAAGGGGAGAAATAGAAGAATATTTTAGGATAAGAAGATGGAGGTTAATCATATTGTCAATTAAATTGAAGCATAAATCATCGAATTGACAAGTAATGGATTTATTTATGACCCACAAAGGAGCAATCATGTCTCATTCGGATGAGAAGATGTGTGGTAGGTGGATTAGATTGAAAATCTCCTCCTTCTTGGGGAAGGGGGGCCTTTAAAGTATCATAAGAAAGGAAGAATGTGTTTGGAAGGCCCCTAAAAGAGGGTGATATAAACTCAATTTTGAAGGAGCGTATAGGGGAAATCTTGTTAAGGCTAGTATAGGATGCAACATTCATAATTTGATGAAGGGATAGAGATTGCATTTATAGCCAAAGAAATTGGGGAAGCTACCAAAAATTGGATAGAAATTTTAGCTTTAGTAGAGGGTTTAGATCTATGTAAGGAATCAGACTTAAGAAATTAGAAATAGAAGGCGATTAATCCATAATAATCAATGCCCTCAAGAAAGGCTATGTTACTAATTGGAGATTAGATGCCCAATTATCCAAATCCCTCATGCTTTGTAACTATTTGACAAATTTTAATCAACCATATATATCGTGAAGGGAAAAAGAGGGTGGATGAGTTACCTAATTACATATTTGATCTTTCAATAAGGTAGATAATCTTTAATATTAATGAAGATATAACATCATTAAAGGGATAAATTTGTTGATGGATATGGTATTAATGTGAGTGAGATCTTGCTAAAAAGGTAATTTATTTTGGTTAATGATATTTGGATACCTCAACAACAAAGGATGAAGGGATCTCAAAGGAGGATGAACCTCCTTCCCCTTCTTTTATGGCTATCAATTTACTTTTCATTCGGACTATGTATTTTGAACTCAACTTTTAAGAAACAAATACTTCCTATGTTCATCTATTTTTTTCTACATCTCCTTTGTTTCATTAATGATATAGTTCTTAGTCCTCTTATCAACTTTTAAGCTAAATAGTTTTAAAATTTTAGATTTGTGGTTTTATTATACTACGAACTAACAAATTAACAAAGTAGACTAGGAGTTGTTTGGTGGTTTGACTATGTTATTTCAAGACATAACTGGATGAAGGAAATTTGAATGGGCAATAGAATGCAGGAAGAAAATTCTAATTCACATATCGTATCTCTCTTTTGTATCTTTAAAATGATAAGAAAAATTGAAGGATTTTTACCCGACTTCCTCTCAGTGCCTCTTGAGTTGTGTTGTAATTTATTATTATTTTAATGAATGGCTTCGACCTCTTTCTTATAAAAGCATCTAATTTTTTTTATTGTTATTTTAAAAAAAATGATCATTTTAGAAAAATAACTTTGTTCTTGCCATTAAAAAGTAGTTGTTCCATGCATCCAAAGATCATAGATTAAAATAAAAATTACATTATTTATCATCAAAGTCACTCAAAAAATGATATAAAGGGGGTATATGGCTTTATCTCTTTTAATATTAAGCAATTATAAACTAAAATAGATGCATTTATTCACATATGCTATACTAATAATAGTTAAACACATGAATAAAATAATTTATATTAAGATTGTTTACATATTGGATACTCCTGAAGAGCAACAATTACAACTTATTCAAGCTCAAGTTACAAGAAATCACACTAGAAACAACAATTGGAAGACCAAGAGTCACAACTTAGACCCAAACAAATATAAATAATCTAAATAATACGAGTTTTTAAAAATAAATTAATATATTAAATTACACTTAATCATTTAATATGGAAAATTTTGAAAGTAATTTCATACTTTTTTAGGGAGTTGTGGAATTGGAGTTGTGATTTAGGGTTCTTGATATCTCTTTCAACTTATTTATGTTCTATTGCATATGTTTAACTATTCATTTCTTCAATGTTTTAATTTGTCCTATGATCCTTTATTGAAATCTAAGCTTCATTGCTAAATCTTATTTTATCATACGTAATAAATGTATATGAAATCAAACACCTGACTACCTAACTCAGATCAAAATGAACCTAATAAAATACAATCAATGTAAATACCAACAAATCATTTGCTAGTCAATACAAATATGAACATTCCATATGTGGAATTAACTTGGAAGAACTTTTACACAAAATCTAACATATATTTAACGTATTTAACTATAACATACTATTATATTGTTTTAAGATGCATTTAATTTTCATTTTGATATGAATTATGGATAATATTTGTATTGAATAACAATCAATTAGTTCATGCTTACTTAACTACATGTTACTCGTATCATTAATAAAGTTCGACATTAAGTAGCTATAGTTTATTAGTTAATTATTCCTAATGAATTGAGTTTTAACAAGTTAAATATCTCTTAAATAGGTGACAACCTCTAGATATTACTCCAATTTATCACATATTTTTCCTTTTTCTTATCTACAAAAGAGTGTAAATAACTACTATTTGAGATTAATCATTTTCTAATAGAGTTATCATTATTATTGTGAATTTTAAATGAAATGCTTTTAATATAATCATTCATAGTTATGTTCTAAATATGTGTTATACTACTTATTTAGCTTTCATTGATTTATTATATCATCATATTACTATATATGCATGTTGGTGATTGCTTTATGTTATGTATAATCATTATAAGAAGCTATAAACTTTAAATTATTATCATGAATATAAAGATTTCGCAAAAAAAGGGGTAAAATTTTATTAAGACAGAAAGGAATACAACAAGGAGAGCTCAACAAGGAGCTCGATCCTGAGCAACAAGATCATCAAATTCTTGCACCATCTCAAAGGACAGTTGCCCCCTATCCCTAATATTCCAACTCGGATCATGACTAGAAGCCCATTTGGCTAAACAATTAGCAAGTCTATTCCATTCTCGCGGAATATACTTGAACCTAATGAACTGAAAAGAGGAAGAGAAGAAAAGAATCTACTTAACAACAGTGGCCAGCTGCCAACTAACATCCTCAAGCTCTTGCGAAGAAAGCATGTTCACCACCACCTGGGAATCAGAATCACAAATAATCTTACTCCATCCCCACAAGCAACACTATTCCACAACATATAAAATAGCCTGAGCTTCCATGAGATTGTTAGTATAATTACCCTTATGAATTGAGAAGAAAAATTTAACATTCCCAGAACTACAACGAGCCACTCCGCCAATACCAGCCGGACCAGGATTCCCACGAGAAGAATCATCAGTGTTAATTTTCAGAACTCTACAGGGAGGAGGAGTCTAGTGCCCATCTCGGTTAACCTGACCCTTCCTCTGATGGTGAAGTTTCCTGGACATAGAAGGAAACCTATGAGCCACAACCCCATTCTGCAGATGAAAATTGAGGCGATTACAGATAGCAAGATCAACCGGATCCATACCCCCATCAAGCTCACACTTCACAAGAATAGTTTCCTGGAGAGAATGTGATATTTTCCACCAAAGATGCAAAACACCAAGACGAACATCTTGGAATATGCGACGATTCCTCTCCAACCAGATATGCCAAAGCATGAAAGATGGGCCAGCAATCCAAGCAGCATGGAGAGAAGAAGACTTGGAGGGAGCACTACCCAAGTGAGCCCAGAACTCAGGCAAAGAGGAAGCATGCCGACAAGAGCAACCCCAAGCGCTCCACAAAAGGTGTCATATCTGAGTAGAATAGGAGCAATGGAAGAATAGATGGGAGACAGACTCCTCTCCATTACCACACAAAACACAATAAGAGGGGCCCTGAAATCCACGTTTACAAAGATTATCCCAGGTAAGACAATAGTTGTGAGCCACTAGCCACATGAAAAAATTGCACTTGGACCAAGAAAATTTATTCCAGACTTGCTTCCACAAAGGGACCTCAGCATCTCCAAATAATTGTCTAGTTATCTCCTGATACCCAGCAGAGACATGATATTTACCAGACAAGGTACTGCCCCAAGCCAATACATCTGGACCAAGCAAAGAGGAACACTCTCTAGAGGCCAGAATTTGAGAAAGCTCCTGATGATCCATGTTTGTACCTCCAGGAGGCCAATCAGAGGAATGCTTCCATCTATAACCAACAACAAGTCCCAATTGATAAGGAGTCTTGTAATGAGCCACTTTATCCCATCCAGCGACTAGAAAAGAGTCACAAAGAGGTTGAAGATGAGTGTATATGGATAAAATGGAAGGGAATCCATCCCAAGCATTAGACCAAAACAAAGCCTGAGAACCTCCTTTACATATCTAGAACAGACCCCTCTTCACCAACATCGCACCTATCTTCAAAGTATGCCAAACCATTGAGCCACGACCTTCAAGAGGAAGTGTAGAAATAGAGCAAGGATCAGCACCATGAAAATATTTATGAGTGATAATACGAGCCCAAAGTTGATGCTGTCCAAAGCACTTCCGCCAATAAAGTTTAGCAGCCAAAGCTTGTCTACTCAATAGAGTAGAACGAAGACCAAGACCACCCTCCTTTTTAGACCTACAAACAGTTGCCCAATTAACCAAGCTCCATTTAGTACTATGCAAATTACCACTCCAAAGGAATTGTCGAGAAATAGCATCAAACTCCTTAAGAAAGTAAATAGGTGCAGCATGAACCATGCTTCTATAAGTAGGAAGAGCTTGGATAATAGCTTGAAGAAGAGTAACGTGGGCAGCAGTAGAAAGCCATCTATAAGTCCAATGATTTACCTTATCCTAAAGCTTGGTAATCAAATTTTTCCAGAAGAGACGTGGCTTCCTGGAAACAGCAATAGGGATGCCAAGATAAGTCAAAGGAAGTGAACCTATCTGAAACCGTAGGATACCAACAATCCTCTGCTGAATAGAATCAGGAGTGTTAAAAAAGTAAATGAAAGATTTGTGCTCATTAACTTTCTGGCCTAAAGCTGCCAAATAAACATCCAAAGCATGTCGAAAGGCTTCAGCTTCCTTGATCCTAGCAAGACTGGCAAGAGCAGAATCATCAACAAATTGAAGATGGGAAAGAGAAGGTAAGCCATTACCCCACCGCCAGCCTTGAATAGAATTCTGGGACACCTGATGCTTAATGAATCTTCCCAAGCCTTCAGCCATGATGATGAATAGATATGGGGAGAGAGGGTCACCCTAGCGGAGGCCTCTAGAAGCACCAAATAGTTGTGAAGGTTGACCATTAATAAGAATAGAAAAAGAGGTAGAAGTAACGCAACTCATAATCCAACTCACCCAGTCAGAGCTAAATCCAAAAGAAAGAAGAATACTCCTTAGGAAGCTCCATTTAACTCTATCGTAGGCCTTAGCCATATCCAGCTTAACAAACATGGCTCTCTCCCTTGAAGTAGCCATAGAGTGAATAGCCTCAATAGCAATAACCACCCCATCCAAAATTTGTCTTCCAGCAACAAAACCACCTTGTTCTTCTGAGATAATAATGGGAAGCCACCTTTTCAGTCTCTTAGCAATCAGCTTAGTAATAACTTTGTAGACCACATTACATAAGGCAATTGGTCTAAAAAAATCCAATTGATTAGCACCCTCTCTCTTAGGAATAAGAGTCAAGAATGTAGAGTTCAAAGCTCGAAGCATCTGCTTGCTAGCATAGGATTCTTTAACCACCTCCAACAAATCATGATTAATGATGTCCCAAAATTCCTAAAAGAATTCAACTGGAAAACCATCAGGACCAGGAGCCTTCCCCTTAGGCATGCCAAAGACCACCGCCTCCAGCTCTTCCAAAGAGATAGGATGCATGAGATAATCATTCATTTCCTGAGTGATAAGGGAAGGAATACAGGACAAAATAATATTTTCTTCATTATCAGCAGGAGGAGAGTCCTCAAAGAAGAGGGTAGAGAAGTACGAAATAGCCTCTTGGAACAAAGCTGGCAAGGAATTCAGTTGGATACCTTGAGAATTAACCAAAGAAGAGATAGTGCTCTGATTCCGACGAGATTGCATTGTTTTATGGAAAAAGGCAGTGTTTTGATCACCTTCCTGGAGCCAATCAACTCGAGCCTTTTGCTTCCAAAAAATTTCCTCTCGAAGTTCCCATTCTTCTAGAGCTCTAGAAGCAAGGGATTTAGCCTGGCCAAGATCCTCCAAGAAACCTCGATCTCTAATCTCCCTTGTGATGACATCAAGATTTTCTTGAGCAAGCCTCTTCATAAAGTGAAGATTCCCAAACCATTCCCTATTCCATATCTTGAGCTACCTTTTAACATATTGAAGCCTTTTAGAAAATGAGAACATTGCAGTACCATATGCAGGGGCACCATCTTTCCACCAACAAAAAACAAAATCATGAAGAGAGGAGTCATGAAGCCACATCAACTGGAACTTAAAAGGAGGATGCTTCAGAACATAAGCCCCTATAGCAGAAAATTTGATTGGCCAATGATCTGAACCCCTCCAATCAAGGATTTCTGAAGAGATAGTAAGGGTGCCACTAAGCCAGAAGCAAGAAACAAGAAATCTATCTAGGCGTTCTGAGATAGCAGCAACACCAGTCCTACGATTATTCTAGGTATAGAGGCCATTAGAAGGCTTAACATCAGAGAGATGCAAAAGAGATATGTGTTGCTGAAGAAGAACAGAAGAAGGCCCCAATCTAGCCAAACCACCATGCTTCTCTTCCAGACTTAAAACTGAATTGAAGTCCCCTGCTAACACCCAAGGATAATAAGGATGACAATTTCTAACATATTGAATATGTTCCCAAAGTTCCTCCTTTCCCACAAGATCAACAGGTGCATACACATTAGTAACCATGATTACCTCTCCTGAGTCTAGAGCAGAAGCTACCATAGAGAGAGCTAAGCGAGAAGACATCCAGCCAAGAGGAGAAATTTTTTGAGGATCCCAAAATATAGCTAAACCACCAGCACTACCTATTGCCCCAACACGTTGGCATTGGCCACGAGACCAAATACTAGAGGCATGTTGGACCATAGACTCCACAGAGAGCTTAGTCTCTTGGATACAAAAAACATTAGGACTATGATCAACCACCAAGTTATGAATAGCCTTTTGTCTAGGGATGCTATTCAACCCCCTTACATTCCATGAGAGAATAATCATCATTGGGTAGATTTGGGAAAATGAGAATCCAAAGGTTTCACTGAACCAGACTCAATCAATATATCTCCTGTGAGTTTAATCTTCTCTTGGTCTATTTTGCACCCACTCCTTAGAGGGGGAGAAGAAGAAGCTTGCTTAAAGGGTCGAGGCAGCAACCCCAAGGGGAGAGGAGATCCCTTGCCCTTACCTAATGGTAGCACATCCTTAACCAAGTCAGTCAAAACAACATCATCATCTTCCAACACTGCAGGAGTCACCAGAGCCGCTATCACAGGAGCTACAAGAACCTCACAATTCTGATATACTACAACTTGAGATGCCCCACAAGCATCATTAGGAACAGATCTCTCATCTGGGCAAGCTGGATCAGAAGAGATAGGAGGAGGAATACCCTCCTCTAGAACCATACTATCCAGCACCTCAAAACGGTTAAAACCTAAATTAGATAATCTTTCTTTCAAATGCCTCTTTTGACCACGTCCCTTAGCTTGAGGACGAACAGGGGTAAATCCAACCTTATCCTGCATTGGAGCCTTACCCTTACCTGTAGCATCTTGTGGATTCATCCCCTTGGTAGTATTAACCATTTGAGATTGTCCTTTCCCTGTAGTATCTGCCAAAACACCAGCATTTCTAGTTGTAGATCGATCCACTCCTTTGAAACTCGAGTTACGGGGGCACTTTTTATCGAGGGTTTGATGTGCGATCACAACTAGCTTCCCCAACAAAGCAGCAATTTGTCGAAGGATGTCTATAGAAAATTGCATATATATTTCACTTGACACAATATGGAAGGATAAATATTATGGTTATATTTATTTTTCCCAAATAAGTTTCCAATTGAGAACTTGGTAGCTTAATATCAACACCTAACATTAGGCTCTCAACTTCCCTTGATGAGATCTTGGTTTTTCAAAAACTAATAAATGTAGTGAGGTATTAAGTGTTGAAGCTAGGGTTTTTAGAATTTACATAGGGTAATGAGATTTTTACAATTGATACACATAGAGTTCAACTTCCATGTATTGCCCCTACCAAAATAGGGTTAGTAGCCCTGAACAAAAATAAAAACAAATATTACAACCCTTGTTAAAAATAAATTTAATCATTGAAAAAATATATATATATATATAAATACACATGATAGCATTTTAGTAGAGCCTATTTGAGTTTAGTTTAAGCCAACCAAGGTAAAATATATATGCAATTTTCTGTAGAGGTCAAGTAAGATTGACCACTAATGTTAATGATCATTATTTTCTCATATATAGAGGTCAACTAAGGGCTATGATAATACCAAAGAAGGAATGTCATTAAAATAAATTAAATACTTAAAGATAGAAATTAACATGAAAGAGTGTGACTCTTTTACAATGAAGAGATGTGACTCACCATCATATGAAGACGTATGACCCCCTCTACTAAGGTAGACATAAAAAGAGAGAAATCTCAATTGAGAAAGGCATCAAATACTCTAGTTTGAATTGGAGAAGTAATTAGAAATTAACCTGCACTAGAAATTAAGAACAATAGTTTATAATAATAACAGAAATAACTAGTATGCAATTATCATTATACTTAACATAAATGTGCTAGGAAGCTTTTAAGTCTTACTTGAATAGTTAAATTGTCTATCCATCTAAAAATATAGGATAATCAACATGTGACTATTGTAAAGTAATTAGGGTATGGGATAGAAAATATGCATAAGATAACTAAGATCAAGTGGATAAGATATGGTATATAGATATGTAATGTTTATGATGATTCGTGGATAGTGTTAGATTATTATTTTATTTTATTTTCTATTTTAAGTACCATTGCTTATTACAGGCATAACTTGAAGACATTTTATGTTTTAAAATTTGTTAAGGTTATTATTAAATGATTGTGTGATGGAAAACCTATAGAATTTTTATGAATTTTAAGTTTCTAAAAGTTAATGTTAGATTTATGGTTATTATAACAATTATCTTTTTCATTTAACCTATGGTAAATGATTTGGTTATGATTACAATTGGGGTGATAGGGACATAGAAACAATCAATCTGAATGGTTACCATGTTACAAGTACTATAATGTTAACCTTACAACTAGTATTATGTGAATAGTTATAATATAGTTTCCCATAGTATTAAGATAACTATACTAATTAGATTTTGGGTTAGGGTTAGGTTCAGGGTTAAGCTAAGGAGTCACAATTAGGGGTAGGATGATATTAAGTTTGTGGTTTGGGATAAGATGTTATGTTTATAGTTAGGTGGTGTATCATATTTAGTGTAACATTAATGGTAAACTTTAGCATAAGAGGTTGGAGTTAGAGTTAGGGTCAGATTTTAGAAAATGTTTAGTAATAGATATAGTTATATTTATGATTAATACTAGGGTTAGGGGTTAAATTTTACAATTTGGGGTAATCATGCTGACTTTTAAAGAAAGATAACAAACATAGATAATGATGAGATGTATGTTGTACATGTAGGATTTGCATCATACTTAGTAGGACAATTATAGTTAGAGTAAGGGTTGGATTTAGAGTTTTAGAAAATATTTAGTGCAATTAGGGTTTTGGAAAATGGTTTAGATTTAGGTGTATTGTGAGTATATTGCTTACATGTACAATTAGGGTTAGGGTTAGGGTTAGAGTTAATTTAAAATCATGGTAAAAATTATTATGTAACATTTATAGTTAGGTTTAAATCATATATTAGGGCTAGGATGAGAACATTAATGATAAAGTTTAATAGAAGGGGTTCGGGTTATGAAATGTCCCTTTTCTGAATTTTTTTTGATATTTCATGCCTCTAATCAGATTTTCAAAATCAAACAACCAATATCACAAAGATCCACCAAATTTCTCAATAAACCCCAAATCGGGTATGCCAGAAATAGTGCCAAAAGCTTCACAGCTTCACCTATTATTAATAAATCTGAAAGTGGAAATTTTTACAAAATTTGAGCAGAATAACAGCCTATAAAATTATATTTATAGATTTTTATAACATGCACACAATAGCTTCCAAACGGAGGACAAAAATAACGCTCATCGGGCTCACGAAAATAGCACAAAATAGCACAGAATCACCACAAAAACTTAATAATCTATCATAGAAGTATAATCATATCCAAATACATATATTCAAATCTATTTTAACATTTAAAAGTCTGATATACAGCAGCAACCCAAACTGATATGAAATACTCAACCAGAAACACCAAACTCTTACAAAAAACACACCCAAAAACTCACAAATCTGCACTGTTCAGCACAAAGGAAAACTCTGCATGAGCATGCACATGGAATGGCTTCAAAATCCCATCCTTAGCCTTCCTAGAAACCTAAAAACTCCCATTCTTGGGTCTCCTTCTCCATAGGTTTGGCAGCCTCTGAAGAATAACAAAGAAATGAGCAAAAATCAAGTTCTGGAATGAGCCCAGAATGCCTCCAAACCCCTTAAAAGAGGGCATAACCATAACTCACGTCCAAGAGGGGTTAATAAAACATATTTTAATATTTATTAGTCCATTAGCTTCCAAATATTATCCCCTTTTTCCGAAACTTCACCTTTTTGGGCCTGCTTGCCTTAGAAAAGATTATTATTTTTAATTATTTGAAATGGGACATGACAAGTCCTCCCCTCCCAAATATTGCTTGTCCTCAAGCAATGGCTAAACAATAAACCAATCAATCCACCTAGATCCCAAATGTAGTCATGAACTATACTACTATCAATTAACATAGGCTCCTACAATATCCTCTGCAATATAACCAAGAGGAATCCATAACCAAACTGACAATTATAGCTCAACCAAACTCCAAAATCACCACTACCAGAGTTAGAAACCCATGAGACACAAACTCTTAGAACATCAGAACCCAAGTAAAGTGGGAAAATCAAACTGTCAACACAGTAAATACCATCAACACATCCCACTGGCCTATATGAAATGTACAATCTGACTCTGCAAAAATGGTGAATGCTCCCGAATGAAACTGTACCAAGTATGGAGAATCCACACACTGTACAACTCCTGCAGTCAACACAACTCTGCAAATCACCAACCACTATCTCATAACCATAACTCCCATGCACTGTTGATGGTGAAAAGACATTACAAGATAAATAGCAAGAAATGAAACCCAAACCTATTTTTCCATGAACAAGTGATATAGCCCACTGTGACTGACCACCAGCTAAGTCAAGAGATTTCATAGCCAAAGGAGTAGAATCAATAACAACAACTGCTGAAGCAGCATTCCCAAAATCCTGCTCTAAGTTATGTATTATCAAGTTGTCAACTGCAAAACCTATCAAAGTACATCTCTTTATCATCATCTCATCAACATGGTCATCAAAGGTAAATTGATGAGCATACCTCACAGTGTAGTGCCGATGGAATGCATCAATCTCAGTCGGTGGCTCAGACTGCAATCTAGATGAAACTAACTGCAATTGATCACTAACCAAGTTGGAATTGACTACTACCTTCAAAGACATTGCCAAAGGAGTAATATTACTAGCAAGAACCATGCCAACTACCGGCTCAGCAATATCACACGTGATCTTTGATACAACATCTCTAGTCTCTGTGCCATTAGTACTAGAGGCCACCACCATGTCAGGCATACCACAACAATCTGTTGTAGCACCCAACTCAATTGAACCTAACTTTAGTGGGAATGAATCTAATATGCCAATGTTAGTATCAAGGATGGATGTATCCCCATCTCCACTGTATCTGACAATCTCGACCATGGAAATCCTCAGATCACTAGACACTACAGCTTGTGACTGTACAAAATTTGGTAAAGATTGTAGTCACTCCAACTCCATGGTCACCTTAGTCAAGTGAAACTGTGACTTCTTGAAAGCCAACAGTGTACTCTCAAGAATCTCAGAAGTCACCTCGAGTTGCTGAGTAAGCTCACTCACCTCATCTTCCTTGGCCAATAATGCATCATATGCTATACTCCCCCACTTCATAAGATAATCTCTGTCGGCTACCAACTGCATATAATTATGTCTCAAAATCCAAATAGCCTCCCATAAAGAGTGGATCTCTGTCAAGGAAAGATAACTGCCTCCCTGCTCATCACTAGTAGGAGAACCCCATCCATAAACTGCTAAAAATTGATGAGCAGCATCGAAATGCTGGCAAGTCATAGCAATGTCTCGGTCACTAACTCTCAACTGATTAGACACATGATGGCACGGGCTTGACTATCTGCTACAAACCTCCTCTGATGCACTATCTAAAGAAGTATCCTCAAAGTTACTAGTCTCTAGAGTATTACCATCCATATCCTGTGAATCAACTCTAAAGCTCATATCAACATACGGAGTATCAAAAACTATAGCACTGTTGTCCAACTCCTCTATACCCAAGGGAACTAAGTCTTCAAAACTACCCACTGCATCCTCCTGGATGTCATCAATGCCAATATGATCCTGGGACTCATCTGTACACACTACCAAATATGAAAGATCATCAACACATTCCAGCAAGTATGGTCGACTAGATATATGAACAAAGCCCAACACTGGTGTATAAAAACTAATACCAACATCGAATAAGCTCCTGGCACAAGAAAAGACAACATCGTGCAATCTGCTAATCAAATCCATGATAGCACCCAAACAACCACTACTACCAAAAAGTGTTAAATATTTTCAGTCAACTGAATCCAAAATGCCAATATAAAAATCTCGAGTCCATATATGTAAACTATAATCAGCTGGTAACTCAAGTAAACTCCTCACCTGAGTAATATGACCAATACCAACTAATTCCACATACCTATCATGATGAGATAATGTAGTCACAATACTATCTTTGTTCACCTTCAGCTGGCTGGACAAATCATGTGAAGTACTACCTACCTCAACCTCATGTGATGAAGCATCTAACTATGCTCGGTACTCTTTCTCAGCAAAGTCATGAATGCTTAATGTTTGCTCATCTCTACCAGGTATCTCACCATCATGCACAAAAAAATCCTCATAATCATCATCTAAACCCACTACCTCCTGTGGCAGACTAGAATCTAAGACCTCTGTCTGGCTATAAGCTAGTTTCTCAAACTCCTCATGCAAGTTCTTGGTAATTGTGTCATCTGCCCTGTGAGAAAATCTGCCAAATAGAAATCCAGTCAACTTAACCACCTTAGCTGGGTCAGACAACATGTCACTCATCATACGGTGGTGCTAAACCAACTGTTCAGACATGTCATGGCTTATTTTCCTAAGTTTATCTCGAATGTCTAAATAACCATCCTTTCTATTATTCTAACTCTGGAAATCAATTGTCCAAGACCGTGTCCTTTGAGACTCTATACTATACCTGTCCATTTTGGATAAAGTAGAGTGTAACCTCAATATGTTATAACTTCTTCAAACACCAAGAATCTTTATACTTCAGTTGTTTGACATTTTGTCAAACACTTTGCAAGCAAGGGGTCGTATGACTGATATAATTTTTCAGATTGCTGCAAGGACTCTTGTTTCGATTTGCATCAAAGAGAATGCTTACAAAAAGACTCCAGATTGTCTAAACAATAACTTAACATGAATGTGCAACTAATTTGGCAATATTCAATACAAATATGAGACTTAAACTACTTGCAATATGCAGCTACATCAACTAGTAATTATGACAAATACCTTGGATGTCTTGGAAGAATTTCTTTGCGATCTCATCTGGATAAGCCATACTTTTTCCTTCCTTGGATTTTGTACTTTTACTTTCAACTGGAGGTTTGATCAAAATTTCTTTATTCTTTTCTTGCTACAAATATCCCTTTTCTCTTTCACTTAGTTGCATGCGACCATAAATTTTGACATGCAACTGATTAGAAGCAACATGCAACCATAAATTATGACATGCAAGATCTGGGTAGTTGTCAAAACTGACATGCAAACTTCTACAAACCCTCAGGCTAGCAAGATCATAGCTCTGATACCACTGAAATGTCCCTTTTCTAATTTTTTTTAATATTTCATGCCTCTAATCAGATTTTCAAAATCAAATAACCAATATCACAAAGATCCACCAAATTTCTCAATAAACCCCAAATCGGGTATGCCAGAAATAGTGCCAAAAGCTTCATAGCTTCACCTGTTATTAATAAATCTGAAAGTAGACATTTTTATAGAAATTTGAGCAGCATAAAATCTTATAAAATGATATTTCCAAATCTGTATAACATGCACACAATAGCTTCCAAACGGAGGACAAAAACAACGCTCATTGGGCTCACAAAAATAGCACAAAATAGCCCGGAATCACCACAAAAACTTAATAATCTATCATAGAAGTATAATCATATACAAATACATATATTCAGATCTATTTTAACATTTAAAAGTCTGATATACAGCAGCAACCCAAACTGATATGAAATACTCAACCGGAAACACCAAACTCTTACAAAAAACACACCCGAAAACTCACAAATCTGCACTGTTCAACACAAAGGAAAAATTTGCATGAGCATGCACATGGAATGGCTTCAAACTCCCATACTTAGCCTTCTTAGAAACCTGCAAACTCCCATTCTTGGGTCTCCTTCTCCACAGGTTTGGCAGCCTCTGAAGAATAACAAAGAAATGAACAAAAATCAAGTTCTGGAATGAGCCCAGAATGCCTCCAAACCCCTTAAAAGAGGGCATAACCCTAACTCACATCCAAGAGGGGTTAATAAAACATATTTTAATATTTATTAGTCCATTAGCTTCCAAATATTATCCCCTTTTTCCAAAACTTCACCTTTTTGGGCTTGCCTGCCTTAGAAAATATTATTATTTTTAATTATTTGAAAAGGGACATGACAGGTTAGTAATATGATTAAGCTTAGTAATAGATATTGTTACATTTAGGCTTACTACTAGGGTTAGGGGTTAAAAAATAAGGTTAGAAGCAATCATGTGGTGGCTGCTAGAGCAAGATAATAGACATAGATAGGGATGAAATGTACATTCTAGAAGTAGCATTTTGTATCATACTTAGTAGTACAACTACAATAAGGTTTAGATTTAGAGTTTTAGAAAGCATGTACTAGAGCCAGGATTGGTAAAAATAGTTTAGATTTAGGTAGATAATATTAGTATATTGCTTATGTGTGTAATTAGGGTTAGGGTTAGAGAAAATTTGATGATGTGGTAATGATTAACATGCAACTTTTATGGTTAGATTTAAATAAGATATGGTATTATGATTAATGATAATATTTGGTTGACTATTAGAACATGATTAGGTATGTGGTTATTGATCAAAGAGTTAGCATCAATATATTAGGTAGTGTAAGATATAGGTGCAGTGTTGAAGTATTTGCAAAGGTTAAGGGTTTGGAATTTTTTATAACATTGATTAGGGTTAGGGTTAGAAGTAGGGTTAGGATCAATGTGATAATTTGAAAGGGAATGTGATGAGAGATGACATACATGGTTTAGAGTTAGAATTAATATCACACTTACTAGTGTAAGAGTCACAATTAGAGTTAGTAATATGTTGTACACAGGTATTATAGTTATGATTACAATCATGCTTATAAAAACAATAAGGATTGCAATTAGAGTTTTAAGTAACAATAATAATGGTTATTGTGAAACATAGCATGTAGGTTTGCTTAATGCTACTAATGTGGTATGTTTAATTAAAGTTGATGATTTGCATTAATGTTATTGAAATAAAGGCTACACATCGAATGTGTATTATCATTTGGATCACGATTATGCTTAAATGTAGAATATGCATTTTTGTACATAATTTAGTGCCTAATATATTAGTGAAATATGTTTTGTAAATACTCATTTACATTAATTTGGCACCTCCATTTAAGGTGTCATTTTGATGGCACACAATTTTTGAAGCCATTAATATTAGAAATGCAAAGTTCAACAAATCATGTTGCAAAACCTTGGAAGTATACTTGTAAACATCATTTGAATAGTAAGAGTAATTTGTTATTCTCTTGTTCATTAAACTTCTAGAGATGAAAGGGGAAATATAAGTCCTAGTAGAACTATATAGACGAAGTAAAAAGTGGAAACCCCAAGATATGAATGAGGTATATAAAAAATATTTCTTCAACATCATTAAGTACATCTTATATTCATCAATGATTAAAATTTTATGGAAACCTTTATTTGATCAATGATCGTGGTAGACTTCTTTGATCATGAACGAAAACACATCTACTTTTGTAGTTGACTGTCTTGCATAAATCTTAAAATATCTTCTGTCCAATCATTATTTTCAATTCTTCTACATAATCAATTGACTGAGTTGTGTCCACAACTTTGATTATATTTGTACATGACTCTAATTATTCATGCACACTTGTCAAATTTAGTCTCAAAAAATTTATTTGAGTCAATTAAAGCAATCATGTTTGTACCAATGTTTGACTCTCTATCAGAGGTAGTCATCCTTCCATCTATATTTTGCATAAACATAAATTAGATACTAGACAACATTAAAGAAACATACTTAGAGGACTTACTTTATATAATACTTTTAATTTTTTTAAGATATTTAACAACATATAAAGTTATCTAAACTTGTGACGAACTAGCACATTAGTATTTATAATTTTTTAAATTATATTATTTAGTAATTTTGATAAATATATAATATAAAAAACTTAGTAATAATATTATCTAACTTTTTTAATATACCTATATAAATAATTATATATGTTATTAAATTTTTAAAATTATTATTTGAGTTCAATTTTTTTATACAAAATTCTAGAGTCTAGAATTTACACCTTTGCTTCAAATCTTGTATCATTATGTATTATTGTAATATATATTTTATTATTATTTAATGATAGTAATTTATATTTTAGGCATTTAAAAATAAATTTTAAAAAAGATTGATAAAAAATTAAATCAAATTATATTTCAACACACTATTGAAACATGATATTGAGTTATAACTTTGAACATTCCAAAAAATAACAAAGCTTACCAAGTAATTTAAATTAAAATATATTTACAAATATTTTAAGTATATTTATTTAAGATATGTATATTGTCATTCTAATGAAATATAAGATTAAAAAAATGTTCACTTAAAAATAATTAATAATGATTGTGAAGATTAGTACAATGTCTAAGTCTTAAAAAGAAAGTGATGATGCTTAAATAATTAAAAATAAGAATAACTTATATTTAAAATAGTTATAAAGTTCTCAAATTACAAATATTTTGACATACAGTGGTAAGTAACATTAAAAATAAGTATTGTGATATGAACATAAGATAGGCTATATTAGTTTTGGTTATTTGTTATGACCTTGAAGTATAACAGTAAAAATAATTTCCACAATCCATTTCTAATATCAAAATTTATTTCTAGATGCTAAAAAATCGTATACAATTGAATCCAAATATAAAATTTGATAGTACTAAAATATTTCACTATAATAAAAATATATATGCATGTAAACCTTGTTATATGATTTTTTTTTTTAAAGTATAATTTTTTTAGAATCATATAAAACTAATACCATATATGAATTGATTAAATAATAATATAATATATATTATAATAATTCATAATGATAGTTTCATGGTAGTCTCATTGGCAATCCTCTCTGATTTTCCATCATTAGATGACTATAGGCTTCATTCATGCCTTAGCCCTAGCTGGCGTCATTTATGGATGACTTCACTACCTCTAGGTTTTTCTAGGACCTTCTTCGACAACTTTTTTCCCATTTATACCTTCGTTGTCTTTTTTCATCTCTGTCAATCCGAGTGAATTTAACCTTTAGGATGGATTCCAATATCAGTCTTTTTCACACCATGTAGGTGCAGATGATGGCATTCTAGGGAAATGTAAACCCAGAGAAATGGAGCATAATTTTGAAGCCTATTGATGATATGACTAGGATTGCGGTTAGTTGGGCCATTGGTGAAGGCACTTTCAAGTATGATTATACATAGTAGACCAACAATGATATTATTGGGATGTTTATCAGTTGTTTGGCTAGAGCTAGATTGGAGTAGTGGGCTGTGATTAGGCCCTGTTGCAATATTTTTGACCTAGTCTAGCGAATGGGGCTAGAAGAAGCCATCAAAAGTATTGATGAGAAGCTTAGGATTCCTTTGTCAGAAAGGTACATGGCACACCCACCTAGCAGTCCTGACTTGGTTGTAGTGATTCAACATCCTTCCCTAGTCATTTGTGAGAACTTGGCTTTCTACAAGGAATGGCCAAAAATGGAGGTCAGCATTTAGTTCCTCCTCTGGTGAAGAGGGATAGTTGAAGATGATAGTCAAGAGTGGCTTAAAACCTACCTAAACATTTTTAAGGCTTATATTCATCTAGGAGTGGTACTATACAACCTAGAGGCTTTGAATTTCTGCACCCCTAACATGGAGAAATCTAGCAGGGAGAAAAATGCATTTGAATTCCCACCTAACTTCAAACTTGAGAAGCCCAATGACATATTAGAGATCATTATAGTTTACTGGAAGTAGGCATCTAAGATAGGTGGGCTCTCTAGTGTTGCGTTGGTATCTAGTTCTTGGTTTAGCTCCTAGTAGGGTTTGTTGGGGGTGTCCCCTATTTTTGCTCCCCTATTTTCCTTGTGGTAGTATGGAAGCCTTTTGTTTCCATTCTGGTCTAGTAGTTTGTATGCTTTTCCTTATATGTTTTAGTGAGCCTCTATCCAGATTCTCATCCTATTTTGTAGCAAGCTAATTATATAGAAAATGGAAGGATTGTAGATATTGGTTATCTAGTTTGCATCCTGGTCCTTTTTCCTAATAATGGTTTGTTTATAGGGTAGTCTATCTCTCATGAATTTTAACAATATGTAATTTACCCACTTAATATTTATGAATATTTTCCCTATATTTGTGGACTTTGTTTTAACTTATTATTTGTCACTTTTGAACATTGATGTTTGTGAGTTTCTTAATTTTCCCTTCTATCTTTCTCAATTGTATTGTCTTTCAACAATTATAGAGGTAATGAGCTCAATTTCTCAATATCTGAAAATGAAAACAATGTAGCAAATATGTAGTTCCTTACTCACTATTAGTGAATGTTTTCTTGATCTCTCTGTATTACAGATTGTAGAGAAATCCTAATCAAGACTAAAGTAGAAAAAAACATTTTAAGAAGATTTGATATTATGAATGGTGTAGTTTTGCTAGTTTAAACAAGCTAGAGAAGGTCCTTGCTTGAGTCAAAAATCAGGACTACGATTATAGCAAGGATAGTAGATATTTTAGTTCAGGATTATACAAATAAGGACTAATAAACTAAATAGTTTCAAATAGGTAATTAAGTTACTCTATAACATAACCAAAAAGAAATCAAGAAAGAACAATTTAATAATAGGACTTGTTTTAAGGCATTTCTAATTTGTATCCCCTATGCGATTATGTTTAGAATTATTAACCATACAGAATTTAGAATGTTATAATAAAACCTGGTTTTTAGTAAGATTCTAATTTATTATGATGGCATCTGAATTTATTAAAGAATTTTAGGACTTAGAGAATCTTTGAATCAAATTTTGGAAATTATCAATTTTTTTACTGTTATGGGTTGAAAAAGCATGTTAGCATCTAATCAAGAAAGCCTTTTTCAAATTACTCTTAAATTAATAATACTAACAATTTCTTCTTAGTAATCTACTATTTAGCAAAACAATAAGCTATGTGAGTTTAAGATAAAACGGTAAAGAAGGGATGCCCACTAAGAGTTCAAAACTCTGGTTAGAGTGGTTCTCTTGAAACAAGATTATAATTGGATTGGTCTAATCAGAACCATCAAAAAATAGATTAGGACTCTTGTCCACTCCTTTGTAATAAAAATCAAATTTGAAACTGGGGTATGCCCTTTTTATACTGTAATAATAAATGACTACGGTCCCAAGCAAAATTGAAGGTTTTCTTCTCTGTTCTTTCCTACCAGTGCCCATTTGAATGGAGATACTTATGATGTATCTTTATTTGTTTAAAAATATAATGAAAGGCTTCAACTGTTTACCAATCAAAAAAAAAATTTTAAAATCATAATGATAGAAATTAAAAATTGAAATAGATTTTGATACAAATTTTATAATCAATAATTAAGAGAATCAATAATTTCTGAACTTCACACACACATATATAAAATCAAATAATATAACATTAAAAAAAACTTATAATTATTTAACCATAATAAAAACAATAATATCTTTCTTTAAAATCATTAAAATTGTTTTACTTAATATACTTAATATTTTAATTTTTCATACATCAATTTAAAAAACTGTATGCTTTTATGATGGAGATGAACAACTTTTTTAGTTTATTAATTAATTTTAAAATCACGTAGTATTTTTTTTGTGTTTTTTAAATTAATGAATAAATTTGAAAAAATAGGCATGTGAAATGTGTTTAGGCTTGTATAGCATCTCCTAGCCACTACCGTGTGAAGGCACATGCCCCTATAAATTGGAAAATGAACTGATCCACTACTGCAATATTTTCTAGTAAAAATAGTCAAACATGATTCATGAAGATGGCAACGGCTACCCAGGGAGTTATTTTGACTCCCTGGATGCATTCATGCCATGCCTACTCATACCATCCCCATACATGCTTGTGGTGTGTGCAGCCAACTATGGTTTCCACCGTGTCAGTATTCAAAATTGTGCTCAGTCAGTTTATATGGAAGCCTCAAGCCCTTTTTTAATGACAGTTAAAAAGTGAAGTTATTCATTTTTCATTTGTAAATTTTGTTAAAGAATGTAAAGGTTAAGAATTTGAAAAAGATTAATAGTCATGTATTTATTTTTTTATTTCCAATCAATTTTTAACTTAATTTATTTTATTATTATTTTTATTATCTTTTAAGTTTATATATTTAAAATAAATTATATTTAGTATATATATATATATATATATATAATTTAATATGAGTTTATTGTTTGTATAATATGATAAATAATATATAAATATTATTATTTATATTTTTGGTAATTTTATTAATACATATGTATGGATTTTTACATCTTTATATAGATTTCTATAGTTTAATAATTATATAGATAATACAAATATACAAAAGTTTAATAATTATATTAAATCATTATAATTTAATTATGATAATTTCTATAATTTTATATAGTTTAATAATTGAATTAAATTATTATAATTTAATTCTAATAATTTAGGTTATTATAATTTCTTTTAATATTAGTATAAGTTATTAGTAATAGTGTTCATCCAAAGTTTTAACCATCCGTATCTTTTCAAATTATTCAATTTAAAATTTCAAAAAAAAAAAAACTAATGATATTGTGTTAGAATTTTTGTTTTAAGATTTTCTATTATCTAAAATATAGTAAAAAGAAAAAAAAAATTACTTACAAAATTTTTAAATAATATTTTTTTACATACAACCAATTTTGTTTTATTATTTTACAAAAATAAAAAATGTTATACTTAAATTATATTAATCCCTAACATAACATATCTCTCACACAAGAATGAAGTTGGAAAAGTATTAACCAAGAAGGAGCTTCCCCAATTCGGTGCTAGGCTATGAGTGGGACTCAATAGAGAAAGTTAGAAAGTTAGATTCTTAGTGGGCTTGGGATTGAACATTTCTTTTTGTAGAAATAATTTTCAAAGCTTATTATCTACTAAATAAGTATTGTTAGTTAAAGTGTATTGACAAAATCTAAAATCTAAATTTAAAAAATAGAGTTCTAAAAATTTAAAAAACATTAAGTACTTAGAGTATTTTTTAAATCTACAATCTCATTAGTAGACAAAAATTTTTAAATATATTTTTAAATACTAATAATAATAATATAACTATTAAGAATAATATATATTATTATTAAAAGAAACCTTATAATTTGTAATGCATATCTATTCCTATATGTACATGAATATAATATTGGACACCTATTAATCTTATTAATTATTTTAACTTAATTATTTGCATATTAATTTAATTTAAGTTATTATTATTATAAAATCAAACTAAAAAATACCAAATACAAAAAGTTGAATGCTTAAAATTTTAAAATGTTTAAATTTCTTTTTTAAAAATTTAGTTGTTAAAATGATTGAAACTAATATAATAATAAAAATATTTTTACTTAATAATAATAATACTTTTTGGTTCAACACTTAGAAAAAATGTTTAACCTTTTTCATTCCACCTACTTGACAAATTCATTTCTTTTCAAATGTCGTTAAGAAAAAATATTCAATTATTAAAATGATTGAAATTAATCATAATAATAAAAATATTTTTTTGTTCAACACTTAATAATAATACTTTTTGGTTCTAACACTTAGAAAAAAACTTTTAACCTTTTCATTCTACCTACCTAACACTCTTTGTTATATAAATTCATTATTCATTGTTTTCGTTGTAATTTCAATTAAGTGATTCAATATATTTTTATAAATAATATTGTCATTTAATTTATTTTTAAGAACATTATATATTTCTATTTTTTAATCTATCATTATATTCATAAAGAAATAAAATTATACAAACAATTTATTAATCTATTTGAAATGATCATTTAAATACTAAAATATTATAATTTTAAAATTACTATAATAAGAATAATTTTTTAGTTTCATTAAATAAAATAATGATATTTATGAATATTAATCTTTTTAGAATTCATAACCTTTACATTCTCAAAAAAAAAAATTACAAATGAAAAATGAATAACTTCACTTTTCACTCATTAAAAAAGGGCTTGAGGCTTCTGTATAAACTGGGCACAATTTTCAATTCTGACATGGTTGGTACCACAGTTGGCCACACAAACACAAGCATGTGTGGGGATGGTATGAGCAAGCATGGCATGGAGGTATCCAGGGAGTCGAAATAACTCCCTGGGTAGCCGTTGCCCTCACATGGGTCTTTCCTTGAAACCTCTGCTGCTTACGAATCAGTAGGACAAAAAATCACATGGGTCTTTCCTCGAAATCTCTACTGGAAAAAGGATAGAAAATGCTCTGAAAGGAATTTGGATTCTGTCGGCCACTTGTAAAGGAAACAATAGCTGCAATAGGATAAGATTCAATTTTTATTATAATCTTTTGAAGGTATCTTCTATGTAGAAGGTGTTTACTTAACTAGAGGGAGATGTCATGGATGTTATACCTGGGTGACATCCAAAGGTAGTGCATGACAACTGGAGGATGGGGGGATGAAGGAAGGTTCAATTTTGGTTTTTGATTTTTTTTTATTTTTTTGAGGAATAGATTTTTTCTATTAATTAAATATCAAAGATACATATCTACAAAAGAAGGGATTAGGGGATACAAGATCATTCCACAAGTTCACTCAGCACATAGTCAAATAAGACAACTATTAATCAAAAAAAATTATTAGCATGGTAAATAGAAAGCCCTAGGTCTGTAAGAGTAATGCCAGCCAAAGGAGGGTCTTTATCATCAGAACCCCAAAAGTCTGTGGGGTTGGAAAATGGCTCAGAGGGAGCCCAATCATCAATAAGAGTGGCAATAGCTTAATTTGTTTCTTTCTCTACCTCCAGTCTAGGCAGAGAGATAGCTAAATCCAGTCAAGAGAAAGCCCATTTAGGATCTCTATGAGAAAAAGGTCAACACCCATTAGGGGCAGTAGGAGGAGCCACTAGGGACCAATCTGAACTCTAACCTCTACGAAGGTGAGGTTGACTAGCAGTGACCACTGAAACTGCCACTATGAGAGCGGCGAGAAGGTTATGACTTGGGAGTATGCGAGAAATGCACTGAACTACTTTGACCTCTCTAACGATTGCGAGGAGTATGATCAATGGATAGAGTATCTGGTGGTACCTATGCGACCGTACAAGGGGCATTACCCCAATGACCTAAAAGCTCCTACAAGTGAGCAACCTCCAACACCACCTTATCTATGTGTACTTGGATTTACATTATGACATGTTATAACAAATACATGCTTTGGTGTACATAACAACATGTATACCAAGAAAGTTGTGAAAGAATAAAATAGCATTGTGGTCTTTCCAAATAGTAAATAAAATCTTCATTCTGAGACCATGCCATATCTAGAAATACTTAGAAGGAAGTCTACTTGAATCTCTTAGCACAACCATATGCCAGATAAAGGCCTCTAGGTGAAAAGGCTTTAAAAAATAATGAATCCAGAGCCAATAATTCTGGGCTCACCTAGAAAACTAAAAAATAAGCAAGAAGCTTTCTGAGTGGCCTCAAAAAGGACATCTAGGGTCTGAGATGCCCAGATGTTGAAGACAAGGGCCCAAAGGCAACCCCTGGAAAAGGAGACATAGGGAAAAATGAGCTATTTTTGGCTCTATGATAGTTTTCCAAATTGTGGCAAATCTAAGACTCCAAGTCCTATGAGAGGACTGCAAATGCCAATGTTGGTTGAGAGTTTCAACCATCGAAAGGTGGAAAACTAGTCACTGATAGCCCAACTTGGGTTTGTAACTGGTTAAAGGAGTGACATGATCCCACTTCCAATCTTTCCACCATGGCCGAGATGAATGAATACCAAGCTTGTACGACGGATGGGGAGGCACTGCAAAAACTAGAAGATCAACTATCTGTCGATCTAGATAGATAAGCTCGAACTACACCTATAGGTCCTCCCATGAGTGAAGGCTCATAGTAACCTTAGAAATGAGATCTTTAGGTGTCTTGATTCCCCTTCTAAATAAGTGTAGTGCGCTAGCTCCTTGAATTTTAGCTAGTGAAACACCTTGAATGGAAAACAAGGAGACCACCACAAATTTTAATGGTTCATAAAGAATCCATCTCTGAACCCATTGCCTGCCTAGCAAAGCCAAGTCTTGATGGCTTCCCAAGCTTTCCAAATGCTTTTAGCAACAAAGGTGCCTTGAGTTTGTACGGGTTTAATGGTCACGAGAAGGGCTTGAAAGTCAATCCCCTTCCAGGCTAGTTGGTTAACCAGAAAGCTTGAAGAAATATAGCATCGCAACAAGATTTTCCAAGCCTCATTGCTAGTGAGAGCCCGAAAGACCCACTTAGCATAGAGGGAAATCCCCTTCTTGCGAGAAAGTAGTCCAAGACTACCAGAGTCTTTGGGCAGACAAAAAAAGTCCCAAGCAACTCTGTGAAAGCCGTTATGCACAACATCAAAGGCCTAGATGAAATTTCTTAATAGGTGTTCAAGCTTGAAGTACGAAGCTTTGGAAGGGGCAAAACACAAGGAATAATAGACATGCGTAGTAGTGAGCACTTTAAAAAAAATGTAAAATTTTCCTACAATGGAGAGAGGTTTGGTGATCCAATAGTCCAACTTCTTCTCAATTCGCAGCAGGACAACATTCCACAACTCCACAAGAGAAGCTTAAAAAATAGTAAAAAAAAAATTATATTAACAATTTCTTTTTAATTTTTAATTTGTTATAATTTTTTTAAACTCTTTATATATTTATATAAATATATGAATAATATTCATATTAATATTATATGATATTGTTATATTACATCACAATTAAATAATATAATTTTTTGTATAATTATATTTAAAGAATAAACAATAATGTTGTTAGTTTCTAGATTCTACAATGTATGTTTTTTAATATCAACATTTTAGATCACACTTTGTGATCCATCATTAGGATGAGAGATTAAAAGAATACAACATGAAATGTGGACAATAAGCCATACATAAGTGAAATAAGAAGAGAAATGTAGAAAAAAATACACTAAAAAAAATGGGGAAAAAAAGTGAATGAGAGGAATAAGAATAAAAAAATAATAATAAAAAGTTAAAAGAAAGGAACAAGGAGGGGGAATAACCTAAGAACCAAGACAAAAATGTGCAAAAAGATAAACATAAAAGATTTAAAAAGTAGAAATCACATCTAAGGCTACAATAAAGTAAGTTATTATGATTTGTACAAATAAGAATTCATTAATAAAATCCTTACCTACCACTAGGGTGGACTCGACCAATCATGCTTTATGAAGTTCTTGTCCTTGAAGAGCATCGAGGTACTTCATAAGGGAAAAAATGTTGCAAGTGTAGCCCTTGTTATGTGGGTCTGAAGAGGTTGGATACTTAGTGTCTGGTGGCTTGGGTGAGGCTATGATCGTAATGTAATTTTTCTTTCTATTTAATAATATATATAAATTATTGATAAAGAAAAAACTTGTTATACCTTCTGAATTTAACAACAAATAGATAGATAGATAGCTTGCTTTTAATTATGAAAAATATTTCTCATGTCATAAAATAAATATTTATTTTAATTTTTGTAAGGTCCCATCCAAGTAAGGACTAGTATGATTGTTAATTTGTCTACAATATAATTTGATTAGTAGTAAATATTAATTTTCTCATTAGAAGAACATTATAAGACTTATGCAATAATATGATTAGGGAGAATC